>OX453089.1:26222627-26730907 GCA_949708635.1 Hirtodrosophila cameraria
TTATTTAACTATTTGCAGCTTCTCGTGCGTCCTTTGAAAATGTTTATAAAGACAGCCTGCTGCTTTCCGGAGCGTATTACCACCAAGGATTATGATAGTGTGCTCGTCGAGCTACAGGACAGTGAAAAAGTGAGTCTACTAAAAGAATAACTAATAGTTTAAAATCAAATATTAATCATCCTTATTTATATTTGCAGGTTCATGTCAATCTAATGATAATGGAGGCCCGTAATCAGGCCGAATTACTCTATGCTTTGCGTGAGATAATGCGCTATATGACTTGATCTCATTAAGTGATTAAAGATATATAATTATACATACATACATACATATACATACATACTATATAAAAAGAAAAACAAAAACCAACACGCATGCATATACCATATAAATACATCAACACATACATATATATATTAAAACTTAGTCGTGCCGACGAAAAGTTTTCTAATTTTTCAGGAGCATTCAAGAGCAGAAAAGCAAGAACAAATAAAACAACAAAAAATATAAAAACAATACAAAATCAGTTAAAAGTAGTTTCAAACAAGAAAGTAAACATTTCAAATTTTGTGCAATATTTGTTAATCATATAATACCTAGATTTCAATAACTTCCTCAATGTCCAGTTTTATATGTGTGCAATTTTAATCGAATCCAAACCAAACAAGCTAAAGTTTAATGTCCGATATTTAAAAAAACAAACAAATACAATATGTCAATGTCTATGATATTAGCTGTTACACTTATAAACTTATAAAATTAAGATCAATAAGTGTGCAACTTATATAGTACATACACAGAAAAACAAAATTTAATAACAGTTGTCAACATAATGCTTAAGAAAAGGTTTATAAAGTTTTAGAACTGAAGATTTGATTTTTTCTCATTCTGTTTCTGTTTCCTTTAAAATGCTTGCTACAATCACTGTACATATGTATTATGTTTTGTTAAAATATATTTTAGTGAAATAAATACATTTTTATTTTAATTACCAATATTGTTTCCATTTATTTGTTCTACATTGGCATTACATTTTTATTTTTTTTTTGTGAATATGTATATTTCTTACAAAAGCTGAATCAACTTTTTTATTCGAGCTTTTAAAATCGTAGGAAATCAATGTGGTGAACTAAAATCTCGGAGCTTTTCTTCTAAAGACATAAAAATCCATATTATATTTTGAGAATATTTAAAAAAGAAATTACTGACTGTAAGGACATGCAATGTCGAATGGGAAAAACTGTCCCAGAGGTATGTATTGAAGATAGAAGTATATATAAAAGTAATTCTAAGTGAACAAAAAATGGAGAGATTGAGAACTTATATACTTGAAATAGGACTTTCAATATAATAACTCGATATTAGTTGTAAGAAAACCAAGGACATTGGATTCTTCTGTGAATGTTTTTAAATTCCTTTCTTATCTTACGCTTCATTTGCTGGTTGTGCTATATTTATAAAACTTGGCTAAGCTTCAGTTATCTTTTCTTATAATAGGCATTATTAAATGCATAACAATGTAAATTTAGAAAGGGTAAACAGGTTTGTGAGTCATGAATGAGATAGAATATAAAAGTAGAATAATAAGCACCCACTAAGAAAATTTAAATAAATTGATATCAAATCGAGTTACACACAAAACTTAGAACTTAAAATTGATACACTATACTATAGTGACTATAGTATATAAATATATTCAATACTTTCAATATTTTAATCGCTTGAAGTTGTGTGTTTCTAAGTGTTGAATCAGATCACATTTCATTTCCATATTACATTTCCTGAAGTCCTTACATATGACGCATTGTCAATCCAATCACAAATTGCTGAAGAAAAAATAATAAAACATATTTAGGTACATAGACGTATATGCGATTTATCGCCATATCTATATGTTCTATTTTTTTCTAAATAAGTAGGTTTCATCAGCTCATTAAGTACATAAAAAAAAAACATACAAATCTTTGTTAAATTTAAGCAAAAAAGCTATCTTTGGAATGCCGAAGACATTTTATACCCTTGCAGAAAAATAATGTTAAACATGAAAACATTTCAAATATAGTGGTCCGAACAAATTTAACAAAATTTTATAATTTGATATGCAAAACTACCATAACTTACTGTTCTAAAGATTATTTGAACAGTATAAGATGATTTCGATCAAATTTGGACAACTTGTCAATTCAGAATTAGTAAACTTGATCAATTTAACTTGATAAACCACTTATTTTTGACTGATCGTTCCCATGGCACCTATATTCGGATCACAATCCGACCGGCAGTTCAAGAAGTTATATAAATAGGGTCGACACTTACAATCCTAAACACCCCTAATGACAATATAAAAATACCCTCTGCAAGAGCATAATAATTTTTTTTCCTTAGACAAGTACTTAGGATTAAATAAATCTTTAAGTGTACATAAACAAACAAATACAACAAATGTTTTAAACAGGTTTCCTGATAACGAATCTATAAATCTAAGACACTTAATAGTTAAGCTTAAACGCAAGTTAGGTCCTCTTGTACATACAACTAACGAGCTAAATAGCGTTCAAAGATGTGATTTTAACAAATATATATGCATAAATGTATACATTTGCATATAAATAGTTATACAGAAATGAATGTATATATATTTGTCATATTTAGAATGTACATAAATAATAATAATTTTACAAATAAGTACACAAGTTTTTTTTTTATTTAAATGCATGTTAAGGCCAGTTTTGTCATGTTCATTACAAAGTTCATGAAAAATCAAAACTGAGTTTGCACACATGTTAAAGGGAATGGAAATATTATTGTGAAGATTCAAAAATGGGCTAAGTTATGGTTTTGCATAAATGGAACGAACAGTGCAACTCATAGGTGAAAAATGCTCGTATCGGTTTATAATGTTGTTTTAACAAAGGCTCATAATATGCGAGAAGGCTGTTTCAAAATAATCATACACACTAAAAATATATGATTATATAATATACATACATATATACATATATTATTAATAATCCGCTAAATATATAATTAAGCAAGAATAAAAACGAATTTAAAGTTGTCAATAAGTAGCTCAAAAACAGCAATTCGATTGCAATTGCCAGCATTGGTTGAAAACAAAAAACAAAAACTATGTTAGACTATATTAAGTAAATTCAAAAACAAATTCGATTATAGTATTAGCTTGAAGTCTTAATCAATACAATATTCATAAATGCTATTTGCAATTACATAACTTAAACTTAAATAATTATGTTTGCAAACGCAATTTTACAATACAAATCTTGATGTCTAACATAATCTTGAAATAAGTAAATTATGCTGAATTGAAAATAATCCTAATCAAAGCAACTATATCCGAGGTGGGCAGAACCAACTTACAACGATTCAAAACTAACTTCTGTTACTCGCACATAGAATAGGGGCGCCGAAAAAGCAACAAGCAACGGAAACCAATGGGCTTTGTTGTTGTGTGCGCATGATTTTAGGAGTTTCTCGCCTTCTTCATTTGACAATGTGTGTGAGCTAGACAAAAGTCGTGCGCTTGCTCGCTCACACATTGTCAAATGCCGAGCGAATTGCTCCATAAGGCAATTGCAAAAATCATAAAAGAAGCAACAACAATCAAGCCTCGCTTATCCCTATGTTGCCTACGTTTCACAACTCCTATATTTTCTGTTCGCCTGGTACTTATTAAATGTTGAGTCACTAAATTGCTTTCAATTTGGATTTTGCTAACTGCTCTGTCGACGTCGACTGCGTCGCGTCCATTGCCAAAAAAAAAACAACAAAAACAATTGCATAGTTTTTCTACAGTTTCTTCTGTCCTATATTTGCTGTTCGCCTGGTATTTTTCAAATGTTACGTGTAGTCTCTTGATCAAATTTGTAGCTGCCCACCACTAAATGGACAAATAATTACAGGCAACGTACATACATACTATATATATAAATATATATAGACACGATATATCCATAACTAAAAACAATTCCAATAAGCATACTAAGTAAAATTAATTAATACTTGAAAATTAATTACGATTTTCGACTATAACAACTATTTCGACTATTTAAAAACAAATTGACATGACTGATTTTCAGAATAAAACAAAAATTTCGAAAGTTCTTGACGAATTTACCACCACTTGAGGAACACTAATAAAAAAAAAAAACAGAGAATTGTATATCATAAAAAGAAACACACTCATTTATAAATGTTTACAAATTTTAAATCTTATATACTATATGCACAAACTAATCAATGTTTTAAGCCTCTTGATGTTTGGTGTTTAAATAAAAAACCAAAACCGCAAAATGTTTTGAAAATATTAATTAATAATACTCAAACTGGATGACTTCTAAAAAGGATATAATTCCTTTGACTCGGCTGAAAAAAAAGGTTTCTGAATTGGAATTATATTTTCAGAGATATCTTTTAATTTCATGAACACAGCTTTTTTGTTACATAATGTATATACAAATTGTTTTATTTTTATTTAAGTTTTAGCATATTTTATAATCGTACAATTTTCAATAAGTTTCTCTTTATAATTAAATATCATTTACTTATATTGACTACGCATTTTGTTAATAATTAAAAGACTTTGATTATTTAATTGGGTTAAACTAAAATTATGTTGGATAAACGTGTTTCGATTGTATAAGTATGTTATAATTGGTTAAAATACAAAGTTTAGTTTTGATATGGCGACAAGGATATGGGATTACCTCTACAAAATTGTTGTATCTATGTATACTGGATTAAAGAGAAAGGCTTTCGATTCTACAGATTCACAGATTGGTCCAACGCTTCTTACATTAAGATTTACTTCATTTTTTTGTTTACATCTCAAATAAATAGCTAGGCTTGTATTTTAATGTCAATTGTAATACAATTATTGAATCGATTGTGTTTTGCTAAGTTTTCATTTAATATACATAGTCGTAAGTGTAAATGTAAAGCTTTAACAAAAATTTCGCTAAATAATCAGAATACAACACAAATTCTCAACCAATTCTCGATGAGAAGTGCGATTCGGTGTAACAATTTGGTTTATTTTTAAGTTTTCATGAGTGAGCAATATCCAAAAATGTATATCATTTAGAAATGTTAACACAATTGAAGTAGTAAATAATATATAGTATATAGCAAGTATTGTTATTGCAATGTTCAACATTTAGGCACAAAGTATATTGCTTTTCAATTAGATAGAAAAATTATTGCATATTTAATAGAGTTGAGCACTCCGTCTTTTCTTTTGCATCCTTTTTTATATAGTGGAGTCTCATTTATGATTATAAAAAATAATACATATATGTATAATGTCTGTTTAGGAATCATTTCTTTAAAAATTGTTCAAGTTGAAGCCACACGTTTCGGTGAATTGGCATTGCTATTGCTATTGCTGTTGCTGTTGCTCAAGCGTTGCTCGTCCTTGACACGCTCGTGTTCGTCCTGAAAGAAGATTTTTGTGATGACAACGTCACCGGTGCTTAGCGTTTGCGACTCAGCATCCACCAGTTTAACCAATCGCTTGTCATTCGCCGATCTCAAAATGGGCGTTATGCTTCGCTCCCCATGGCAATTACAGTTCTTCATGCTTCAATTGTAAAATTGATTATAAATATTAGTTTTCATTGTAAACACCAATCAATATTAGCATACTAGAGCTGGTAAGCCATCGATAGTGTAGCACATCGATAATTTACACATACAGGGACAGGTATAAGCAATCGATAGTATTGACAAAATTACTGAGTAACATAGAGTGATCTCGAATTAAGTTCATTATACATTTAAAGAAACATTTTACATTTTATAGAATCAGTATTATCGATTGCTTGTTTTTAAACTTATTCAATAGTATCGAGTATTCACTAACGATACTTAAGAATAAGTTTACGTGTATATTTCTACAAAATTCTATTCAATTCAGTTCTCGTTGGCACTTTTTAAGCCAATTATGAGACTTTTGTAATTATCGATACTATCGATTGCTTTCCAACTCTGGCTCATACATACTTTCTTGCTTTTTCGCGTATGATTTGCAGATTCTCAGTAGTTGCAATGCTGGAGCCCAATTGTTCCTGCATAGCATTGGAAGTAATAATCTGTAATTTGAACAACGATGTTTATTCATATTCATATTAAGCTGATTTCAGAAACACTCACTTGATCGCATGGCAATGTTGTTGCAGTTGTCAATATGGCCTCGAGTTTATCAATGCGCGCTATTCGATCCATCGACTTGTTCTGTAGTATTTCCTCCAGCATTTGCATTGATTCAGTCAAACTGGGCGGCTCGGAGCTGAAACGCGGCGAGAATGTGCCCGATAAGGAATTATCTGATGGCAACGAATCCAAACTGGGGAAAAAGTCATTTTCATTCGGTTCAGCCTCGTCCTCAGAGTCACTTTGATCCCTGAAAGTTTGTTTGAATGGTTAGTAACTGTCATAAGCAAAAACTTGATAAGTTTAGACAAACTTGTTTGGATTGCCAGCAGACTCCATTTTCTCCAACTTTTTGGCCACTTTGTAGTAGCCTTTAAGTCGCTCCTTCTCATCTTCTGTCAAGTCCATGTAGCTGCAAAAGATATTAATTTTAATTAGAAATTTTATCTCTGTCATAAGCATCTTCAACTTACCGCAACAATCTTATCTCGCGATTGGACAGCACAATACTCTTGCTGGTCTGAGCCAGTTTCTGCTTGAGATCGGAGACCTCGGTGCTGACCTTGCGCTGCTTCTTGCGTATCTTGACCTCATTGGGCTTGATCTGCATGAGTATTTGCTCAGTGCACAGCTCGGAGAATAGCTGCCTGTTCTCGGGCTTAATTTGATTAGCCAGACTGCCAAAGAGGTGATCGTGTATAAGCACAAGGACATCACCCGCTGCATATAACATCATTTCGCGAGTGAGCGGCCTTTTGGACCAGAACTTTTGATCACGCCGATATATTTGCTTGAGCTGATCCTTAATGGGATTACATGGTGCATTATAATGCTCGCACAGCGAGTTCAACGATATATATTTGGCCTTGTACACCTGTTTACCATTCTCCTGATACTGTAAAATAGCATGCGCTGCCTGCGTATCAAACACATTGCGCAAGAGTATGCCAAATTGTAGATACAAGTTAACAGCATCGTTGCGGCAATCGTGTATGACCTTGATGACCTGATCGTGCTCTAGAAGTGTCTTAAGGCCACCATCACTGACCATGGCCGGGCAGGATTGCACATCAAAGAGGAATGCCTCGCCACGTGCCGTGCCAATTTCAATAAGGGTGATCTCACCCTTAATGCCCAGATTGATGCCCTCACAGTCGAGTGAGACGGCAATAGTGCTCTCATCTTTGGCCAGATCTAGCAGAGCTTCAGTAACAAAGGTCGAATGCTTCACATTGGCAATAACTGTTGTATTTTGCAGCACTTTTATTTTCCATGTGTCGCCCACAAAGTAACTGTGACTAGGATTTGTATTGTGCTGTGTTCCTGTTGCTGTTGTCGTTGTAGCTGCAACAGTTGCTGATGCCGCTGCTGCTGCTGTCTTGTTGTTGCTGGCATGCACTGGGCTCGAATGCGCAAATGCATTTTGATTGGCCAGCGATTGTTTATTATCCTTTTCCAGATTTTCAGCCAAGGTGCGTATGACAAGCGTATTTATGCGCTGCTTTAAAGTTTGATTTACGCTATTCAAACGCTCCGTTGGCGTTGCTGGCTGCTGCTGTTGTTGCTGCGGTGTCTGTTGCTGCTGCTGCTGTGACTGTTGCTGTTGCAGCTGCTGCGTTGTTGGCATTATGGGACCATAGCACACATTCGAGCTAGGATAATTATTCTCACACAGATTCTCCAGCTTCAACTCCGACATTGGCACATAGCTATCAAAGCCTGAATTTGGCTCTGACTTGTTTTGACCCTGTCCAAAGCCATTGCCACCCGTCATATTGGAGACGGGGGCGTTTAGCTTGAAATTGGGCGATGCTATATTATTATTATAATTATTATTATTGTTATTATTGCTACAATTGTTATTCACAACATTGTTACTGCTACTGTTGCTACTGTAACCATTGCTACGCATTGCTGGAGAATGCAAACGCTGCTGCACCGCACTCAATCCCTGCTGATCGATCTTCTTGCCATTCTGATTATTATTGAGCACATTGAATTGCTCGCGGGATCGAGCTTGGGCCTGCTGGATATGTGAATCATTCAATTTGGGCTTCTGCAGCAGCGTGACTAGATTCGCTTGAATGTGAAAGCAGTCGCCAAATAGTTTCAAAAACGAGCTCAAATCTCCTGGCGTCTTGAACATGCGCAGCCATTGATCCTGCGGAAAGTTGAGCGTTAACAGATGGAACAATTGATCCACCAGCAGCGGTCCTTTCATCTCAATACACTGTGCAAAAAAGTCAAGCATCTGTTGTGTGCCACGCGTATCAATGTTCGATTGCGGCAAATGCAGACGATCCCTTGCCGGCAAATCCGTCATATTCTCGCTGCCCACCAGCACCACATAGTCATCCGTCACCTTGAATACGTCCGTGTGCTTGCTCAGAAAGTCCGTAAACTCCTTAATGTGCTGGCCTGTTGAGAGAGAAAGAGAACGGTTAGACAGGTGTTAAGAGTATAAATCAAGTTAGTTTTTTACTCACCCGAAATGTGGCGCACTTGTGGCGATGCCTGCGAGCGATGTCCAAGCAAACTGCGAACTGGCACCTCAGCAGCGGCTCCATACTGCAGCATCTTGTTCTTGAAGTAGTCTTTAGCCTCTTGTATATAGTCGCGTTTGCCGCCGCTGTTGCCATCATCGGAGCTGGTGTGCTGATATGCATTAACCTGAACATAATCACCATCCACCAGAAATATTGATGGGTATTGGGCGAGAAATTTCTTGAGACCTGTCGGGTGAGATGCCAAAGATGTCAATTATAATTAGTATAAGCCATTAGTGGTGTTTTCTTACGTTCTATCTATCTGTGCAGTTAATGCACTAAAAGTGTTAACTTAATTAATTAGAAGTCGCTTCCAAACGCCTTTCAATGTGTCAGACTTGGCTGGAAAAAACTAAGTACTTGATGTGCTTATATATTGTATAAATATATATCTAGATTGAAGTAGTTGCTATAACAGTTGATGAATTCATTTGCCACAAGTTGAGCTTTAAATTTGTTGGCATTGTATAACTTTTGCTATCTGCTTGCTACATATGCCTAGTTTCCCATAATTAACAGCATTGTAATCATTATATTTATGTACATATATGTGCAAACATTATATATATTGTACTATCTAGATCTTCAGCTGCATTGTAAAGTTGGCAAAAGTTTTGTCGCAAGCGGGGTTGGAGAGGCTTGTGTCTTACCCTTTGACGAACATGTTTGCAGTGACAATTGTGTGAATGAAATTGCTAAAACTTGTCATTGAATACACGGCACAAAATGGCATATACCATATAATATACAAGAAGTCTCTTAAAAGGGTCTCTCAATTATAAAGGCTATTCGATTCGATTGCAATAACAAAATGTGTTAAGCGTGCATAAAATATAATCTATTGGTAATGAAATTGTTATGACTAAATGTCGACAATAATAATAAACAGCACGTCAGGACAATTAAAAGACACGAATACACTTTCAGGTCTGTTTGCAATTCCGTTCCAGAATTGGTTTACTTTTTCGATTGCGAAATTCATTTATATTTTATTAAAACTCGATTTTTAAGCTGTTTTCAATTCCGAAAAATGATTAAAAATTTGGATTATAATGAGATGAGAGCTATTTGAACTTCAATAAGAAAAATCGACTGCATTATCATTTAACAAGTTAGAATGCTCTAGTCGAGTGTGCCCTACTACGAGACTCCCTGCTCCCAACTTGCATTTCAAGCAGTTCAGCGGCAACACAAGCAGCGCACTTAACTTGTCAAGTGTTATATATCCGATCGTTATGAAATTTACGCAGCTGATCAACATTAATAAAACTGTGTACCAAAAATCAAAGCCTTTACTTTAAAATTGTGGCTGTCGGAGTTTTTTTTTCGATTTGCGGGGGTGCGAGGGGGTGCAACCGAAATTTGAAACAAACTTGATCTACGTATGGTATACAGGAACCTGCATGCCAAGTTTGGTGTCTCTAGCTCTTATAGTCTCTGTGATCGACGAGTTCATACAGACGGACGGACGGACTTTATATAGTGGGAAATGCCTCCTTGTGCCATACATTTGCAGTACTTTATAACTCCCTTCTTCCAATTTTTAATAGTAACAGGGAGTAAAAATTGTATAAACAAAATTGAAAACGATTCCAAAGAAAAAGTAAGCGGAAATTGAAATATTCCAGATAGTATGGCATGCTTCTATTTTCGAATCCACAAATTCAGATTCAGATTGACAAATTAAATTAATCGAAAGCAAACTAATTTTAAGAACTAAGTTATAAAATATATTAAAAATGATCCAAGATGAAAATCAACTATTTGTCTATTCCAACTTTGACGTTTAATTTTCCATTCACATTTGAATCATGTGTATTCGAAGTATTTTTAAACAGTATGAAAAGCTTTGTTAGATTAAAAGTTTAAATTTAATTTAAATTTTAAACTTACTTCTTAATGCGTTTATAGCATAGAAAATTGCTACACTTACAAACTACACATTTAAAGTGCAGATATATTAAAAGTACTACAAAGCATATTTGATTTTACCCACTTTGACTTCGCACAAATGCTTTGAAAATTGTTTACAGTGCACATCTCCAGTCAAATGAAAAGTGAATGCACTCAAGCTAAGCCAAGCTGAGCTGAGCTATTTATTTGATAAATCAGGTCATAGTTGCTGACTGGGTGCCGTCAGCAGGCCAGGGACTAGGCAGACAGTCGACTGTGGACTGAAGAGGTATGCGTGGGGGGAAGGGTAGGAGTAGAGGTTTGGGGCAAGCTTAATGCGCTTTACCAGCGCTATCCACCTTCTTCCGCCACTCTCATTTTAGTCGCCTATTGTGTGTGTAATATGACGTGACATGACAAACGCGCAACATTTGATGGCTGCAAGGGGGCGGAGTATGTTGGAATAGAAAGGGGGGCAAGGGAAAGGGAAAGGCAGGGAAATTGTTTTTATTGTTGCGTGTCGAGGGGTGGCGGCTCTGCTCCCAACTTGTTGTTGTTGTTGTCATTGATGCTATTGTTGTCAAACTGAATTTGTAACAAGCTTGTCTCAAACATAATTTTATTTAATTGCATTTTTTCTAAGCTCATCTCAAAAATGTAAATTTACTTTTGATTAATCGAATTTTGTATAAATTGTCAGAGCAATTGTCAGTTACATAAAGATTTTCTTGTGTCTGGCAATTTAATCTTGGAATCCATTGCCATGTACCATATGCCATGTGCTCAATGAGCCACTAAACTGACAAATGATGTGCGGGGATATCCCAGAGAAACCCTCTTTAAATATGCTTAGAATAAGAAATATTGTTCTACATTGTGTGTCCAGTCCAAATGGGGCAAGCAACTGGTGCATAATTCAATTTTTTTTATGCGCACTCTTATGCATTACACAAATTGAAATTGAAATGGAAATCTAAATTGAAATTTACAGCTGACGCGAACTTCATGCAAAATGTAAACCACAAACAAATATGAAACAAACGTACTCAAGTATGCCTTCATATTTATCGGTCACAATATCCCATCAGCAAAGTGGGTGGGCTACTTACCTAGTCTAAACAAGTGTGTTAGCTATGTACGCGATACATACATGCATGCTTATGCCATAAAAGTAGCTACGAGGGTTGCTTATGCGTTTTCCGAGAAACAACATTGTGATAGAAACCACTTTAAAATTATACATTTTTCAATGGTTTACTGTATTTTTATTAGATGTTCAAAAATCAGTAACAATTAACCGTGCAATACGATTAACCTTTTTTGATAACAATGTAAATTTTGTAAAAACTTCATTGCCAACTTAAATTTTTATTTGTAATATCTATTTGCTTTTCCAAACCTGATTCTTATCTACGTTGCTAATGTTCATATATAAATTCTCACCTTATATATGGACAATTCCGCAGTGGAGTATCGTGACATTTGTACGACAAAAAAAGAATATTTAAGTCAAATTTTAAAATTTTTGTTTCTTATTTCCGGAGTATTTAAGTAGCACAATATTCATTAAAAGAAATAACACCAATTGACCCCAAGGATTTCATGATTTAAGCAAAAATGAAGTGTGGCGTAACGTTACAAAAAACGGAAGTGGGGTTTGGCTTGGATTACAAAATTGTAATACTCTGCGAATTGGCCAAGACTTTTTGTACAAAACGTTTGTTTTGAAATAATACAAGTTTGTTTTGCAAGTTATAAAATTTTAAAAATAGTTTTTATTAATTTGTTTATTACTCTTAGTATGTGGCGTAACGTTACAAGGCGAAACGTTAGGTAAATTTCCGTTGACTTTGCTCTTGAATATTTACATCTAAGCTAGGTTAAATTGATCGCTTAACATATTTGCTAATGTTATTGAATGTTTAAGAAATATTTTTCATCAAGTATCAGCTCATTTGACAACGTAAATATTAAAGAAAAAACGGTCTAAAAATCAACAAAATAAGGGCAAAAAGCCATTTTTGCAGATTGCAGTCGATTTGCTCATGACAGTTATGTGGTTTAAATTGTTAGATTTTTATCATTTTCTAACAATTTATATTGGTTAAAGCATATAATTCAGAAGAAATAGGTATTAAAAACAACTTTGAAATTTTCGGTGCTGGTTTAATTTTTCTGGAAATGCCCATATGTAGTTTTTAGTTTTCCTTCTAAATCATACTTTCGCGATGCCTAAATACCGCTATAAGAAAAGGATTGGATTACCTAAAATAAGTTCGCATACACGCTTCTTTAATTCACTTTGATGCTCATTTTCAGTTTTACAAGTTTAAAGCAGTAAAAAATGCATCATCTAATAGCCCGTAACGTTTTCAGAAATCGTCCAGTTTTCTTCCGATTGAAAAGGACCCTTAATGCTGCACTCATTAACAGTACAAAAGCCGACCGTATACTGACAATAAGTGAGCGTATCACGTAGATAAAGGACCTTCATGCAATCGCGTACTACGCGAGATGCCTCATCCAAGGTGAAATCACGAAATAGGGGCTTCTGTTCGCGCATCAGCGGCATGGCAATTTGTTGGGCAAATCCTGTGGCCAAAATATCACTCTCCATGGCAGAACCACGCATATCCACAGTGCCCAAGTAGGGCACATCACAATCACCGATACCACCAATGATCAAGTCAATATACAGCGGTTTCAACTGACTACGACGACTGTAAAGCACACGTGTACACCAGGTGGTTAAAGCCTTGGGCCGCATGCCGAGATCATCGCCATGGCAATAATCATCCATAGTCTTCAGATCAATACTACGTTTTATGGACTGCACATCAGCGAAATCTCCGCTGCCTGCAAGCAAAGTTCTCTCATTGATCTTGACCACACGATTAATGTTCTTATAACGGCACATGGGGCCATAAGAGACCATCGTATCGGCAACCAACAATACACCTCTATTGAATTTAACCCCTAGCAATGAGGATCCTGATGTGATTCTAGTGCTGTTATGTCTGGTTCCAGAAGAAAATCTGTTGCTCCAATTAGGACTGGTATAGTCATAGTTATTGCCAAGATTAAGATCTTTCGACTGTCCAAAGACATTGAAATTATTGTTCATAATTATAATACAATTTTGCAGCACTTTCAAATCAAGTGGAAATAAGCACTTGTAAAATGTAAAATAGAATAAAACACGAAACCCTTTTTCAATATATTAATACTTTCAAATAACAACTTTTTCCATGGCATACTTGCGAAAGCAACAAAACTTAATTATAATCATAAAAAGTTATTAATCTTTTAAATCGATCAAAAACACCACAGCTCTACCCAGATAAATATGTACATTTGTTTGATAAACAAACTTATCAAAAACGTTGCTCACAACAATCAGAGATAATCATGGCCTGTTCCGAATTCAGATCGCTTTTGAAAAGGAAAAACGAATGAATTCAGAACGATTTACGAACTAGTGTTCAGATTTCTGATCGGAATCGTTTAGTTTTCTCTTTTACGAATCCGCTCAGCGCTCCGAAGATGGAGTGAAAAAGGATTCCCATATAAAGTCCCTAAAGGATCGTTTCTGGAGCGCTCCGAATTGGAGTGCAAAGGGACTCCTACAGCAACTCCTCAACGGAGTGATTTTGGAGCGCTCCGAATTGGATTGAAAAGGGATTCCAAAAGAGCACCGTTTGGGACTGTTTACGGAGTTTAGAATCACTAAAATTCTCAACTTTTTATTCTTTCATCTTATGCTTTGACAGAGTAAGCTGGGAGAATAACTTTTTTTAATGGATTGTTCTAAAATTCCCAAACATACCAGCTCAGTAATATAGAGAAACATAAGCACTAGTACACGTGTATTTGATTTTGTCGGTAGCTTAGGTGTCCAACAAACTGACTGGTTGCGCAGGGATCTGGGGTTCGAATCTGCTTTAAACCGGATTGATGATTGGAGCTTGGTAAATATTTGTTAAACTTACAATAAATGTTAATAACTATTTGTTACTTGAGGGATAGAGAGGTGTACCAAGGCGGCACCCGGACACAGAAAATTCTTAACGCGCGCGAAATACCGATTAAATGAATAATTTTGTTAAGGCAATCCCAAAACACACCGTATGGGTTATTTTCGGATTATTAGAGGATTCGTTTTAAGAAAAACCATAGACGAATACAGGAGTCCGCACAGAGTCCTTGCGGGTTACCCAAGTGAGCATTCTGGGACGCCGAATTTAGTATTGTATTAGTATTGCTGTTTTAATATATTTTGAACGCGCCTTTTTCTCCGTCGGATACCATAGTTTTGGGTTCTTTTAGGAGAGTCCCTAGGAGGGTTAGCACTCCGCACAGGGAGTCTTAACGGTGCACCTTTGAGACACCTCCGGTTGGCTGGGCGAGTTCGAAACCGAGTTTTTATAATAAAAAGTCTACTGAGAAGACTCTACTTAATTGTCATATAGTAGACATTGCTGAATCGAGAACAGCTACTTTTGCTTGCACGTTTTCGTTTCTGTCTTACAGACAGTTTTTCAATTTAATATTATAAATGTTATTTGACTTTAATCTAATGAATGATTTGACTAATTCCTTTCCGAAGGCAAAAAAGTACAACTTTTATAAACGTAAAACTGTAAATTTTGAGCGGAATACGAATTCGGAACATTCCTGTATGTTAAATTTTCATATCAATTAACCCAGCAAGTGTTGGCCGTGAACACCCCAATATTATTTTTGAATTTAGCAAAATATAAACGGTTTGTTAAGCGTTAAAAAAAAACTTAAAAGTGATTCTTACATAAAAAAAAAAAACAGTTGTCATAATGGAAAAATTAATCTTATTCAAAGAAAGCTTAAGAAATTTAAAGAATTAATTTTGTGCAATAGAATTGAAATGTTTTGCAAACAAAACATGATCATTTGCAGATTTTTAATGATTTACAACAATGTAATTTTATGCAATCATATCATACATATTCTATATGTATAGGCTGCATTTTCTAAAAACTTCTCAAGTGAACCAAAAGTACAAATATATTTTATAGTGCCAAGCAAAATATTGTATTATATACATAAGTATAGTATATGTATGTAAGTATATACGAGTATTTGCGGAACAGAGACAATATCTTTATGCAGGCATAGCGGCATTTCTTGGCAAGAATATTTTGTAAATGTGGATTGAGGGGGAGATGGTTAGTGGGTAGGGGATAGGGGAAACAGGACGCCCCCTGAGGAGCAGGTGTCGGTATGCTGGCACATTTTACGGTCAGTCGCCAAAGCACACACAAACTCGTATTGGACACAATTTTGTGGGCAATTTTCAAATGCATCGAGCACATTTGCTATAAATACGATAAATGATATATATATTTTTATATATTTATGTTTGCTTATTGAAATGTAAGCCCAGACAGAACAGAGGTTACGGACCACGAGGGCAAAAAGTGGAGCAAAAAGTCAGAAATGTTGTAAATTCCGCAAAGTGTTTTTTGGTTTTTTTTCTTGGTAGCCAGGTAAAAAGGGTTTGGTGGCCATAAATTCAAGATTTTATGTCTTATAAGGAAAGTAAAATGTACCCCAAACATTGAGAAGTTGAAATTGGAATGCCACATGACTTCATTATATATATATATATGCGTATATACTTAGAGTCAATTTGTTGAGACATTTGCCTTAATTTGTGTTTAGAATGTTGCAGCTCATTAAGCGCAAAAGGCGCAACTAATAAAATACAAATTTGTTTTTCCAAGTTAAAGTTGTTTGTTTGACACAAAATAAAAATCAATGTCAAGGCATTTCCATTTCCATTTAGACTTTCCCACACACATTTCCCCTGGCACAAGTTAACAATAACATAAACCTTGGCAGCTGCCAGCCAAAGTACAAAACACAACAACAAAATTCAACTCAACTCGAGACGCACAATGCCAAAAACCTCGACACGCAATGCCAAAAGCCCTAGGGAGAAGGAGATGGAGCAGGGGAAAGGGTAGAGCCAAGGGTGCAAAAAGGATTTCAAATGTTCCAACCGACTGTTGTCGGCATAAAATCGTTAAATTTATATCCTGTGCACAGCAAAAACGAAACGCAACTCAAAATTGAAATGTGTTACGGATAACCAATGTCAACTGAATGAATAAGCATTAGCTAAAGTTAAAGTTCATGTTCATGTTAAGCTTCCTTGATATGCCTTGATAAGTTCTTTCGAACTGTCGAACTCATGCGAACTCAATCTATCATCTAATTATAGCACGCATTAATAGCAGCAAAAATAACTGTTAAGCTATTGTAGCATTTATTTTAATACACAGCAATTAGTTAAACAAAATCAAGGAAAAACTCAATTCTTGAGCACAAATATTAAATACTCTTCTTTTCAATGTCAACTATAACATAATGGTAAGCTGATCTTTATCAAAAGACCAGTCTTAACCTAAGTTTAACCTAAGTTTACCTAAAACAACTCTATAAAAGTGCGAACTCTGCTTCGACAACTTCTAAATAAGTTTGATCAAACTACACTGGTGGGCATAAGTATTCTGACAAACGTATGAGGAAAATTTACACATAATTTGAACTTACTTCATGTACATTTTGACATTAATGGAAAGGTAACATGAATTCCGTTTGAATGATACAAAACTTTCCTTAACCCATTAGGTACCCATTGAAATTTTAGAATTTTTGTGAACAGGTTCTTTTTTGACTTTTTTGCTCGGAATTAAACAAAAATCTTTTGATGCAAAAAAAATGAGTACATTTTCCGCTGACTTCTGTCAAAATACTTATGCTCAGCAGTGTATCAGGTCTGTTACGTTTGCCAATTAAAATTTCTAAATTTCCTTGTTGATGTTGATCTATTAAATAGAATGCTATTTCAAAGGCAGGTTAGTTCAAACCCTGATCAAAATTAAATAAGAATTACGAAATAATGCATTTGATATTTCATTCTTAGAACGTTTACTTCTTATTATTCTAGAAAAATTCTAAGTTTGATGAAAACTTATAAATGTTAACATTAATTCAAAACATGAAAGAATTTACAATTGCAGTTTTTGAAATTTTTGTTCATCTTTTTCATAGAACTCTTTGCTATAATCAAAAAGTTTTTTTTGAACAAATGCTTTTAAAACCAACTACTTTATATACTATATCAAAAGACTTGCTCTAACAAGCGCCAAGTTTCACAAGCATACCTTTAAAAAAGCAGTGTATTTAAAGTAGATTTCTATAAAGTGATAAATCTTTATAACTAATCCAGCTATTTATAAAGCAACCCCCTGCGACATAATTTCATGTTAAGGTTGACGAATGCGTTTCCACCTTCGCTTTGGCAATTCGATTACGCAAAAACAAAACATTTTGTGAGACCTTCGCTAGATACGCTAAAACGGCATGTATGTACGACTATATATACTATATATATATGTATATATATCTTTGGTGTGCAATTATGTGAGTTTGGCTTCATAATCGGCATACATATTGGCAGCTGATCCGAGCTAATAGCATTTTGTAGTATGTTTGGTCAAATGATTGGCACAAAATGCATGCAAAACTTGTTATTCATAATACAATATATTTATTTATTTATTTATTTATGTTTATATATATTTCTGGCGCTCGTTTGTCAAATTAGCAGTGAAATTGAGCACGCAACGATTTATAAATCCATTAACACATTTTGGTTAATAACTTTAGAGTCGAGAAATGTTGGCAAGCTAAGTTTAAGGTTCTTTCAACAACTTTGTTTGTTGTTGAGTTGGCACAAAATTGTCTCTGACATTAATTTTGTAAATGTTTTTCTTGTCGTTTTGTTGTTAACCCTCATCAAACGCTGTGGGAATTGAGAACCACACAAACACAAGCACACATTTATTATTGAAGCAACAAATGGGCGTGGCTAAACTCTAGAATACTATAATGTTACGTACTTTTAGTATGCCATACTATAATACGAATTTGAAATTCAATTGAGCATTGCTGTCACGTAATCGACACTTTTTTCTTTCTATTTTTTTCTATTCGAAAAGCAAACAAGAAAAGCAAATTTTACCCACATCATCATCATCATCGTTTTTGGTATTGGGTTACGTACTTTTATAAAAATATCAATTGGTATAGAGAAATTTGGCCCTTAACGGCTTATGCACTATAAAAGGAATAAGCAAAATGTTGACAAGCAAAAAGGTATCGCATAAAATATGTTTATAGCCTGTCGAACTTCAGTTAAGCTTGAGCTTTCTTGCTAACTTAAGACTAGTTTTCCACAGCAGCTTAGCTGCGCTCTCAATGTTGTCTCATTTTCAATATGCGCATTTATTTTGGTTTTATTTTAAGCCTGATTAAATTCTATTTATAAACACAGAGAACCTTGACATTGCGCATTATTATTATATATATAATATGTATATAGTTTATGTTGGGCTTTATGTCTTTTGGAACAGCTGCATTGCGTGTTTTCTACAAATATTTCTACACAACTTTTCTAGCTATGTTTTAGCCTTAAAGCTGACATAACTCTTTTTTTTGACAAATGTTACGCGCGTAGACAAGTTTAACAAATGAGAATAAGTATAAGTTTAAATACCCTACGCTGAAAGAACTCTATGCAGAATTCATGCATTTTAGACATGATTTAAGCATAAATTATGTATATAATAGAATAACTAATCACGAATTTAGAATGCAAAAATTAAACTTCATTAATAAGTTATTGTGCCTAAATATGCAAAACTTATGCATTATTACTAAATATTGTGCATATAAAGTAAAGTTTATGCATATATAAACATAAAATATGCATAGAACTGCAACTTTTATTTAAAAATTAAGCTATATTATGCATAAGTATGCGAAAGTTATGCATTACAATATATATATTGTGCATAAAAATAAAAACTTAAGCATAAATTATACAATATGTATAAATTTTCATTTATAAATAAGATATTAAGTTTTTCAGATACGTAATTTCATTATAAAAGAGCTCAAGCTAAGAGAAGGAGAACAACCCCAAAGAGACAGACAAACTAGGCTGATTAATAATATAAATATTGTGACGTTCATGCAATTTCGCAAAGAACTGATCTTTATTCCGAGTTCCGATCACACTCGTCATCGATTCACTCGTTTATTCTAATATATCGATTTCTTAAACTAGTTCATAATTGCACCAGTGCTGTGCATACAATCAATTAATCGATAAGTGTTATAACTTAACATACTAACTTAATATAAACTAACTATTACAATATATATATATATATATATATTGTATATAGTATGCGTTTGAAAATGTCTCTTTGTAGTGCATTAAAGCGGCATAAATAAAAAGACAAGTGCGAACATGTGTATTTAAAATGCGATAAGGCATTTGTTCAACGCATTTGTTGCACCTATCATTTTATTTGTGTATTATTGCAATTAATGCAACCACAAGGTGTGAAAAATGCACAAATGTAATAAACATGTTTTATAAATGGAAAATAATTCGCAAGGCATGCCAAATTAAACAATTGCTCAACTATGAAAATACGATAAGAAATGTTGTAAAAAATAAAAAGAGCTTGTACAATTTTCACTCTTGCTAAAAGCAATAAAATCTTATTTCAATTTTAGCTTTTTTATTTTACAATATCTTACTTACAATTAACCTAGATTTATTTAATACAAATAATTAAATAATTAATTATTCTTAACTTTCTTTTGAATGGAATATATTTTTGAAATTTATGGCTTTACTTCCTGGACTTGATAATTTTATAGTTTAGTTAAAACTTGTTTAAATTTAAGAAGTAAGCACATTGCAGTCGAGTTCTCCCAAAAACTTATTTTTCAACCGATCGTTCCGATGGCAGCTATATGTTATAGTGCTCCAATCTGGCCGATTCTAGCACTTTCTCTGTCTATGGTATATATCAACATATATACCAAGTTTGGTTGCTCTATCTTGAAAAAAACTGCTTTTATACAGACGGACAAACGGACGGACATTTCACAAACCCAATATACTCTTTTTTCCATTTTGGAAAACAGAGTATAAAAAGGAAAATTCGATTTTATCAAGACAAAGTTTGTTAACTATTATAACTTTTTCGAAAAACATATTTCTTTTAAACAAATTCGCATAAAATGACATTTCTTCACAGCTGTTTTATTTCTCACAAACACTTTAATACAAATTTAATGGCTGATATTAATCAAAAGACTAAGATAACAGCTACAACTATCTCTATTTCCTGTAAAAAAAAAAAGAAAAACGTATTCTAATTATAATTATACGCTAATGGATTTCCGAGACAAGCCAATGCATTTTCAATACAACGCGTTGTAGAAAGTGCATTGCACTGCCCTCGAGCAGAAGTTTATTTTTAACATTGTTTTTTTGAAAGGAGTTGTATAAAGCTATTTTTGAAAACGCATGCAGCTCTTCAAATGATGAACTTGTTTATATTGAATTGTTGTTGAGCTCTTGCTTTTTTTGTAGTTGCTGTTAAAAAGCGAGTATTTCATGTTATACGTTATACATTATGGGAATATCCAAACTTATGGCCGGTGTAAACACAACAAAGCATGCGGCTCTTGAGTGCCACAGGCAACAACAACAATTATCGATTGCTCTACAAAACAAGAACCCTGAAAAGCTATTCGAATCGATGGTTTTCAATACCCTGTACTTGTTAAATGTGTTTCTAATTGATTCTTTAAACTTGATATGTTATTTAATTCCTGACCAGCATCAACAGGCAAAACGTCTCATGTCTTTTGTCAGTTTGTGAACTAAGAAAAAAAGATTTATTTTTAAGTCTAGAAAAGTTTCCATAAGAAAAACAAGAACGTTGCAGTCGTTGGACCCGACTGCGATATACTCTTTTTTTCTCGCTATTTTGCGGAGTCAGAAGTGGGTGCTGCATTTGTATTTTTGGAAAAATCATTCAAGTTTTGCCATTGATTTAAATAATCTTGACACTTTGTCTGTCTATGGAATATACCAACATGTATACCAAGTTTGGTTGTGGTAAAAACTGCGTTCATACAGACGGACGGACAGACGGATGTTTCAAAAAAAGAGTATAATCATTAAAATGAAGTTCATTTTCTCTGCTCAACATAAATTTTTACAAATTATATTGAATTATTTCTTAAAAATAAATTCCATACATGACAGAAAATTTCAACAAATGTTTAGTATTTAGAAAAACGTCTACAATTAAGAGTCCAATTTTGTATTAGGAAAAGTGAATTGACCTTTAGTGTTCTCATTTGCGCTTAAAATATGTGAAATGAATTTGACCATATTTAAGCAAAGTACTGAATCAAGTAAGTTAAATTGAATTTAATGGTAAATATAGTTAAATGATTTTCATCTTTTTATTTTCTTCTCAATTTTCGAGGAATAACGAAATTTCAAAGAACCCCTTTTGCACTACGCCACTGCTAAAGTCACGCACATTTGAATAATACGGAACTGTTCAACTGTTTTGTTATAGGATATCTGCGAGTCTTTCAATGTTGTCGCTCTTGCGGTTGCAACCGCAGCTTCAATTTCTGTGCAACATGGGGCAGGCAACTAGCGACTGGCGACTGGCGATTGTCGATTGTTGACTGCCGGCAATGGCATTGACATGTACACTGTACACAACAACAACAAAAACAACAACAACGACATCTACAATAAAAACAGACAGCAAAAGAAAACAATGAACCCGAGCAGGTGCACAAGTATGTTTGTTTAGTATTAGTTTTCACTGTACTCAGTCTCATATTACTCCGCCCATCGAGAGATACTCAAGAAAGTTAGAAGAAATTGTGAAATGATTTTAGAATTTACAATTTTAGTAGCTATTTAATATCATATATCATATCACTCACCGGACTGACTACCGCCGGCTATTTGTCGCATTTCCTTGGTGAACTCCTTGTTACCAAATTGGCAGGATAGATCATGCACAGTCCTTGGCTCTCCCTTGTCCAGCAATCGTTCCAAAAAGAACAACAACGTCATGTTGCGTGCCATTTCATATTCCATGGATTCCATATTCAAAAAAGGCTTGAATCTATTTCAATAATCTTCAGCTGCTTGTTCTTCTTATCTGTTATCTGTTAACTGTAATCTGCAATGAGCCAGAAGCGTTGATAAGTCTAAGTTAATTAGCAAGACTCTTGATAATGTCAATTAAACCACAACAACAATAACAATATCAGCAAGCAAAATAGCTTAAGAAACTTATGCAATGCACTTAAAGAAAAGAAAAGCAAAGAAATGGCAAAAAACCGCAGACACACACGCACACACACAAGCACACTCACACAAACACACTCACACACACTATATACTAAATACATACATATGTACGTTAGTTAGTTACTTTTCTTGCATACCCTGTAGCCAACCATGTAGGCCAAAAAGGGCATAACAGTTATCCAACCTTGAGCTGCAAAATATCGTTCTTTGAATTATCGATGCATTTTGTATAACAGCAAATATCGTTCTTTAAATTATCGATACATTTCATATAACAGCTAATATTAATATTATCGATATTAATATTATTTTTTAAATAAAAATCGACAACTTTTTATTAAAAGTCGAGCATTTTTAAGTAACTAAATAAATTTCGAAAGTCACACTAATAATTTTTTAATTTTTATGTTAAATTAATTTTAAAAATATTTTAATTTGAACTATTGTAAATTGAAATTTTTCGTGTGCCAACTGTTACACAATGCAACAACTTTTGATAAGAAGTTATGCCTAGAACAGCTACTAAATTTTTGTTGTGTAAAACTAGTCTCTGAACCCGAAAAAATACAAAATATAAAAAAAATATGTTGTCGAGGGTAAGCAAAACAGCTAGATTTTCAATTTTTCAAAAAGCTACAATCAGAAAATTGCCAATATCTTCAAAACCAGATTTTGGATTCATAAGAAACTTCCTTTTTTGAATATGTTATGCATACACTATCCTAAAATCCAACTGTACATCAACTTTCAAAGTTCTTGTTCGCTTAGCCGCTATTTAGACTTTAGTTGACATTAATTAAAATAAAGTCGTTGATCTCAGAAACTATGAGAGGTATAACCATAATCAAAATTGTAGCTTTTTTTATATCATACGCAAATTAAGTTCAATTTCAATTCGTTTATGCTTGCTTGTATTTTGTGATTTCTGAATATTTCAATTCATTATTTTTTAGTTTTAATTTTAATTAAATATAAATTATTTTTTAAAAAATTTAAATTTAAATTTTGATTTTTGTTTGTAGAACATAAACAAATAAGTATTGGGAATAATATAGGAAAATTGAATTATTTTAATTAATTAATTAACAATATTATTATGATTATTACAATTGTTTTTATTATAATTGATTTTTTTGCTATTAAGCACAAGTATCTATTTTAAAAAATGTCAAAAAATATCAAGTAAGACTTAAATCTGTTTAGAGGGTAACTAATATTTGAGTACTCTCGACTAATTCTTACTTGTTGTTTTTATTTTTATTTTCTTGTTGTTTTTGTGTTTATTTATTTAATACACATCCACTTTTTGCACTTGAGCCGCTGCCGCTGCTGCTGCCGCTGGCACTTTGATGTTATTGCATTCTTATGTTTTGTCTTTCTTTATCCACATTTCTATCTCTAGTTCTAGCTCTGTCTCCGTCTCATCTGCTATTTTGTCTTGCACTCTGTGGAAACATGCAAAGTCATAAACTCGACATGCACGTCGGCTTTGCGGCTTGAATAATTGAAAATACGCCACGTATATTTTGGGTTTTTTGTAGCCGCAACGTGTTTGCTTTCGACAAGACAATTTTTGCGCCTTTGCGTTATTTTTATCCTTGCGCGTTGTCCTTGCGTCGCGCACGGAAGTTGAAAAGCGACTGATGAGAGAGCTGCTACAGCGATGCGTTTAGGTTTACTGTTAACTAACAGTGGCTTTCAAATCATTGGCCTAAGTATAACTAATCATTGCAAGACTTTTGTTGCTTATCTCAAAATATGCCTTGTTTTTCTTTTTTTTTAAATAACATTATTTATTAATTTTATATATTTTTTTCTTCGGTTCAAAACTTGGCTCTAATATTTCTGCATTTAAATTTCAGTCAGAAAAAAACAAAAAGGAGCTTAAACAAATTGAAGTTTGAACAATCTGTTAATTTCTATTGCAATAACATAATGTGCACTGTTAAGTTTCATAGGTCCTTTTAGCTTAACATTTCTGGCTCTCTGCGGCTGTTAAGAGCATAAACAAAGGCGAACACAGCTGTTATTTGTGGGTGGCAAAGTGGGCGCACATAGTGTCTAAGGGTAAATGTGATAAAAATCACGGCGAATTCATTCTTTGTGTTGTTTTTGTTTTTGACGCTTTGGTTGTTGCTTGGCGTGTGAAAAAACAGTTGATTGACACAGAAAAAGGTGGACAAGCAACGGAAATAACATAGCTACACAACCTGCAGTTTGTTTATTGTTATTGTATTAGTGTAAACGTGTGTGTGTGTGTGTCTTCTATTGATAACCAAAACCGTTGACAACGGCCGAAATACAACACTACACCTAATACAAAATGTATTGAGAACAAAAACAACAACAACAACGACAACAACAATAGCAGCAGCAAAAGCTAGCAACAACAACAAAACATTCCAAAGCAGCGGCATTTATTGGCCAGCACACATGTGTGTGTATGTGTGTCTGTGTGTGTGTGACTGCTGAGCGGCGACTGTTGCGCATGTATTAGTAGCCAAACAAGAAACTTCAGCCACAACGATAAAAAAAAAAACAAAAAACAAATACAAAAACAATTTCTTATTAGACCCGCTGTTAGCACTATTGCTATTCCTTCAACTAGAAAGAGATAGCAGGCACATTTGAGTCTTTTTTTTTTTTTTTTTGAAACAAGTGCAAAACTGATGATGACTGTTCAGCGTAGAAAGGTAAAAACAATAAAAAAAAAACCTAACAGAAATAGAAAATGCCAAAAGCGAAAAGGTATAAAGAGCGCAGAGGGCAATGCGAAATGATAAAAACGAAAGAAAGCAACAACAACAAAAATATTTTGCAATACGCGGCAGAGAAAACGCGCAAAAACACACAAGCAAAAGCAAAAAGCAAAACCAAAAACAATGTCAATGTAAAAGATATTTTTAATATGTACGTATGTATGTAATTATGTACATATGTATGTATGTAAAAGCAAAAGTGAAAAAATGTGAACTATGTGTAATTACCTGCGTTCGTCGTTTTATTTGCTTAAGTGGACTTTGTAATCTATATTTAAAATACACTTGTTTCAATTTCGTTGCTCTTGTTGTTGTTGTTGTTGTGAAGGAGTTTTCGTTCACACGCACACAAGAGACTGTTGCTCAATCACTCACACTCTCACACACTCACACACACACACGATACTGATCCTCGCGTTGGGGATATTTATTTATTTTTTTATTTTGTTAAGCACTTTTTGCACTTTTTATTTGTTTGCTTTGGCATTTACTTTATTAGACTGAGCTCATTTTTTAATTAAATTATGTGCATGCGCTTAGCATTTTTTCGGCTTAATTAGCTCTTATTGGACTCTTATTGAAGTCAGCTCACAACTTGTTGTTGCTTACGACGTTTATACTTATGTGTGTGTGCAGGCTGGCAGGTAGGAACTGCGTTGTTGCATGTGTGTGTGTGTTTAAGGCACTTTAAAACTGAGCTGCTAAAAAGCAAGTTGAAAACCACTTGTTGCACAAATTTGTATCACTCACAACAGCTGTGCGCAGCTATGACAAGAATTTTGGAATTTTTTATTGTGTATTTTAAGCAAAAACAACACACACGTTTGCGTGTGTCTATATTAAAAAACGGCACAAATTGGTTTACGGAGGCTATTTTTTTTTTGGAGCGGTGATGATGACAACGCGAACGCGACTTCAGGTGTGCCTTCGATTTCGATATTGATATCGATTGTCAATTCAAATCTAGGCGTGTGAATGGCAACGACAGCTGTTATAAATTAGAGTGACCAGCTGTGAGGTGGCGGTGTATTAACAGTGCGTTAATAGCGCCATTTTGAGTTAACAGCGTGCATTTGTTGTGTCTGGCAGCACTGAACATTTTCAAATTTTGAAGCGAATGCCGCGCGTGAAGCAAATTTTGTTTAAAAGAAAATAGTTTGTTTTCTGGTGGGAAATCATGCAAAAAATCGATTACTTGTCAAATTAAAAATAGCTTAGAAAGTAGCCAAAACGCTTGCACCACTGATTAAACGCTTTTTATTTTTTTATAATTTGGGTGCTGCCATCAAGCTGATCCAGTTAACACTTTGCAATTTATTGTTTATTTTGAGGAATTTTATGATTTTGGGTGTGGTTTTCGAAATTAAAAGAATAATGAGTGAACAGGAAATTTCATGATCTAATTCTGACTAAAAACTTCAAATCGCTCTCGTTTACGCTGTAATTTTGTTGTTTGTGGGCGCATATCCTTCGGTAACTTCGGGTTTCGCTTATTTGCAACTAAATGAGGGGCCCTCTAGAACAACTTTTTTTTACTCACATGTCATTTTACGCAATTTCGAATCAAACTGCATCAAAAATAAACATTATCCAAATAAATTGCAAAAAGTAAAATTAATAACGACATTTTATCCTTAAATTTCTGCTTTTGTGTTTGACATTTTTTTAACAGAGGCTTAATATTTTATTAAGTTTCTGTAGTCTGGCAGCACTGTACTTTTTCAGATATGGCGCGCGTTTGAATGAAGCTGAAAGCTTCTTGTTTTTTTTTGTATTTATTGTTGTTTTTATTTGATTTTGATCGAAATTCCTGCTTTTCAATGCAACAATGAAACACAGCTCATTCATGTTTATGACTGTTATAAATCACGCGCATTGTGGCGATAAGGAAAAACCGATCATAAAGTTTATGCAAATGCGACACGAGTCGCTTGAGCGTTGATTGGGACAAAGCGACTTGGCTAACGGCTGCCAGACAAATTGGCCATGATATGCAAATTCATGTGAGCTTGCCCGATATACCCAGGCAGAAATAAGGTGTTGCCCGCAGGCCAAGTGACATTTTTTCTGACACCAAAGTGCGTGCTCGAAGGCTGCAAAGAAAACAAAGTTTGTGGCTCGAGTGTTGCTTGAACAAGGCGCCACAAGCTACAGCTCCTCCAGTTGTAACTCCACCTGCATTCCCTGCTCCCCTTGTGCCTCATATCTGCTGTAATTGAACGCATCCGTTGCACATTTAGTTGCCTTGTCTCGACTTGTTGCCGCTAATTAGAGTTGATCTGAATCGTGTGGCAAGGAGTGAAGGGTATTTGGGGCAAGACACACACTTAATGTAAACATTTATAACTGCTGCGTTTATTCAATTAAAGCGCACTGATTTGATTCGTTCAACAAATTGCCATCTTGTTGTAATTCCGTTAAAGCATTTTTCTCATTTGATTAGCTACAATGTGCAATTATGTTTGCTTCAACCAGATGGCGATTAGCTGCTGAAATTCTTGTTCCATTTTGATTAGCAATTTTCAGCTGGGATTTGTTGTTGCTGTGATTTAAAACTTAAGCACGACTTAAGCTGCCACGCCTTTCACCTTTCACCAGCTTATCAATGCAAACAATTGGCTACATGGCTACTTGGCCACATGCATGATTAAGTTAACACCGCAACCTGTCAGCATCTGTTTATGTTTGTGTTTATGTTGTTGTTTATTTTGATGTTGATGTTTGTCCCCCATCTTCTCATTGTAGAATGCCCAACCACAACGAATCCCATTGACGCTGAGCTCTTGTTTGAGTTTCAGCTTAAGTTGCAGGCGCTAACAAGCCACAAGCTTGCGACAGCATCAACATTTTGAGCGAGGGTAGTTTACTAAGTTTATAATGTAAATGTTTTTCAAATGCAGCTTATTCTCGTAACAATAATCTTATTACAATAGTTAACAAAATTAATCAGAAATAATTAAATATTAGTAATTTTTTTTTTTCAAAATTAAAACTGAGATATTGATTAACACATAGCTTATTTCATTTCGAACTTATTTCCTAGGCTTCCTCTACAGTAGGCAACTTATAAAACCCACCCATCTCTGAATCTGAATATGTACCCGTATCTGTAACTCAGTTCTCTGTTCGTGTTGACTGTCCAAAATAGAAACGTTAGCGCTTTGTAGCCAAAAGCTGAATGCATGAAAGACTTAAAGCCGCTAAGACAAATGCGGATCGGAGCAGCGTCAGCGGCAGACAGGCTACCTAAACGGGTATTCAAAGATTATTCACTCATGCACTCAAACTGATCAAAATGTAGCCTATGTGAACGCTGGCCTGGCCTGCCCGCTGGGTTGCCACATGGGGTGCAAAAGGAGGCAGCAGGCAGGGGGGGTTTCAGGGTGCAAAAGGGGTGCTGCTTGTTATTTATGTGACACTTACAATCATGACACAACATTTGCTAACTAAACGTGACGACGATGACGACAACGCATTCAACTGGAAAATACGAATAGCACAACATTTTTAAAGATTGCTGGCAAAAGGCTTTTGTTTTATTTGCAGCCAGGTTGCAAGTACATTACAAAATAGCCCAAGGGGCAAGATGGGGTTAACGAGGCGTTGCTTCAAGTTTTCCTAATGGCCGCATAAATTCGTTAAATATCATTGTCTATAGCAGCCTTTTGCCACGCCCCAAAGGTGCTTAGATTTATGTATGTGTACCTTTAGGTCTATGCGAGGTCCCCTACCCTTCCACCCCCTCCCCATCAGTAATCTTCATTTGCTGCCAGGAAGAAGTACGCCCAGAAACAGCTCCAGATATCAGTACCAATCGTGGAAGGTGTTGCTGAAGGGCGTATATATCTACACTGGGAGAATTTGTAGATAGTTCAATTGAGTATTTTGATCTAAACTATTTAAACTTTTTTTTTTTACGGTTTCTTGTTGGGTTCATCTTATTTGTCTGTATGGTAAGTCTGTTAGTGCATTATTAATCTGAATGGGAGTCCTGGGAGCGGATTATTTCTCTGGTTGGGAGTGCTGGGAGCATACATGACAGTCCACATGAGCGTTCACATTAGAAGTTTTCGTGTGCCATGACTTTTTAAAATAAGAAGTAAGAAAAAAAAAAGATATAGCTCTACAACAGCTTCAGTCGCCACTGTACCAAGTGTTTACTTAAACTGTCTGAGAATTGTAAGCAAAAACTTTAATTGTTCAAAGCAAGTATGATAAAGTGACCTGCTAAGATATGAGAAAGCTTAATGTACCAGTTTCAGTCATCTACAATATAAACTTATTATCTAAACTTTTGTTTTCTTCAATTTTGTTGCATAGAAGCTACACTTTGTTCTTTTCAGTGCATTGAACATACATACACACACATATATCAACTGCACCGATGTCTTATCTTTTAAAGCGCTACCAAGATTTATAGATTTCACTTAAAGCAATGCCGAAGCGCCATAAATAATGCACATATCGAAAAATAGACTTGAGCTCATTAATAAACGTTTAGTGCCAACGCAAATTGCACGGCCCACTAATTGCTGAGCCAAGTTAAAAGGCGTTGTTGTGCGAGTATCCTGGTCTGCAATTCAGGTGGGCTTCAGGGCTTACCTGCCGCTAATAAATAACAACAGCACACGTATTCGTTGCTGCATGTCTGCCACAGGACACGTTCCACATTTGCCCATTTTCTCGCTTTGCTCATTTGCCCATTTTCCCATTTGCCCACCTATAGTGCGGTTGCCTACAAATTGTAACTAGCACGTAGTGTCTGTAATACCACAAGGTAGTACAAGACAAAGCAATACAAGTAGGCATAGTGTAATAGAGGGAGCTTGACTAGTTGATATCCTGTAAATAGGGCTAAGGCAAAGAATATAGAATGGCAAGAACTACACATTTCTATAAAAGGTGTGGTTCTTCAGGTGGTTGTGCGGGTCGCAATTTGTGAGAGCGAGCTCGTAATTCTATTGCTCAAAATCCAGTTGCCTTGCATCGTTTTCAAAAAATTTGTTGAATTTGCGAGATTTTATAAAACAAAATATCATTCACATGCGGAAATTCACGTATCAAATTCAGTATTCCTAGCACTTTTAGTGTCTGAGATCAATGGGTTCATATAGACCGGTAAATCAATGGTTTGAACAATTTGATAATCGATGCTAAGCAAGAAAAACATTCAATTGCGAAGGAGAAGTCTTCTATTGTCTGTTGCATACATGTGCAACAGTTGCTTATGCCTTCAAACACAATTGATAGATACAGGGTATAAAAAATAAGTAACCCACGCAGACTGGCCCACGATCACACTAACGACCTTATGACTATGCAGTCTTGTACTCGACACGATCCCTACTCTGCCCTTGCTTCCCTTCTCCCGTACCCCGTACCCCGTACCCCTTTCCCACCCGCTAAATGTGGAAAATTTAACGCTTTCTGCGCTGGACATTAAACTATGAAACTATGAAATGTGGTCATGCCTGGCGGCGGCACAGAAAATGCAACGAGCTCAGCTAGAACAAGTGAGAATGGATTGAAAAAGAGGCAAACTCGACTAGGGTACATCCGTGCCAATTTCTAGAATCTAGAACAACTAAACTGAAGAAGATTGAAATTTGAAGATGGGAATTGGTACTTTATGAGAAAGTGAACAAATGCTTTTATATAAACAGTATACAAATATTTTTGAATTCATTTTTTAAACATTTTATAATTTTACTAATATAATAGATCTACCCTAAAGATTATACATCTTACATCTACATAAATCAAAAAGTAAACAAAAAGTTCAATGATTTTTTTGGTTTTATTTTAAAATATAAGTTATTTATAATAACTGATTTCAATGAAATTTAATGTCAATGATTTTCAACATTTTAATAAAAAGAAACAAGGTCATTAATCTTACACAATAAGTATCATCCCTGCAAATACAGATATACTCAATGTATTCGACATGGTGTCGATACAAAGATACCCGACCTGCCCCTAAATGCAATTTTACACAGTTTTCGCTATAAAAGTAGAAAAGCGAAGCGTGTCCCAATGGAAAATGCGGTGTTACCTTTGTAATCTGTAATTTCCATGGTACAAAATTAATTTTTCGCTCGAATTGCGATTGCCAATTTTATGGGATTTATGCACAGAACTAAAAAAAAAAAAAAAAACAAAAACACAAAAATAACAACTGCAAATGGAGGCAAACTTGAAGCCCTGTGGCAATTTTAATAATCGTAAAATACAAGTTTTCCAGTTTTTCCAGCTGTAGCTGAAAGATTTGACTTAACCCCAAGATAGCAATAGATTTCGACATAAACTTGAAGCAATTGACAGACACGAATACCAAAAACCAATTGACAGCAGATGCGTTGCATGAATCAAAAAAGAAAGGGGTAAGATGGGAGGGGAAAAATGGAGGAAAATAGGGTGGAGAAATGTAATTGTTGCGATAAAAGCGTAATAAAAAATTGTGTTAATTGTTAAAAGACTTGTGTTGAAAATTTAAATCATGCGTTTCAAATGCATTTCATGTAATTGGGAATGTCGGTAAATTCTTCTCGCAACATTAAAAACTGAAGAAAAGTCTGTTATTTTCGAGTTGCCGAAGTTTCAATACCCTTGCATGGATTCTAATAATATTTTTGACAAAACAAAAATAGTTAATTATACAAAAAGTCAATTTTTGACCGATCTTTTCTATGGCAGCTACGTAATGCTTACAATGATCAGATTTTGACCAAATTAGGCTAAACTGTAAAAAGTATTTTCAAACTCAGAATATCTAAATTTAGTTTAGATATCTGTAAGAACCAAAACGTTTTCTGTGCTGAATTTCAATAAGGCAACTTTAAACATAGAAACAGACAGATGGACATAGTTAGATGGCCTCGACTGTAGATTCTGATCAAGAGGCTTATGTACTTTATGATGTCGAAGACGCCCCTTTCACATTTCGTGACAAAAATATAATACCCTCTGCAAAAGTATTAAAAGTCATTTCAAAGACTTTTTACAGCCGCATCAATCTTCTAAGTTGGCTTGGCTTGGCGCTTGGCTAAGTGCTGATAGCTGGGTTGGCATCTAACTGAGACGTGTCCCCATCAAATATCAAAGAACACTTTGCCATCTCCAACAGCAAACCGAGTCGAGTGATTGTTGATTGAGTGATGGAGCTGCTGTTAAGACTGCAGCCACTTCATCTTTTCATTTTGTCAATCAGCCAGTGGAGTCTCGTGTCGAGTTTTCAATGGCCAATAAATTCGATTAATATGCAAATTACAGGCAACTGGCCAACGTAGAGCAGCAGGAGGAAGCAGAGGGAGAGGCAGAGAGGGAGGCGGCTAAAGCGGAAGTATTCATCGCACTGACCAATTAAAAATCACACACAAATCAGCCTTTAGAACTGCAGCAATAGGTAATTTAAAATTAGCCATAAGCATAATAACTATAACTGGCTAATTCGTTGGCTATAAGTCAATTTGCAAGCTTTGCTTTTGGCTAAAACATTCAAAGTCTTTAAAGCTAACGGCAACAGGAGAACGCATTTTGTACGTTTCTGCAATTCTGCATTTTACGATTATGGCCAACAGTCTACCAGTTAGCCAGTTGCATAGTCACTTGGCCAACTGACCAGTTTCAAATGGCAGTTACAGTTTGTTAGCCTAAGATCAAAAGCCAAGGATACTTTGCATATCATTTGGGACAATCAATCAGCAATTTTTTTACCATATAATCAATAGTATTTAAAACCTAGTTTCAAGATAACAATCCAAGCCTAGTATTTATACAGTTGCTATTGAAAACTTGCGACTGCGTTATACTCTGTTCCCCAGTTAGTTTTAGTGTGAGTATTTCCTACTCAAGCAATCGTACAAGACGGAAGCTTTACACAAATGAAAAGAGTATATAATAACTTTTATTAAGTCTACACTTCAAGTACTTATTCTAAAACACGTTAAATCAATATTAATTGATCAATAATTTTTGATGACATTTAAACTATTTAAATGTTTATTAAGTAAAAACTAAAATAAAACTCACATACATACATTAAAAGATAAAAGCTAAATATATAGACGTACATGAAATATAGCTAGTTGACTAATAATAAAAACCGAAATTCAAGCACATAAAATTTAAAGCGAAGACCAAAGGCGTTGGGATTTGAAGTGCTTTGAAGACTTAAACATCTACCAAATTGTCGAAGTCTTTAAAAAATAAAGAAATAAACAGATTAAAATAGAGTTACTTATAACAAAGAAAGCTAAACTTACTACCACAACAGCATAGGTGAGTCCAATGATGGATCCGGCCAACACATCCGACCAATGATGCTTGTAATCGGAGACACGGGTCAGAGCCGTATACCAGGCGAACATAAGCAGCAGCAGTTGCAACAAGTGGCGCAACATTCGGAGGCGTGGCCAGTGCATGCGACGTTGCAAATATATCTGAAGCAAAGATCATAGTTTTAATGTTTAACTAATTAACTCGTAAAGTTTAACTGCATTACGCACCACCAAATAGATCATTGAGTAGCATGCAAAGCTAGCATGTCCACTGGGAAAGGATAGACGCATATCCTTGTAACTCTTGGCAGTCAGATTAGGTGCCGTGCAGGTAAAGTCCTCAATATAGCGGCCCGCATTGATAGCATCACTGCAAGTGGTGCCATCCAGAAGCACAGGTTGACAGAGCTGTATATGAATATAGTACAAATTGTTAATTTTTTATGGTAGTTAGTTGGATCATTTGTAAATAGTTAACAATTAAGTTGCACTTACAGCCATAAAGTGTGGTCGAAGTCGCCCAATAGCATACTTGGCGATATCCGTAGTTAGTTGTTCCACGCCCAGTCCAAACACAAAGATGCCAATCTTGCGATAACATTCTATTAGCCAATGTGGCAGCTCCAAGTGGCATAGATAATAGCCACTGCTCTCCTGCGGACTGTGATAGTGGTGACTAAGGGAACGCTTGTGCTTATCCTGTCCTCTAAAGAATTCTACCAGCAAAATCTGTAACAAAAGGCTTTGTTTATAGGAAAAAATTTGAGGAGGAGGGAGAATGTGAGACTAACCAAAGAAACGGGTACCGCTGCACACATCATATACAACATCCAGCTGCGTATAGTGGAATCCTTATAGGGATGCTTCAGTGACAGATCGCTGCAGAAGAATCCGCGCTTGTAGGGCTCACACCAGAGCGAAAAGCCGAGCATGGTTAAACCAACTGTACGAGAAGAAAACAATCATTAGAACTTAATATTTGAATCAAGTTTTTTATGTGTGGAATCAAGATGTAAGAGTCTTAGTAGTTATAAAGCTTACGCAAACATTGTGTATAAGAAATCATAAGTTATGCTTAAGAGAACATAGTTTATGCATAATTCATGCATATCAAGTAGATTGTAATTAAATTAGTCAAACAACTTTTCATCTCTCGGAAAGACTTTGCAGTTATTATAATATATACTTCTACGTTCTCTTAAAACTAACTACATTTTCGACATGATATTCTCTGAATTTTAAACATATTTGCAACCCTGGTAAATAAATAAGTTCTAATTTATCTTTGTCCTGAAATCCAACCTATATATCGCCCCTAATAATGCAGTTGAATAAAACTTAAATAAATATATGAAATAAGAACAGTTTCTCTTGGTTTTTGCATTATTCTCATACATTTTTGAAAAGTAAAGAGTTATGAAAATTCTAGTTAAAATTTGTGTCAACTGCAATTGGAATATGAGCATTATCCAAGGGTGGCCCTGGCGTGGTGTCAGATTCTAGCTGACGCACAGCCTCTCATCGGAAACAAGGTCTGCTGATGAGGTCTAAATAAGACCTGGGTAAACAGAAAAAAAAAATATATATATATATATATATACGAATTGTATACAAAGCTAGTTCCAATTCAAAATCAAAAGCGCTGTTAAATGATGATGTTGCTTTTGTTGAGCGCACAATAAATATAATAAATATAAATTTACCCCACAAACAAACATTTGCGTAAATTAAGTCAAATATAAATCAGACAACACTCGATGCTATGCGAATTTGGGTGCTGATTGAGGCTACAAGTGGGCTTCACTGGGCCACCATTTCAGAGCATCCTCTATAGGGCAGCTAAACCAGCTGCTCCCCAAAAGCAGAACAATCTACACAACAGCAAAAATGCTTATTCATTATTCAAAACATGCCAACGCTGCTGGAAACATTTTTGCTACAATTCTGTATGTTTTTATTAATTGAATGAATAAATATGCGAATGCTGCACGGTCTCTCGATAATACTTAATGATGATGATGTGTATCATACAAGAGCGTGAACTACTACTCAAAACTTCTGATATGGCACATTCATACTGCACTATGTGCGTTCTATATAAACAAGAGAAGACTATAAAATAACTTACAACTATGTATGTACTTTATTAAAGTACTTATATATGATGGATTCATAAAACAGTTCACAAGCTGAAGTGCCAGAGATCAATTGGTACAACTTGATAACGGATCGTAAAAATCGTGTATAGTGGCAAAGAAGTGTTAAAGTTCATTACATTGAAATACCGATTTTGTAAACTATATCATTTCTTATCTATACGTAACTCGTAAAACATATTGTTTGTTAACAATTGCTGTTTGAAAAACTATTAACAAACTTCGGCTTTGACATTATAATATCCAAATTAAATTCTTTGATTTGACCCCATACCTCGTTTTATACTTGACCGAATAACTTAGTCAGCTTATCAATTTAAATATCAATACAAAATATATACTATATATAACTTCTGTTTTATTCTCCTCAATTCAATTCTGCCAACAGGATAAAGTAATTTATTTTTAAATCAATTAATATCAGGGACTTTAATCATTGTAAGTTTTATTATAAAAAATATAAAATAATGATTAATTTTATTTTTTATTGATTTATTTTTGAGCAATAAATAAAACACATGAAATAATGATTATTACTCCCTGTTCCCATTAAAAATGGGAAAAAGGGAGTTATGAAGTACTGCAAATGTGTGTAACAGACAGAAGGAGGCATTTCCGACTATATAAACTATATATATTCTTGATCAGGATCAACAGCCGAGACGAACTAGCCATGTCCGTCTGTCTGTCCGTCTGTCCGTATGAACACACAGATCTCAGAGACTATAAGAGCTAGAGACACAAAACTTGGCAGATCAAGTTTATTTCAAATTTCGGATACACCCCCCCGCACCCCCGCAAATCGCAAAAGACTCCCACAGCCACAATTTTAAAGATAAAGCTTTAATTTTTGGTACACATGTATGTTTAATCATATATAATAAATAGCACAAAAGTAATAGAAGAATCTATTACGCCCGTCTGAGTTGGCAGCAACAACAGTTTGACAAGCAGTTTACGAGTTAAGTACACTGCTTGCTTGTGTTGCCGCTGAACTGCTTGAAATGCAAGTTGGGAGCAGGGAGTCTCGTAGTCGGGCACACTCGACTAGAGTATTCTCACTTGTTTTTAAGCTTTATTTTTTGCTCAAAAATAAAACTCATGTTGTAATTTCGACTTTTTATATATATTCTTGAACAGCTTCAACAGCCGAGGCGAACTAGCCATGTCCGTCCGTCTGTATGAACACACAGATCTCGGAAACTATAAGAGCTAGAGACACCAAACTTGGCATGCAGGTTCCTGTTTACCATACGCAGATCAAGTTTATTTCAGATTTCGGATACACCCTCCCGTACCCCTGCAAATCGCAAAAAACCTCTCATAATCACAATTTTAAAGATTTAGCTTTGATTTTTGGTACACATATATGATTAGCTGCGTAAATTTCAATACGACCGGATGACGCTTAAAAGTTATTGATGAATATGTTTCCTCCTGTCTCAGCAGGCAGAAACAACAGTTTGACAATCACTGGATAAGCTAAATGCGCTGATTGCTTGTGTTGCCGCTGAACTGCTTGAAATGCAAGTTGGGAGCAGGGAGTCTCGTAGTCGTTCACACTCGACTAGAGCATTCTTACTTGTTTCTTATGGAATAAGGGCAATCTTTATATGTATTCCCAGTCAGTAAGCCAAGACAAACCATAACAATTCATAATAATATCATTTGTTTTATTTTTTGCTCAAAAATAATGCTTTTTGATTGATTTGTAAAGTTTAACTCAAAATTAATCATTATTCTGTGAGCAAATCAAATTCAAAAATTTTAAATCATGGTAAAAATGCATGCTTAAAGAAGAACATTTGTATATTTCTTGCTGTCTCCAAGTTACTATAAGTGAATGATTAATTTATTGATTAATGTAGATCTTTGTTACTTTAAATGTGAATTTGAAATCTATGATTTATAGTGCGAATGACATTAACCTTATACTTCTAAAATAAACATAATCTACTCTATTAAATTCATACTGTATAAAGTTAATAGAAACTGTTCACGACCGCTGGTTAAACGGATAACTTGAGAAGAACTGAAGGATAAGTTTTTAGCATGCATAGTTGTACTTTCATCATATGAAATCATTTTTAAGCAGTTAATCAATTAACCATTATCTGTGAGCAGCCCATTTAAGCTTAAACATAGAACATGTAACAACACTCACCGCAGCTGAGCAGGCTTAGGTCTCCAAAGATGCGTCCAAAGATGTGAGCGGTGCCGCGATTGCGTGGTTTGGTGGCATTTGCTGCGGAGGCGGCTCCACCCATTGTGAGAGATGCAACACCCACAAATGAAGGCAGCTGTAAATCGACTTTAACATTGTTGTTGATATTGTTGTTGTCGTAATGATGGTGATGTTGCTGGTGTTGGTGTTGGTGTTGTTGGTGTTGGGTGGTGGCTGCTGCAGCGGCAACAGCTGCTATGATGCTTGCTGCCGTTGGCGAGGATGGCTCCTCGCTGCTGCTGCTTTGACTTTCAAAGCGCTGCAGCGGCGTCGTATCGCAAACGCTGCCAGGACGCAGGCTGCTCATTTTTTAGTGTTATTTGTGTGGTGGGTGTGTGTTTTTTTGTGGGCGTGGCTGTGTTGCACCTGGCAGCTTTAAGTGTGTGTGGGCATATTTCTTATCAGTTGCAGCACAAATATTTGAAATGTGTGTTCTTTTGAGCATACGCTAATGGACTCGCAGTATTTGGGTCTTGGAATTCTATTTGTTTTTGGCTCTTTTGGGCTATCGACAATTATTTACAGCGTATTACGAAGCTGAAGTTTTTTCCGTTTTTCTTTTTTTTTATTTTAATGATAAGCGTCGGCGTTGGTGGCCCAAGTTGCGTAAATAAAATGAAAAGCGTGCAATCAATAATGTTAAATAAACAAAAATCAGTTTTTGGGCTGACTCAAAATTTTGTACAAATATTGCTGGCAGTGCACAAAAAATACATGGTTTTTATAAAATTGTTTTCAATATTTGCACTTGCATTGCTTTCATTTGCATTTCAACTTTTTTTTTATTTTTTTAAGCCGCACTTTGAATTGACATTTTTGAGGTTTGCTTAGTTGGCCATAATTATTGTTTATTTTGTTTTATGTTTAAATTTTTCAATCTGTCTTCTCCAATTATTGCATTGCACTTGCACTTTCAGTCTTTTACACATTACGCGCCTTTCTTTGCCTTTCGCATGCGCAGCGCCCCAAACGCCGAAGATTTGAAACTGAATTTACCGCCGAACACAGAACAACGACTGCTCTGCTCAACAGAACTGAAAGAACTGAGCGCATCCAACGCAAAATACCTTTGAAGTACCGTTCAATGCATTGAGAGAGAGCCGTGTCATGTCGGAGAGCGAGTAGCGGGCGCATGCGCTTTGGTTCGCTCTCTGTCTGTTAGTCTCTTTTTGCCTGTTTTGATTTGTAATTTGAATTGTCGTTAGCTTATTTTTGAGCTCAAATTTTAAAGTTAAAATATTTAATATTCAAAATAATTCTAAAATATGCTTCCTATTTGTCCGTTTCTTGTGATCAACTTTGGACTGTTTAGTCTCGATTTCACTTCTTTCAATAGGAAAATCCGCATAAATTTTTAAAATATTTTCATTTTTATGTTTTTAATTTTTTCAAAGAATACGCTTGGAAAAACTTTTTGCTAGCTATAGAAAAACTAAAAACTAAGACTACCAAAGTTTTTCGATTTTCAGAACAACAAACATTTACACTTTTGATCATATTTAGCGGAAATGAAATTTTGAACAAGACTGATGTACATATTTTAAAATTACATAGTCTTTGCTGTAAAATTTTTTAGCTATATACAGTACTTTCTTTTGTAAAGATCAAATTTAAAAGTATTTTTATACTCTTTTTTTAATTTTTTTGGAAAAAAAAGAAAAAAGAGTATATTGGGCTTGTGAAATATCCGTCTGTCCGTCTGTATGAACGCAGGTTTTTTCCACAGTTTTAAAGCTAGAGCAACCAAACTTGGTATACATGTTGGTATATACCATAGGCAGACAAAGTGTCAAGATCTCTTTATTTCATTCTTTAAAAAGAATGTTATTGTGAATTCACCAATCTGATCTTTATCTGATCATCTCAGGATAACAAAGATTAATTAATTAATTTCTTAAATAACAACTTAATTATAATTATTGTATTCTCTCATTACGCATAATAGTTACAATCTTTAACTTTATTTTACTTATTCTCTAGTAATCTCACTGACTTAACAGATTCATCGTGAAAGCTCTTTAAACAAGTAAGAATACTCTAGTCGAGTGTGAACGACTACGAGACACCCTGCTCCCAACTTGCATTTTAAGCAGTTCAGCGGCAACACAATCAAGCAGCGTACTCAACTTGCACAGTGCATGTCAAACTGTTGTTTCTGCCTGCTGAGACGGGGAAATAAGTTCTTCCATAACTTTGGTGCTATTTATCCGATCGTGTTGAAATTTACACATCCGAAAGGCATTGATTAAACATACATGTGTACCAAAAATTAAAGCTAAATCTTTAAAATTGTGGCTGTGGGAGTCTTTTGCGATTTGCGGGGGTGCGGGGGGTGCATCCGAAATTTGAAATAAACTTGATCTGCGTATGGTATACAGGAACCTGCATGCCAAGTTTGGTGTCTCTAGCTCTTATTGTCTCTGAGATCGCCGCGTTCATACAGACGGACAGACAGACGGACATGGCTAGTTCGTCTCGGCTGTTGATCCTGATCAAGAATATATATAGTTTATATAGTCGGATATGCTTCATTCTGTCTGTTACACACATTTGCAGTACTTTATAACTCCCTTTTTCCCATTTTTAATGGGAACAGGGAGTAAAACAACCTTTTCAGTTAATTTTAAAGTGAAAGTTTAAATCTTATTATGCTGTGCAATTTACCAAGCCTTAAAACAAATACACTTTTTTATCTAAAATCACATTTGTGCCCAATATAAATTCTTATCTAAGCTTAGAAAATACCTTACCTTACCTGAGCAACGCGAGTGCGCACCTTCCGCATTACTCTCTCTGCCAGAACATTTGAAAAGAGCGCAATTCTCTCATTCTCATTGTCACTCCCATTCCCATTAACTCTCTCTGCCTCAGCCATGCTCTCAGTTTGCGTGAAAAGACAAGGCTTGTCTGTTTTTGTCTCCATATTTAGTACAATTTACTCAGTGGCCGTGTTCGGTTGTATTGCTCGATTCGTTTGAATTGAAAGAGAATTCGGTTTTGTGTTTACGTATTTGTTTATGCACAATTGAACAAAAATATATAAAAATATATTGTGCAAAGAAAAATTTTGCTTAGTGACGTTAAAAACAAAAGTTTCGAAAATTTCACAGCTGTTTGCAAGAACAACGTATAGAAATCAAAAGTTTTGGAATTGAATTGATTTCTTTTGGCAAAGGTAAAATTATACAATAAATAAAATTAGCAAACTCGTCTTTATAAACAATACACTATGTGTAGGTGTGTGTGTGTGTACGTGCTATCAACAGATAATAAATATAATACCAATCTATTCTATTCTATTCTTATATCAAAGTTCAATTTTGTTGGGCGCGAAATGCAAAAGACATTGGAAACAGGAAAATCAGTTTTCCAAAATGTCTGTAGAAGCTCAAAATTTATGGCAAGGTAAACAAACAAATCTGGAAAATATAGGTGTATACATAGATATAAAGGTATGTAAGATATAGTATTGTTTAGTTTGTGCCGATTTTCAAAATGAGCTTAAAGAAGAATGAAATAAGCTAAAAACAGTTTGTTTCTTTGTGCGTGTTTATAATCGTTAAATCGATTTTTGCAATAAAGGATGTTTAAATTGCTGTGGTAGTATGTGGGCCAGGTTCAAGGCCATCTGTGTGCTTGTTATTTGTGGCAGAAGCTTGGGCCGAAGGCCTTAAATTACAATTGGGCTGTTCCCAAAAGTGCTTCAATTATTTCACAGCTTTATTTAATTGTTGCCTTTGCTTATCAAATGCGCATGGAAAAATTGAAGAGTCGAGTAGGGGGAGTGGGTTGGTCCGGGGGCCTGCTAATCAGCTATAAAGGTAAGAATGCCTTTGTTTTGATTAAAAGTACACAACACCAACAGTAAAACAATTGCTATTTCATGCTGAATTTACACTGATTTATGTCGTTGATTCATTCAAAAAGAGGCACGTTTTCTTAATTGACCATGAGAAAAGTTGGTATATTGCCAAAATGCAAGTAATAATTATTTTAAGTATTCTATATTTAACAGCATTTCAATATACTGAAACAATCAACAATACTAAGTATAAAGTTCTATCTTTGACGAAGGTGCTTCATACTATTTGTAACTTGATCAACTCAACCAAATTGCCGTGTTAAAAATGATATAAAGATGAAAAATTGAAAACACTGTTAAAAAATAATTCCGGTGCTTGCGAAACTTGATCCAATATTAATTAGTCCGAAAAAAAAGTTAAGAATATTATGTGTAAGTTTTTAACTTTTCAAAAAAATTAAATAAATTTTATTGAAGTAACTTTTATTCACTTTACAAATAGATTATCAAATACCTTATTACAAAATTTGATAAATTTAAATACAATTTTCAAAACATTCCGGTTTTTTGTTGTATTTTTCTACCTAATATTTGTTGACATCATATTTCAATTTAACTTGCTTGAGATTGCAAAAGTTGTTTAACATGCATAAAAGTTGTATAATGATGTCAAATGTCATTTACTTTACAGATATATGTAGATAAAGACTTCATATACAGATAAGCTGATATCTCAGTTAATTAAAACTGTTTTCTAGCATTTGTATTATACTTCATATTAAATTTGCATTCAGTTAAATATCAATTCACTCTACCTTCCTACATAACAACAACAACATTATCAGACTCGGTCTTGCCAATTTGTCTTAACGTCTTGGATTTCAATGTCAGGCGCGTGTAAATGCTGTCAAATTGCTGATTTCAGCCATAACAATTTATGCATTTAATAATAATAAATATATTTACATTTACATTAGCAAATAAACATGCATTTTACATACGCAAATGGACTTTAGGTGTCATTTTGCCTTCCGTTGGCTGCGTCGTCTACGTTGTCGTCAACAAGTCTGCAATAAACTTTGGACACTGCCTTTTGACCAGCCCCAGCCCCAAACACAGCCCCAGCCCCAAGCCTAGCCCCCGTCCTTAGGCAAGTCCACCCCACTGTGACCGTGAAATTTAATGCCCCAATCGACGTGAGGAGTTGGAATTTGAGTATTATACTGCTGACGCGTTTTGCGTTCATGTTCAACATTAATATGTACTTACTTTGTATACTCTGTAATCAAGAGTTGCCTTAAAAAAGGTGTTTTAATGTTGTGCAAATGCATTTCCAACTTTATGAGATCTATATGCTCTTTAGATCTTGGAAATCTAGTAGATCTAGCCGTGCTCGTCTGACCGTCTGTGTAAGCTGATACAACTCAGACACTATCTAAGCTAGAATAATCAAGTTTGGTATAATGACATTCGTATACCCTAGGCAATTTAAGTTTATTTTTAATTTTTGATTACGAATTCAGCTAGCTGTCAAAGCTACATAATCCAATTGCAGATACAATTTTATAGCTATAATCTAGCAGAGATAGTCTGGATGTCTGGATAAAACATTCATATACAGCGAAAATGTGTATCAGCACACTTAGGGCTATATACACGGTATCTGCGAGTCAATCATACTCTGCTACAGTATTCTTAATTGTATTTACTTTCGTTTAGCGCCGCGTCCGCCAAATAGTCGTAAATTTCAACTGTTTATATACACGTATGCATATGTAAATTATTTACTTTTCATTTACATTTCATTTACTCTTATTTATGCATTAAAATTATAATTTTTGATAATTTCAATATGCATTTTATACGCTCAGCAAGCAGAGCCGTCGCCAACGCAGCATGTTTGACCTTATTACGCAGCATGTTGCAAGCTGACTAAAAAATTATATAAATTTAAAAAAAAATACTACCAATTGACACTTGATTGGGCGGAGGAAGAAGAGTAAGGTTGACACAGCTTGTGGTCGTTGAACGCCCTATAAGTTAATCGATTAACGACGCCACACAGAGATCAAAAGAAAATAATTAAAAAAGTGTCGCATTTATAAAACATTCGAAGGATTTTTCCAATTTTAAAATTTGTATTTTTAACGGTTTTCAAATTTTATCACACTCTAAAAGCAACTAAAATATTTGCAAAAATGAATAGCAAATAACTTAAAATCAAATTATTATATAAGCTAAAAGCTTCGGTATTCGAAATTGGCCACACAGTTCGAAAACAAAACTTGGAACGTGCGAAACCGGGCAATAAAAAGTTATGGCGGTACAAATGCGATAGGAATCACATTTTCACAATTAAAGTAAATAAAATATGAACAAAAGATAATAATAATTAGTAAGCAGGCTTTTAACGAAATATTAATCATGGCCATTAAAGATAATTGCGATTAGATAACTAGATATTTGTAGATATACTTAGATTGATCGATAAGTTATATTAAAGTCAAATGTGATGAATCAATGCAATTTAATGCATTTTATTTTTGGTTTAATGCATTTTGTTTGTTTGTGTTTGCAACCCTTTTTAAAGTAAATTTACAAACACTTCACTTAAAGATTTTACTCTCAATACGAGTACACTCAGATATAATCGCTGGGGTTTCAATTTTTAATTAAGACGTTGTTTTGTCATTACAACATTTTCAACATACGAGTACACTCCCGGTGGAACGGGCATTAATCATTTGGAATCAAAGACAGGCAAACCAACTGGTTGCCATGTAAAGACATCGCGTCCAAGTCATGGAAATAGTGTTCCAAGGGGTGGAGGAGCAACGGGGTAGCTTGTTTTACTATAGCTATAAATAGGTCTTGTCTGATCGGATCATTGACCCTTTCAAGCCCAGTCTTTGGTTGCAACGCTTTTTGCTGGCCATAATCGAAGCTGACAACTTTGGTTTTTTTCACTGCTGATTGATCCTAGCCAAATTCAGCGCTTTTCTAGAGAACGTCAAATAAAGGAGTTGTAAGTGGCTAGGTTGCTCCACAGGTAGCCTTCACTTCAGCGAAGACCAAACGCAGTTGCTTATTACCACGCCCCATTTATGGACAAACAAGTTAACAAGATTGCATAAAATTATAGATCTTCTGACCACGAAACTCTCTGCAGCAAAGACCATTGATTAAACCAGGACTGAGAACCTAACCATGGCTTAGGAAGTATTCTTTTGTGATCAGCATTGCAATCAACTTACGGACTCACAGAGCACTGGTGATTGCCTTTCATTATAATCAGAATATCCTTGAAACGAGTTGGATACTTGCTATTTAACAAGATGACATGCAAAGTTTCTGGCTTAGCTATGATTTCAGTTTTGAATTGGAATACCCTTTAGGTAAAGGGTATATATGAAAGTTGAATTCTTGTTCATAAGAATCCGAGAATTCCATTAGACTCGAAAGTTTATAGATGTCAGAAGAACGGTATTAAGTCGGATTTTAATTTCAATTAAAAGAGTTTTTCAACTCATACCCAGCATTCTATATCTCAACCTATTTTGAGATGAAACTTTAAACCTAAATTTATTATTATTTTTGGCATAGATAATGAACTGCAAGCTGGTCAGATCTTTTACACTCCTTTCTCAGCCTTAAGCTAACTCATCACCGCAACTTCTTATATAAATTTAAGAACCCACATTCAAATATCAATCTTTCTACAAAAAAGAAACCGGCTAGTACTACAAAAGCAAAACTGAACCGAACCGAACCAGTTCTAAAGTGTCTATACATGTATTGTTGAAAAGATCATTAATTGTCTCCGTATGATATGCAACTATGAATCACAGCATGCGGAATTTCAAGTGAAGTCGTCACGCCAGCCTTTTGATCAAAAAGGGAATCCGCGGCGTTACTCATTTGTATGAAAAGCAACAACATTTCTTTCATAATTTATAATCTGTTTGAAAATTGTAACCCTCTTTTCAGAAATGACGTATTCAAAACTTCAACTTTTTACCTGAACTTCACAACACATCACAAGATAGAGAGCAAAACGAGGTGAATATAGAAATCTGAACTACACAAAAAGCTCAAGCCCAAGTTCAGTGTCAAGTGGGCAAAGCGAGAGAGCGTGTGCGAGCGAGACAGGGAGATATAAAGCTTGCGCAAGCTTTTGGCGTCAATTCCCAGCTCGCCCAAAAGCGCTAAAAACTAATTGGAAATGAGTAACGAATCGTCAGCGAGCGAGACAACACCGCTGCGTCGGCCGGAAAGTCAGTTGAGTGCAGAATCAGGCGCTAACGTGGCTAGTAACAACAACAATAAGAACAACAACAATAACCACGTTAACAGCAGCAACGTTGCTTCACCTGCACAAACTACATTGACAATACCCAGCAGCAGCAACAACGACAACAATCACAGCTACAGCAACAATAGCATTGAAGAGCGTCTGCACAGCAACAACAATAGCAACAATCAACAACAACAACAACCGCAGCAACAACAACAACATAAAGATATGGACACCAACAAGCGTATTTTGTGCCGTGTTGGTCTTGATATTTTGATTTTATTATGCGGTAAGTGTTCCCCAATTGATAGTCGCACTTGCTGTAATTTGTAATTTATAAATTGACAATCAGAATTTACAATCGTTTATGCAAATCTAAAATATGTGTATATATGTAAATTTCCCGCCTGTTGTCGCAATGTTTGTTTTCTGTGGTACTTTTTATGTAATTTTGCAGGCATCTGTGCGCGCGCTCGCAGCATTGTTGTTGGCCTTGCTCTCAGTAAAGCTCGCGCTCTCACTCTCGCTCTCTTTGCATTGCTGCGCTCTTTCGTTTCAAACAGCTGTGCAGCAGCACAATACGAAATGCTGTTGTATTTGAGGTGGGTGGTGTAAAAGAAAGTTGCCAAAGTAGCATTTTAATGGTTTATAGATAGACAGATTTTTTAACAGAAAACTTTTAAAATTTCCCCGAAACTGACAAGTACCTATGTTAACAGTAGCTAAAGTACTCCACCTTATACAATTCCGTCCTGACAAATGACTATTATTATAAACAGTTTCAGTTGATAACAGCATTTTCATGCCATAATTTTCTTACGACGCTGTTATTAATCATATTCGACACTTGAATAATTGCTTGAATAATTGCCATAGCAATTAAAAGCTTTAGTAATACTTATTTTTCTATTTCTTTGAGTTAATCTGCCACCCGCATCAGCAGTTTCCTGCAATATTGCTTTTTAGCTAGCCACACGATTTTTCATTGCATTATGTTTTTCATTTTACTTTGCGGTTTTCTTTGTTTGCCTTTTGTCATTATTTGCATACGTTTTAGTTACTGTCATTTCAACAGATACAAAACTGTGTCACACAAAAGATACACAACTGCACCTTTTTATTTTTTTTTTTATAACGAAATATTTATTGGCGATTAGTGAACAACTGCACCCAATGCACCTCATTGAGGAAGTTTAACACAATATAACAGAACCCCAAAAATCATATTTTAGCCATTATTAGCCGTTTACGAGTATAAAGCTGTATAGATACTATAGACAATGCAATTAAAAGCTTTTATTGTGCTGTACTTTTGGCTTACCTGTATTGTTATTATTGTTAACTCTCAATTCTCAATTGAAAACGTGAGTCATTTATTGTGAATTACCTGTTTATTGTATGTTTTTTCAATTGGCAACTGCAAAATATTAAGCACAATGACATTTTCTAATGTCAGCTTACTGAACCTTGTCGTATTTATTTATAGGTATATAATATATATGTATGTAGCTGTCGACCTTAAGTCTAATTTACAGCTACCCGTATTTGAACAGTTGATATTTATTTCAAATACATACTTATTTATCTCTGTACAAACATACATATATAACAGTCACGCGTAAAAGTCTCAAGTCAACTGACTTGGGCTCCCATTCTCAGCATTTTCACATAATCATACATATACTTATGTTTATAAATAACTGTAGATTCGCATCAGGTAAGTCAACTTTCAGGTGACTCATTTGATTGCCCAGTTAGCCCAAAGGTGCCGCTGTGCGTGATTAAGCACCTGGGAGATACTGTGAAATCAGGCAACATAAAAGCAATAAACTGTAATCCTTGGTGAATCAGTTGACTTATCTACGTCGAAATTGGCAATAAGAAGAACAGTTAGTTAAGAGCTTGCCGCTTTTATGCTTAAATGTAGTTCACAAATTTGTTCTTTATCAGTGCCAATAAAATTCCAATCGTATTATTTAAGAGTTCGTCTAGGTAACTTAAGTATGCACAGATAAGTTTGCTATATAAGTATAGCAATAACTTTTAAATACTATGCACAGAGAATGTTGGTATACCATTTTATACAATCTTTTATTATGTATATTGTACTATAAAGATTTCACAAAAGTTTTCAGAAAATATATACTTTGGTAAAAAAGTCTTAATCTAAAATAGTTTTATTATCGATTTGTTTGTTCAAATGAAAGTGAATCCCACCCCAGTCTTATAAAACACACAAAGAGGCAACGCAAATTTGTGTCTAAGTTAAAAATAACTTAAGACTAAAATGATTTTACTATCGATTTGTTACGATTTAGTCCATCCATAAATTAAATGCCTTGACATCAAGCAAAACAACAAAACAAACCCAAAAATCAACTAGCAGCCGCACACTTAATCAAATATGTAAAAATACAAATAGTTTTCGATTTCTTACCAAATAAATTCCAATTAGTTTAAATTTGTAACAAAATACGTAACAGAAACTGATGCCAAGTTTGACTCTCGCATTCAGTGAGGCCTTTTAAGATTGTTTGTGTGATTTGATCTGATCTAATGGACTTTTCAGTCTGTCGTCGGCTAATTTGGGTTTGAATTAGTTCTGAAGCAAGTCTTTGATAGTATATGTTTTTCATTCCAATCTATAGACACGTGACACGGGTGTGTCAGAGACACCTACGAAACTGAACTTGGTTCGTCCTCTGTTTGACGTTAATTGAATGCCAACGAGCTGGAAAAACTAGCTCCAACTTTTGTTTGGGGCTTCTCTTCTTTGGAGTCATTAAACCCATAAAAGATATAGAAAAGTGCACGCACTTCAATAATTTATTGTGCGTGAGAGTGTGTGTGTGTGTGTGTTTGGGTGAAGTAGAACAGAATATTTCATTCAAACAAAAACTAAGTAGAAAGAATAATATTTATGCAATGCATTTGGTTTTTGGTTGGCTGACATGGCCAGAAAAGAAGGCAATCATTTTTTCCAATTGTTTCCTACAATATTATTGTTTATATTCTACCCAAAAGGCCACAATAACAAACACGTCCATACATTCGTTGTTGCTATGTGAGGCACAGACAGTTACAAATTAAGTTGATGACTGTGATTTTTATACCCTGTATTTGAGATGACACAAGGTGTTTCTTTTTTTTATCAGTTTATCATTCAAAGTTAGGAAATGAAAAGGTTTCTTTTAATAAACTAACAAAATTAACTACAGAAAGTTGACATTCATTAAGTATTCACTTTAAAATCTTAGAGCTAAGTTTTCTTCTTTTTTTTGCTACATTTCAGAAATGTTTTGAGAACAAGTTTAATTACCTGCGCCGTGTTTGGCTATGCTGCATCAGTCTAGATCTGATTGTCAGTTATTTTTAATGATTGCAGTTCTTCTCTGCTCAGCTCAGACCCTGTCATGACTTATGGAATAGCACACAAAAGGCGTTGCATTCGGGGCACTACCTGTGTGACACCTAGCAACACCTTTTGCCCCTCTCTGTGCGCATCTCTGGGAATTCCTGGTAGTGTTGCACATGTGCATTGCACGTTGCACATTGCAATTAATGTGCAAAGAGCAAAAAAACTGCAGCAGTGATTTCTGTGCAGTCAGCCGCGAAAATGTCATAGTTGTTGCACAAAGATCGGAAAACCTGTCTGGGCCTGATATCAAAATAAATGTTGCATGCTTTGTCCTTAGCTGATCAATCAATTGTTGGCTGTCAGTCATCCTCAAGTCTGAAGACTGTAGACTGGAGGTTGAGAACTAAAGGTGACAGTTGCTCGATTGTGTCATCAGCTTAGTATGGATACTATCGGAAAAATATAGTTTTTGTAAACTTAAAATCAAGATAATTGTTAAGAAGAAGAAGAATACTTTCAAACAATTTGAAATTCAAAATCATTATAAGTTGTAGCTATTTGTTTAAAAAAAACTTAAATAATAATTCATTACTTTTCTTATAGATATAGATAGATATATCGATTGTGACGAATAATTGAAATACTTCGGTTCCATCGATTTGTCATCTTTGCTCTACTGAAGACTGAAGTCTAAAACTTGGAGTCTGTAGACTGAAGACTGGAGTCTGTAGACTGCAGACTCTGCTGTCACTTAGCAAGAGGTTAAGAGTGCAAATCTTTGGCATTAATTGTCTTTAATTTAACTTCCGTCTTGTTTAATTAATGCTGTTAGAATTTAACCGCCAGACATTCATTGTTTTTAATTAGGTATCTCTTTTTAAGAGCTTGGCATGAGATGAGATTTAAGTATATTTGCTTTTGAATTGTGTTGCAACTTGGTATAGTTGCAATGCATTGTTGCATGTTGCATGCTAAGCTGTAGGTTGAAGATAAAAACTTGTTACTAAGATGCCGCCTCAATGTTTGTGTGGCCCACAAAGTGTTTGTAAATTTGTTTAGACAACAACTTAAAAGTGTGCGCCAAAGTCAAACAACAGCATCCCAACATATGCAACAGATACAGCATGCACTTGCAGATACAGATACAGATACATTCAGAGCTACAGATACAGATGCAGATAGAGATAAGTAGAGTAGGGTTTGTTGTGTAGCGTAGGCCGGTGGCACCAGCGGCTGCCTTTAGTCTCAATTTGAGGTTTATCCACAAAACCATTTACCTCTTTGTTTATAAAAACAATTTGTTTATGTTATGGTGCTGCGGAGGAGGTGGGTTGAAGTGGGTGTTGGGTGGTTGGGGTATCTTCAATTTCGTCGGTATATTGCGCTTTATTATTATTAAAACGAACTTGACACCAAATGTACGCAAAGCACTTTCAATGATATCAAATCATATCAAAATGCGACAATTTGGTTGAACTGTAGCATGATTATTACTTTGTTTTTTTGGCGTTTGTATTTCAACGAGCTATTTCCGCTCCCAGGTACCATTCCCAGTCCCCAGTCTCTATTATGTATGTATGTTTATGCATAAGCACTCAACTCATGCCCCACACTATTTTAATGGCACCCTCATGAAATGCGTAGTTCAACAGAATTTTCAATCTAGTTTGTTACATTTTAACAACATTTCTTTTTTGTATTCTTTATGCCCTTGCGATGGGCTTGAAAATGTAGTCATGCAATGTGTTTTCGAAGTTATATTCTTGATCAGCAAGATGTTCGTCTGACTCTTAGCTTAAAAGTGTTGTTGGAATCGTAGGGAATGCTGATGTTGTACGAAATCCTTTTTGATTTTTCCATCGGAGAAATTTTTATAAATATCTCTGCAAGGGTATTTAATCTCCGGCAACCCAATGACATCTTTTTATGCTTATTTTTTTTTATTGCTAGTCTAGTTTGTGCTAGTTAATAGCGGCTTATGTGCTCTAGCTCTATATATCTAATAAATACTTTCGTTTTCGAGCCGCAAAGTCATAAAAAACTACCACCAAAGAGACAAAACACAACACACAACTATAGATAGCCTAGATAGGAGCTACTGTTTTGTGACAGGATTATCCGCCCGCATACAAAGGCCACTTGCTTTCGTAATATGACGCTAATCTTGGCCACAATACATAGAGCATTACTTTCCCAGCGGTATCAGGGATCGTTAAAAATGCAAACAATACACGTTTAAGGTTTTTTGTGTAAGAGATCGAACCTGTTTCCCAATGCAGCTGCTACGTCTGCATATAAAAGAATAAAGGCATTTACTTTCTATTCATTTCGTGTCATCTATGGCGATTGCCCAACTCAACTTGTGTCCCTTACTATATCAATATTTCTAAAGTTATTAACCAACTTTAAGTATCTTAAGTCTGTCTGCTTTTCAACTATCGCCTCGAGATACTTGAGTTACTATTTTGCTACTGCAATTGAAGCTGACGCGTCGTCGGCATTTAACTAATGAGTTCTTAAACTCATGGTCAGTGGTGTATTCAATGAAAGGGTCGGAAATAAAGATGCCTTGCACTGATATAAGAATTTCTGCACAACTTCAGCACTTAAGACATTCATAAATCATTTCCGACATGCAATTGAAAATATGAGAGTGTTCTAGTTTTTCTTGAGACACACGTCTTAAAAGATAATTATTTTATAAATGTAAAAGAATTTTTGATAGTTTTTAGGTCTAATACTAGAGTCTATTTTATGTTTTAATCATTACAGTTATTGTTCCTTTTTTATCAGATGTTTTACTGTAAATGCAAAGCTAAAAAATTAAGGTCCCTTTTTGGCTTCCACCTAACTTAAGATATTCCAGGGTCGGAGGTAAAGTTGCCACCTAAATATTTCTTCACAGCTTCAGAACAGTTTTTAGTCCTTTATCAGAGATTCACTTATCCAGTTCGTAATATGCAACCTTATACTTACAATAACAAGTAAACTATTTACAAATTAAGAATTTCAAAGCTACTCTAGATATTTATAAACTATTTTCTAGTATTTGAGAGCTAGAATTTACCATTTCCTTACAAACTCAGGACTGACAAATGGCTCTTGAATCTAGTCTTCTATGCAATTGAAAACTTGACAGTAATTAGTTCACTTTTCAAACCACCCTCGTTTTGATCCTCTTGCAAATGCGTCAAGGGCTCTGGCTTTCTAATTTTGAATGCATCGTTGACCGGGAAATCGCTTTGGGCATCTTTCAAGCAGGTACTACGCCCGATTGCATTGGCAATTAGGCAAACTGGAACTGTTACCATAACTCTAACTGTATAAATTTAATTCTTGGTGTGCTTAGTTTGCGTGTACATCTTAATGTACTTTTAATTAGATATAAATTAAAGTGTACTATGCAATTTGCTGTACTTGTTTCGGTTTTATGAAAACAAACAATAATTCAAGTGTCACTGACACTTTTTTGTATGATGAGTCGTTGCATGGTGTAACATTTTGATGGATGATGACTTGCTTTGTTGTTGTCGTTGCAGCAGCATTTCATCAATCAATCAATCAAAATGTGTGAGCTGCACATTGCCCATTTGTCTGGCTGCGCAATTTGTATGCCTTGCAAGTTATTATTATTAATGGCACTGCATTTTTAATTAGACAATGTCAGAGTGTGTTAATCACTAGCTTGGTGAAAGGTCCAAGGCATTAGATCCCCCTGCGTATACCCACTGATGCCCCCCTTATGCTCCCTCTATGACTATCTGTGTTGTGTGCAGCTGTTGTGCCCAAAATAGTCGAAAACAGTGGCGTGGGTAGTATTTGTTTTTGGGGCTGGAAGCTAAATCAATTTTTTATTTGTTTGTTCGTTTTTATGACTGATAACCCCTTCTGCTTACGCCACTGTTTTTGGAGGCATGCTTTATGTGCGTCGTCGTCGTTGGGTCTCCCTTCATAATAAGTATTCGAAACGCCGCACACGTCCAAGTTGCATTCGATTAGTAATCTTATCAATAGCTTAGACATATCGTAAGTCAACAGTGTCACTCATACCAAAAATGTATAATATTTTTTTGTGATGTTGGAAGAATTTTGAGATAATGCCACATAATGCCAGACACCAGTCCCAATGACCTACTAAAGAAAAATATTTTGATAAATCGTTGTTTGTGACAGAAAAAGGTATAAGTTATAGCACTTTGAACACTATGAAAAATATGTATTAAAGTTTTTGTTATTATTTCTTCTTTCATTTGCAGTTGGTTTTCCCATACTTTTATACTTTCTGCTGGGCGATCCGTATAAACGCGGCTTCTTTTGTGATGATGAATCGCTGATGCATCCTTTTAAGGACTCCACCGTAAGGAACTGGATGCTCTACATCATAGGCCTGGTTATACCCATAGGCGTGGTAAGTAAAAACATATTCATAAATCAAATCTTTGTTTTTATTGCTTTTTTGGGGGCAAACACAATTAAATTGAATTGAATGAAATTGAATTGAATTGAATTGCTTGTCGTGTACTCTGCGGGCTTTTGGGAATGTGTTGGAGTGAAGGAGCTTGGCACGGCTCCCAAGTGGCCACCCATGCAAAATGTGTCAAGCATCTGTCAGTTGATTTCCCAAGAGTCGAGAGATTGTTGCACAATCAATTCAAGTTCACAACTGTTGATAGCACATTAAAAAGCAAGAAAAGCTAGAACAAAACTCTTAATGATGCTCTAGTTTTGAAACTGACGCAATGCAGCCATTTATTCCTAAAAAGCAGTGGGATATAGACACGCGTCATCTGGCATCTGCTGGTCTGGTCTGTCCAGATGTCCACATGTCGACTATTAAAGCAGAGCAACATGTGTTTGAGCTATAAAACTATAGACCTAATTCCAATGAAGCCTATAGTAAAGTACTGACCAAATTAGATGTTCCCAAAATAATTGTATTTAGAATAAGTCCAATCGAACTAAGTTGCTGTTTTTCGTTCCTTGAACACATGAACAAAATAAATAGAAAATTGAAAAAATAGAAACTAGATAAACGAACAACCTTCAATTGAACTACAATGTACAACTCCAGTTGCTCAAGGCAACATTAAATATTTGCATACCATTTGAATGCCTATTTATTATAGAGCATTTTCCCAAGAAAAAGGGAATGGGAAAGGTGCTAAAAGGAAAATGTTCACTAACAAACATAAACACATTATTTTTCCACTCCTTCTTCTTCACAGATCCTCATCATAGAGCTGCTTCACTCGCGTGATAACAAGGCCAATGGTACTGGCACACCTCGTCGTTATGTCTTCATGCAATATGAGATTCCAGACTGGCTGATCGAGTGTTATAAGAAAATTGGTATATTTGGTTTTGGAGCCGCCGTCAGTCAACTGACCACGGATATAGCCAAGTATTCAATTGGTCGACTGCGTCCACATTTCATAGCGGTAAGTGGCAAAGAAGTTATTTAATCGAAGTGCAATTAAAGAAATGTCAACTTCACATCTGACATGACATTGCACAATTAATTTTAATATGCAACATGTGCAGCAGGATGGAAATGCCAACTGAGACTCACACGAAGTGTGTGCAAAATACATTTTGAAATGCTATTTTTAAAGCGATCCCAGCCGATCCCAACATTGACTTGCCCAGTCGGCTGCTACGCTGCCGCTCCAAATGACAATTTGTATTTTATTTAATTATGTTTATTTAAAGCATTTTGACGGCTAGTCAGGCGGTTGCATGCGAGGGTAGTTTAAGAAGAGATTGAAACAGTTTTGTATGTTTATTGAGAAGCAATCGAATCTTTACTCATTTAGACCGATATCAGTTTTGAATAATCTATTTGTGTTAAAAACCAATGTTTTTATCTTTTTGGGGAAATTAAGTAAAAAGTGATCAGCTTAAAATATAATTTTATCTTTTTCAATTAATAATCCAAGCTAATTTTGATCTTTATGAAAAAACATTTCCGATTATTGTTTTTTAAGAAAATAAATCGACAAATTGATAATTTTTAAAAATGTTAAATCAAAATCTAGAATATTTCTGGATACTTATTAAAAAACACTCGTATTTCTGCATGTCGCCCAACTACTCTGGATGCCATACAACAAATGTATAAACTTGAGGGGAGCTTCATTTAGTTTTGCTTGTTGCCGACCCCTCTTTTAAGAACAGCACAGTGCCGCCGTATTGTTTAGTGAAGTGCGGCAACAGCGGCGCAAAATTGATCATATAATGCGTAGCAGTCGTTGGCAAGAAAATGAGCAACACATGTTGCAAATATCGTTGGGGGGAACAACACACAACTAGTCACAAAAACTAACTAAGCAGCTTAAGTTGAACTTCTTTCAGCGTCTCAGATTTCAATGAATTTGTCTTTTATTACTTCACAGGTGTGCCAGCCGATCATGCCCGATGGCTCGAATTGCGCTAATCCAATCAATGAGGGCAAATACATAACGGACTTTCAGTGTCAAGGTGTTGGTTCCTCGGCGCGCATGCTCAAAGAGATGCGACTATCGTTTCCCAGTGGACATTCCAGTTTTACTTTCTACACTATGGTTTATGTGGCGGTAAGTTGCCCTTGTGTTAGAGCTGAAAGAACTATCGATATTCAGTTTCGATAGTATCGAAAGTGAAAACCATCTTCACCATGAATATTATCGATTGTCTTTCAGTTCAATTTTTCTAAAGTTCTATATTTTCTAAACACTTAATTACTTTTATCTACAGCTCTATTTGCAAGCTCGCATGACCTGGCGTGGCTCCAAGCTGCTGCGTCACTTTCTACAGTTCCTATTCATTATGATTGCCTGGTACACGGCTCTGAGCCGCGTCTCGGACTATAAGCATCATTGGTCAGATGTGCTGGCCGGTTCAGCAATTGGAGCCACTTGCGCTTTAGTTGTGGTAAGTTAAATCAATCAACTGTCCAATTGTTATTCCATAACAACAACAAAACCCAATCCGAATTCCATTTTCCCCCACTTGTGTTGTCACATTTACAAAATTCTTACAATCATCACTTGATCATCTTTTTAGAGCTACTTTTTGCCCAAAACTTGTTTCAACTTTCAAACGGTTTGGCCGGTTAAAGATGGCAAGGCTCAGTGAGAGACGAAGGCAGAGACAAAGACTGAGATTTTCTGCTTCACTTATGGTCTTTGTAAAGTCCAAAAACACTTGACAATTAAAATCACATTAAATCACATACACAACATGGCGTTTTTTTAAATTTTTCAACCTAGTATCAGAAGTAGATCGACTCAACATGATGTTTTCGTAGTATATACTTGACTTGGCACGATCCGAAAAAAAAGGAATTGCACAAACTTAATGAATAGATTATCTAGTAATTTGAATTGAAAGATGTAAGTTTTCTGTTTCAATTGATCGTATTAAAAGATAAGAACTATATTGAAATATAAAAAAAATCATTAATTTAATAATCTTCGTGTCGTTTTGTGGTCCGTGTTCGTGACAAGTTTCAATATATTGACACGCACCCATCTCTAGTCAAACTTGCGCCCATTAGCTTTAAATACTCGTGCAGATACATAATTGCCTCACTCTCAACACCTTCCTGCAGCCAGGTTGCATGTTGTAGCAAGCCGAGTCGATCACGCGATCGCAGCTTTGATATCAAAATTCTCAAATAACCAGCTGCAGTTTTAAAAACCAGGCAGAGAGGAACTGGCCATAAGCTACAGTTAACTATTTCAAACTGTAATTTTACGCTTCATTTGGTTTATTGAACACGCAAAGAATTTTAACAAACTCTTTTATCTAGAGAATTTGGGGGAGAGAAATCATTTTCCATAATGATTCCAATTATTTAATGTTGAGGTTATATCTATGGTACACTTTTAAGATAAACGCTGAAGTTGATAAGACGTAATACTAAATGATATTATAGGTAGACAGTTAAATCATATTTATCAAAAGAAAACAGGGACAAACAATTTATCGGTAATGCTGCTCTAAAAGAAATTCAGATAATACCATGACATACTTTTAGGAGCTATCATTTCTTTTACCTTTTTTAAATCGACTCTAACTATCTGTTTGTTTTTATCTATTTTCAGGCAAACTACGTTTCTGATTTATTTCCCACACAATCACGCACAAAGTCGTATTTGCCACGGAGCTCGCACGATATCAGCCAAACACATTCATCTGCTGTTATTACGACGAATTAACCCGAAGTTAATCCGCGGAGGCGTTTTAGTAATAATCGTTTAGGACACAAATTCCATAATCTATAAGCAAAACAGGGATCTGCAAAATTATAACACTGAACAACATCGGTTGGAAACGAAGCCTAGCTTTCGTTTATTTCTAAGTTGTATGCAATTTTAATTTAGTATTATATTATATAGACGATTTGCATTTTATCTGTGTGTCTTTGCAACTACACTTAAAATGTCGCTCGTGACCGTATCCTAACTTAAGTTGGCCTATTTGAAAGCTAATTTAATAAACTCTGTACATACATAAAATATTACGTACAAATTAATATTCTAGTATGAGATAATCTATAACTATTCATTTGGGCACTTGCAACATTCGCTTAAAATATTGATGACTATAATCACAAAAGTGACCTTCAGATTATACAAAATTCGAAATGCTATATTTTTGGCAATCGGTTAAAGAGTATTATATTAAATTGGTATCTTTATTTAGCTTGCTTTTAAGAAACTTGGATATTGCTGTAGAAATATTCAATTTGTTTGTAAGCACCGTAAATATATGTCTAAAATAAATATATTTATTTAAAGATTTAAAGGATTTTTTAATTGACATAATTTAGCTTTGACTGCTTTGATTACAAATTTAAATTGAACTATTTTAGGCTAACTGCATTTTTGGTATTATTTAGGGACAAATGCTGCACAACTATCGTTTCGGAATGTTTTCAAACATCGATAGCAACGTTTGCAGCAATTTTTAATATCGATATTTGTGCATTTGCATTATGTTATCGCAACGCGAAGAACTGTAATAAATCCATCCCTAACACATTAGCACACCTAAACAAAACCGGCTTGTTTTTTTCGAAATAAAAGGTAAATATATGTATAAAATAGGGTTCGTAGCTGCTCAATTATCAATCAAAGCTGCTTACTTAAATGCAATACGTTTAATTCAAACTGGAATTTGTGCAGCACTAAGTAAACATCATTGAAACATTATCAATATATGACGTGTCATCAGCGTCCACAAATTGTTCTAATTGGCTTTTTATTTTGTTTATAGAGTATCAAAATGATAACCGACGTGCAATTGGCTATTTTCTCGAATGTGTTGGGCGTATTTCTGTTTCTGCTCGTTGTGGCGTACCATTATATTAACGCCAATACGGGAAAGTGAGTGCTAAATGAATTTCAGTCACATTGTAGACCATTCAATACGAATTTTATTCACTATTTTTAGGTCCAGCATCAAAACCAAATGATGTTTAATGTTTCCACAAGTTAATTAATACGACTATCTTATAAAACGCAAAACATTCGAGTAATAAAATGGTAACATAAAATTTATTCCATCTCATCGAGTGCATCTTTCATTGCCTGCACATCGAGCAGCGTCTTGCCGGAGTCGCGTTCCTTGCGCGTGTTGAAGCTGCGCTGCGTGTGATGTCCAAAACTGAAACCCTTTATGTAGGGTAATTGAGTATCCTGGGATGCAGGCACTGGGTTGACATCCGCATCCACTTCCATTAAGCTGACTGCTTCTTTCTGCTTGCGTCCCCTGTTTTTGTGGCCCTTCTCTTGGTCAAAGCGATAGTTGGCCGGAAACTTGTGCACGCTAATACAGTGATTCTTGCGTTCGCTAGGGCTATGAAACTTGATCGCACATTCCTCGATATAGCAAACATATAGCGGCTTGTCGCCGCGTTCCACGCTTGCCGCAAAGTACAAATCGTGTTGCTCTGTGATGTGCAGATCCAACAGGTGCGCTGTCGGCAAATTTCGTCGACATTGGATGCAGCTGTAGGATTGCGATTGGGATGTCTTTAAATTCACATTGTTTTTGATTTTATTGCATTTCTTAGGTTCGGTTGATTTAGCATCCTCAATATCTTCAAAGTCGACGAGAACGCCGAGCTTTTTAAATGGCGGCATTATTTGCGTGGGTCCAAATAAATCTGGCGGCGATAGTAGAATGGGAGTCATATCTTCTAGTACGGCTTGGAGTTGCTCCTTGGTCAGCAGCAAACCGCCAGAAGATTCCAAATTCAACACTTTAGGACTCATTTAAAAACGTTTGCTGAAGATGTATGACAACTTGAAGAATTATTAAAACAATCAGATTACAACTCGATAGTTGGGTCGTGGAATGTCGCCTACGTCACAAATGTTCTGTAGCAGGCAGTTTCTGTTAGCTCTAACGTCACGGTGCACTATCGATAAAAATATCGACCTAGTTGAGAAGCCTTCAAACATTTATTTTCTATGCGACATATCGATAGCAGGCAGTTCAAATCAGCTGCACTATCGAAAATGACAAACCAGCACAACAAAATTATTAAATTTATTGTACTGATCAGGTCCTGATTTCACGCTCTGTATCTAAAATGCTAAATTCCAAGCAGTTAAACATTTCGTAGAATCCTTTAAAATATTTTCGCTAGCTTATCGATATATCGATAGCAGGCGCGTATCAGCTGATGGTAACACCGTGTCCATGGAATTCTCATTGAGAAAAGTTATGCGCTGGCAACTGGGAGCAACTTACTCCACAAGGACACTGTAGGTCAAAGTTCTGTTAAAATGGCAGCTGGCAGTGATACGGCAGTTGCAGCAGATTGCTTTGATATCAAAAAAGTGGCTGAATTATTTGAAGGTTGCCTAATTGAAGATGACGACGTACGCATGGATGACTATCTGGAAGCCTACGAGGAAATCATGAAGTGAGCTGAGTGCAAATCGAGTGTTAGTTAAACAAAATTAATCTTCTTCTCCTTAGATTCTTCCTGCTTATGGGCAGTGTGTTCACCTTTGTCAGCAGCGATGTGCGCAGCAAACTGGATATTCTATATGAACTCCGAAAGCAGGACACTGAGGAGATAAAACACTTTGACAGCATCAAAACGATGCTGCTGTATGAAAAGGATGCTAGCCTGCTGCAGCAAAAGGGATACGTGTCTGGCAGTCGCACTCTATTGCGCCTACATCGTGGTTTGGGTAGCTTGAATTGTTAACTGATAAGATATAATTATCTCATATGTCATCCATTTGGGTTACAGAATTTGTCTACGAGTTTCTCCTTCGGATTCAAGAGCTCACAGATGATGAAAAAACGGTAACTGTGTGCAAATCCGCCTATAACGATACGCTCAGCAAGCATCACGCATTTCTCATACGAAAAGGTGCTCAGATGGCCATGTATGCGATGCCCACGCGAGGCGATCTTCTCAAGCGCGTTTGTCCTACTGTGGCTGTGGAGGATGTTGTTACAAAGCTGCCGGAGATGTTGCAAAACATGCATATTGTCTACGATCGCACAGATCAGCTTTATACGCTACACGAGCTGCACAGTCTGCCTTAGAATCTAGTTAAACCATAGGTCATTATTTTGGTTTTTAACACTTTAACTTTTGGATTGAAATCACTTGAGGTGGAATTCAATTCATTTGTGCATTTAAAATAGTCTAAAAGAAAGTGAAAATGTTAGCATAACTAATAATTTAATTGTGTCCTTGTCTGTTTGTGTAAAACTATTTATTGGATTCATCCATTCCAATGTATGTTTGTATTTAACGTCTTGTTTAGCGTGCCTGATGTGCCTGTCTTTTGTGTACGTTTTTAAATGTTATTAAAGCCTACTGACTGAACAATTGGATTTCTTATCTAAATCTCGACTGCCTTATATAGTTTGTGACGACACTTTTGACGTTATTAGATAAGGTTGCACAGCCTCGACAAGTTGCCTAAAATAGGTGTTGGGACGTTGCACTGTAGCCAAAACATTTGCTAATCTGTTTTATCATTTCAGACAAAGACCCATAAGTGTCGGTTTTAGACCATAAGCCCAAAGATTTACAAAGCATGCTTAGGCAGCCAAGAAATCGTGATTGCAATCCGCAATTAATGGCCGCACAAATGGCCGACAATTGCCTGCCCTTTTAGCCATTGATTTGATTACGCATTTGACTATATCTATATCTAACAGGCAACTTCAGAACAGTTCCATTGCTCAATTTTATCAATTTAATCAGCCATTTGTGTGTTGTGACAAGTGCAAAATATTATTTACGAGTGTATTTCAAACGCTTTTCACAATCATTTTAAAGCGTTAGAAATTCGCGCTATGCAAGTTATTTTCAAATCGTCAGCCAAAGAAGGCAGTCGAATTTTTCGTGAACGGTTGAGCTATGAATACGCAATCAAATATTAAACGCGAAACTAATCCGTTTCTTAATGCAAACTTTTTATCAAAGTGGTTCTTTATGTGAGTGCAATTTATGTAACTGAATAAAAAAGTTCAATAAATGATTCGTGTTTGGTCATGTCGATTGATTTATAAAGACTATTTAAGTTTCGCGTCGCCTGCCTGTCTAGATAAGGTTGTCCTATCTAACAGTTATTTGCTTGCATTTAAAGTGTTTCGAAGTAGTATATATTGTAATTGTTGTGTATCCGTATCTATTGTCTGTTGATCGGCACGTTTCAACTATGTCCAGGCTCCTGACTTGAGTCTTCTCATTGTGGATATGCCCAACTAAAGGCGATAAGATATGACAGCTCTATTTCTATAGCTGATACAAATACTTCTCTAACTTTAGCTGGATGCGTCATGTGTTTCGAAAGGGACGACACGAAGAGCTATCTGAGAATGAGCTTTATGCTCATCTGCCCAGCTTTGATAGCGAGCAACTGACTGAGGAACTGCAGCAGCCCTGGTTACGCGAATCCCAACGCAAGCATCCAAGTTTACTCCATCTGATCTTTAGTTTCTATGGCTGCCAATTTGTGCCTATATGTGTGCTCTACTCGGCGTTGGAAATTGCTATACAGTGAGTACCATTTCAAATACAACAACGTTTCAATGGAAATCTCAGAAAATTTGTAGAATGTTTTGTAAAGATCCGTTAACAAGTTAACAATATCCTTTTAGTTCTATGAAAATGTTATGCTCAGAGCTGTTCCCCATTTCCGATATCGATCAAAACATTCGGAATCGGAACTTTTAGCTGTTCTGTGTTCCGAATACCGTTTTAGTATTGGCATTCAAACTTATCTTTAAAAGGAATAACGATTGCTGTTTTTTTTTTTTTTTTTAAAGCGGATTATTCTTTCCAAAACTATTTACCATTGGAAATAGTAATAATTTGGAATGTGTACTTAGTACAATAAAAACTTTTTTGTTTTCGTTACCTGCAAAACAGGATCCTTCTACAATATTCATATAACTTGGTTGCAACTGAACCGATCTCCAAGCGGATTTTCTCGTTGATCATGATTTGTCATCTAGAATGATTTTGCGTTACAAACTGCACTTTCTTAAAATATAAGATCCCTTTATATAGAAAACAAATAAAATAGGATGCCAATTCTGACTATTATTTTAACAACAGCGCCTTTCAGCCACTTTTGCTGGGCGGCTTGATCTCATATTTTGCGGAGGGGCAGACGAGTGTCACCAAGGAGAGCGCATATTTGTATGCGATGGGCATAGTGCTGTGCTCGCTGGTTACCTCGCTGGTGTTCCATCCGTTCATGTTTTACGTATTTGCGGTGGGCACACGAATACGACTGGCCTGCGCGGGATTGATATACCGCAAGTGTCTGCGGGCGGCGGTGAATGCTGGTGAAGGATTAGGTGCATTGGCCATATCTGTAATGTCCATAGATTTGCCGCAGTTTGATCTGACATTCTACTTCTTTCATGATTTGTGGAAGGGACCCGTGGAAGCGTGCATATTTGGCTACATAATGTACACACAGATTGGCTGGACGGCACTTATAGGCATTGCTTTCATAGTGCTCCTGATACCTCTGCAGGCCTGGGCGGCCAAGGCGGCAGCTCACTTTCGCACCAGATCAGCAGAGCAGCGGGATGAGCGGGTCAAGCTGATGAATGAAATCATTGGTGCCATGCAGGTGATCAAGATGTATGCCTGGGAGCAGTCCTTTGCCAAGTTAATAGCCAATGTGCGCAAGCGTGAGGTCAAGGCCATACGTGGCTCCATGAGCATCTATGCTGCGCTGCAGTGCACCAATATGATATCAAAGATCTCACTATTTTTAAGTCTCATCGCCTATGTGTATACGGGCGATGTGGTTACAGCCCAAAAGGTCTTTATACTGTCCTCTTACTACAGTTTATTGAATGATTCCTTGTTGCACTTTTGGCCATTGGCCATAACCACCTGGGCACAGACTGTGGTTAGCGCCCGGCGTGTGCTGGAGTTTCTACAACAAAGCGAGTCTACCACTGCTACAGACTGCTCCAGCTCCCATGATAATCCCACACTGGACACTACGCATCCAGAGAAACCACACTATGTGGGTCGTTTGCATTGTCTGGAGAGATCGGGCAAGTCACTTTGTCTTACCCATGTCAGTGCCAGCTGGGATAAGCCCAGTTTTCAACAGCAGCGACGAGCACACCTGGAAGGCATCAGCTTTGAGCTGAAGCCCACACACCTGGTAGGCATTGTGGGCAATGTGGGTTCCGGCAAGAGCACGCTCCTCAATGTCATTTTGGGTGAAGTGCAGCTAATGCGGGGACGCGTGGAGTTGCATGGCAAGCTAAGCTATGCACCGCAGGAGCCCTGGATCTTTCAAGCCAGCATTCGCGACAATATCATCTTTGTGGAACCATACGAGGAGCAGCGTTATCGTGCCGTGCTCCATGCCTGCCAGCTGGACTGTGATCTGACGCTGCTGCCACATGGTGATGCCACTGTGGTGGGTGAGCGTGGAATTAGTCTGAGTGGCGGGCAGAAGGCCAGGATTAGTCTAGCACGCGCTGTCTATCGTCAGGCGGATATCTATCTATTTGATGATCCGCTAGCCGCCGTGGATTCCCGTGTGGGTAAACAGTTAATGGAAAAGTGTTTTCATAGATTTCTAGCCGACAAGCTGCGCATTCTGGTTACACACCATGTACAGTTACTGCAGCAGGTGGATCATTTGCTGCTACTCGAATCAGGACGTCTAACACAGCAGGGCAGCTATGCACAGCTGCGGGATGTTATTGAGAAGCATGCAGCGCCGGATCTGGAGGCTATTGAAGCGGACAAGCAGATGGTGAAGCGTGTGCTTAGCCAGGTAGACAGAACCTCCAAGCAGCTGCAGGACGCATCTGAGCCAGAGCCGCTGCAGCAGGAGCTCTATACGGAGCAACTGCATCAAGGCGCCGTTAGCTATGACACATATAAGGCATATTTTCAGGCTCTGGGCGCACCCACCTTAGTTTGTTTGATACTCATCCTCTTTGTGCTTGCCCGTGGCTGTCAAGCACTAATGGACATCTTCATTTCACGCTGGGCCACATGGGAGGAGAATCGAGAATATGAAACAACTGAGCAGTTTAAGGAGACGCGTGCCACGATGGTCACCTGGTACACGATACTGCTGCTGTGCACCCTGGCCTTGTATTTGTTACGCACCTTTGGCTTCTTTCTGCTCTGCCTGCGCATCTCACTGCGTCTTCACAATCTTCTCTTTGCCGGGATTATACGCGCTCGCATGTATTTCTTCAATGCGAATCCATCAGGACGTGTCCTTAATCGCTTCTCCAGCGACATTGAGAACGTAGATGTAGCGCTGCCTCAAGCCATGATGGACTCTCTGCAGGTTAGTCAAGCATTGGCATCAATATAATCTTAGTATGTATATTAATCTTTAAATCTTGCAGTTTCTTGTGGATGTGGTTGCAGTCTTGGTAATTGTGGCCATTGCCAACTATTGGCTGCTCATTCCGGCGGCTATAATGGTACTTCTTATGTATCTGTGCAGAGCCTTCTACATAGGCGCCAGTCGCAGCCTGAAACGCATTGAGAGCTTGAGTAAGGTCCTTAAGTCCTTGACTTCGTGACCAATATCTAACTTTACCCGTTTCCCAGCTCGTAGTCCTGTTTACACGCATGCGAATCAGACCTTTCAAGGACTAACCACGATACGAGCATTAGACGCCAAGTCGCAGCTGGAGCAGACTTTCCATGGTCATCAAAATACAAACTCCTCGGCACTGTTTCTCTATACGAGCGCCAATCGTGCCTTTGCCTTCTGGACAGATCTCATTTGTGTGGTCTATATACTGGCGGTTACATTCAGTTTCCTGGTCATCAAACAGAGCTTCTACAGCGGAGATGTTGGTCTGGCAATTACACAGTCCATGACACTGGTTATCATGTGCCAGTGGGGCATGCGACAAACGGCTGAGCTGGAGAATAAAATGACCAGTGTGGAGCGTGTGCTGGAGTATGCCAAGACGCCATCGGAGCCACCGCTGGAGACAGCAAAGCAAGTGAACCTATCCGCTGAATGGCCAGAAACGGGTCATCTGCGTTTTTGTGAGTTGCGCACGCGTTATGCGCCGGAGGACACTGACATATTGAAGGGCTTAAACTTTGAGTCCCGGCCCATGGAGAAGATTGGCATTGTGGGACGCACGGGTGCGGGCAAATCTTCCATTATACAGGCTTTGTTTCGCCTAGCTCATAACGAAGGTCTCATTGAGATTGATGGCCAGGACATTGCCCAACTGGGTCTGCATGATCTGCGCAGTCGCATTTCAATCATACCACAGGAATCGGTGCTGTTCTCTGGCACATTGCGTTTCAATCTTGATCCGTTCAGCGCGCAAAGTGACGAGACGCTTTGGGCCGTGCTGCAGGATGTCAAGCTGAAAAAATATGTGGCCAGCTTGGATGGTGGCCTGGCCTGTCATATGCAGGAGGGTGGCTCCAATTTCAGCATGGGCCAGCGACAATTGGTTTGCCTGGCACGTGCTATACTCCGCCGCAATCGAATACTCATCATGGACGAGGCTACGGCTAATGTGGATGCCGAGTAAGTGATCCTGACTAGCCCCATTTATTGCTTAAATCTTATAATAACTATTCTTGCAGCACCGATAAACTGATCCAGGAGACCATCCAAACCAAGTTTGCCCAGTGCACGGTTATAACAATTGCCCATCGTCTGCACACGGTCATGGACAATGATAGTGTCCTTGTTATGGATGCAGGACAAATAATTGAATTTGGACCACCACATCAGCTGCTGCAGCAAAAGGATGGTGCGCTGCTCAAGCTTGTAAATCAAAATGACAACGTCACCGTCAATTATCTCAAGAGAATTGCCGCGGAAAGTTACGCGCGCAATAATACTCGTAAATAAAACGTATTTAATTTGAAAATGTAGCGCCTATTTAAGCGCCATCTGTTGTCTTCATTGGCGTACTACCGATAGACGCACGGTTGCACGCAAAGGCTACTTGCTATGCCATATACGCTGGAAAAGCAATCAACACGTTTCCGTTTGAATAAATTTTTAATGGTTGGTTATTTTTTTTCTTTTTTTCGGATATTTAAACCTATGCGTGGCAACATTATGAGGTCGTGGTAAATTTCCCTGCTTTCCACAGATGTACATAATTTCACAGCATTATTATAGACATAATATATTTAACAGAACATTTATTATTTTCATTTTGCTTGGAATTATTTTTGAAGTGTGTATACAGAAAAGTCCTTATCAATTTATAGTAATGCATTGCAATTTTCAGGCACATTGCCGCTTTGACTGCACATACTTAAAATGTACTACGTTAGATCAGTATTTTTGTGAATTTGATTATTGTTATCTAAAATCCGTGAATCGAACCTACAAATACGCTTCATTCAAAGTTAAAATACACCAATTGCCTATCCCAAACATATATGTAATAATCCAAACAGTTCGCGTAACGTATGTATACGGATTTCATTTGGTTTTGACGAAGCGCTTAAATGGCTATAAGCCATTTCTTTATAATATAACTGTGGATTTCTGTAAATTCCTGAAACACCCTAATCACGGTAATAAGGTTGCTAAATTTGTTTACAGTCTTGTAAAACCATATTCAAATATAAACCATTCCTGTCCTTATAATGTGACTATATTAAGTGTCTGATGTTCAAAATAATATGATATTTTTTCACAGCATGATCTTGTTGTGGATAAGTTGCCTATAAGCTTCCTCAATCAGAAGTTGACTGACATTCTACCGCTTCCTGAAGGAAGCCTGCATACAGACACCATGATATTATTTGGTATATAAGGCCGAATTTTCAATTTATTTTACTAAATCTTAATTAGGATTATAATATTAAACGAGTATTTTTCGTAAAGCAAAATATGATTGGATTTACTTTAGCTAGAGGATATACAAATGTATAATATTTTAAGTCTTATGTCTAGATTTTTTAAAACGTCATTTTAAAGTTGACTGGTATTTAAAATTGGGTCTGCTCAAGAGAATTGCTGCAGAAAGTTTTGTACGCACTTATAAATAAAACGTATTCAATTTGAAAAAGCGCCATCTGTTGGTATCACTTGGTTTTTAACGATAGACTCATGCTTGAGCGCAAAAGTTGGCTGCTGTGTCACGAGTTTGTGAAATGAAATCGAGCTGTTACAAATTGAAAATCAATTTACATTATTAAGTTTAACTGGTAATTGTTTTAGTTTGTTTGTAAATGATGGTTCCACAGCTATATTATACACACCGATTTAAATTTAAATATAAATTAAACTTTTTTCAATTATAATACGTTAACCAGAACCACTGAGCCGTAGCGCCCTAATGGCCAAGCATATTTTGTTGATTTTACAAAGTTTTCATCGAATGTTTTGATTTAAATTGAACCGAGAACTACAAGAAGCACAATGACAACGCGCAGTGAGATCATAAACAGAATATTAATTGTATTCATATTATTTGGAATTTTTTTTCAAGTGTGTATACAGAAAAGTCCTTATCAGTTTATAGTAATATATTGCAATTTTCAGGCACATTGCCGTTTTGAGTTCACAAACTTAAAATGTTCTACATTCGATAAGAGTTTTTGTGAATTTGATTATTGTTACCTAAAGTCCGTGAATCGAACCTATAAATACGCATCACTAAAACTTAAAATGCATCAATTGCCGATCCCAAAAGTTTATGTACGTAATTATCGTTTTATAGATGTAAATAAATATATTATTTTATATAATTGTTCCATGAAGTAAATATATTGTGTATATCATTTCAGGGTCGTGTGGCTTTATCGAAACGCTTGAATGGCTATAAGCCATTTCTTTATAATATGACTCTGGACTTGTGTAAATTTTTGAGAACCACTAACCACGGAAATAAGGTTGCTAACTTTTATTACAGTCTAGTAAAACCATATTCAAATATAAATCATTCCTGTCCATATAATGTGAGTATATTGAGTGTCTGATGTTCAAAATAATATGATATTTTTTCACAGCATGATCTTGTTGTGGATAAGTTGCCTATAAGCTTCCTCAATCAGAAGTTTACTGACATTCTACCGCTTCCTGAAGGAGATTATCGCATAACAGGCACCATGATATTATTTGGTATCGATAAGGCTGAGTATTCATTTTATTTTACTAAATCTTAATTAGGATTATAGCATTCAACGAGTATCATTCGTAAAGCCAAATATAATTGGATTCACTTGGGATAAAGGATATACAAATGCAGAATATTTTATGTATTATGTCTAGATTTTTTAAAACGTCATTTTAATGTTGGCTTGTATTTAAAATTGTGTTTGCTCAAGATAATTGCTGTAGAAAGTTTTGTACGCACTTATAAATAAAACGTATTCAATTTGAAAAAGCGCCATCTGTTGGTATCACTTGGTTTTTAACGATAGACTCATGCTTGAGCGCAAAAGTTGGCTGCTGTGTCACGATTGTGTGAAATGAAATAAAGCTGTTACAAATTGAAAATCAATTTACATTATTAACTTTAATTGGTAATCGTTTTAGTTTGTTTGAAAATTATGGCTGCTTTTTATAGACATATTTCCATAGCTATATTATACACACCGATTTAAATTTAAATATAAATTAAACTTTTTTCAATTATAATACGTTAACCAGAACCACTGAGCCGTAGCGCCCTAATGGCCAAGCATATTTTGTTGATTTTACAAAGTTTTCATCGAATGTTTTGATTTAAATTGAACCGAGAACTACAAGAAGCACAATGACAACGCGCAGTGAGATCATAAAAAGAATATTAATTGTATTCATATTATTTGGAATTATTTTTCAAGTGTGTATACAGAAAAGTCCTTGTCAACTTATAGTAATATATTGCAATTTTCAGGCACATTGCCGCTTTGAGTTCACAAACTTAAAATGTACTACATTCGATAAGAGTTTTTGTGAATTTGATTATTGTTACCTAAAGTCCGTGAATCGAACCTATAAGTACGCATCAGTAAAAGTTAAAATGCATCAATTGCCGATCGCAAAACTTTATGTACGTAATTATCGTTTTATAGATGTAAATAATTATATTACTTTTATATAACTGATTCACGAAGTAAATGTATTGTGTACACTGATGTCATTTCAGGGTCGTGTGGCTTTGACGAAACGATTGAATGGGTACAAGCCATTTCTTTATAATATCACCGCGGATTTCTGTAAATTCCTGAGAAATCCTAGCAAAGGAAATAAGGTCATTAAGTTTTTCTACAGTCTCTTAAAACCATATTCAAACATAAATCATTCCTGTCCATATAATGTGAGTACATTTAATTTTAAAAAACGTATGTTCAAAATAATATGATATGTTTTCTTACAGCATGATCTTGTTTTGGATAAATTGCCTATCAGCTTCCTCAATCAGCAGTTAACTGACATTCTACCGTTGCCTGAAGGAGATTATTGCTTTACAGGCACCATGATATTATTTGGTATCGATAAGGCAGAGTTTTCAATTTATTTTACAAAATCTTGATTAGGATTTTTAAACTCAGTGAAAATTATTACAGATTAACATGGGTTAGAGGTAAACAAGTTTCTGCAAACTTGAAAGAAAAAATATTTTATTTTCTTAATTTTCAAAACAATATTTTGTATATTGATTGAATCTGCTATCAAACCTGATTTATTTATTTGTATGTACCTTTGTCTAAATAAAACTGATGCACTAGCTCGATTGAAAATGTGTAAAATTTTTCTAAGACTAACAGAAACAAGAATTCCTTTCCGCTGATTTCAATTAACAGCGCGCATATGTACATAAATTTTCTTTTTCTAAATTTTCTCTTTTGAATACTTCTTGCTATAATAATTACTTGTCTAAATGCAAAAACAACTTCTATCGTGACTCCAGGCAATTCTACCGCTTTGTTAATTCTAAGCGTAAATCTACACAATTTCCCTCATCTTTATTTTTTAATTCAATTAGCGCAGATTCTGACTTTGTGCTGATTCCCTGTGCCTGTGGCTATTAAAACTTTTTAATCTGTCACTCAAGCTTGGTGGGTTTCCCTCTGACTGGAAGGAATCGTTTATTATTCCCATTCATAAGAAGGGGTCTATGGCTGACATCTCTAATTATCGTGGGATTTCGAATCTTTCTGCCATTCCCAAGCTTTTCGAAAAAATTATCACTTCTCAGCTCCAACACTTTTGCCAACCCATTTTTTTCTGAATCCCAACATGGTTTTATAAAACGTCGCTCAGTTTCTACTAACCTTCTTGAATTGTCTACTATTGTCAATACGGGCTTTTTGAATCATTGTCAAACTGATGTCGTTTACACTGATTTTAAAGCCTTTGACTCAGTAAATCATTCCCTTCTCATCAGAAAACTAAATTTGATTGGTTTCCCAACTAAACTTTTACTTTGGATTAGTGCCTATCTTCGAAATCGGTCCCAGCGTGTTCGTTTTAATTCGTCTCTCTCCAAACCAGTTCTTGTCACGTCAGGGGTTCCTCAGGGGAGCCATTTAGGACCTTTACTCTTTAACTTGTTTATCAATGATCTATCTCAGGTTTTACCTCATTGCCGTGCCCTTATGTATGCTGATGATATAAAGCTTTGTTTGTCCTTTAATGATTTTGTTTCCCCTCTAGGTCTTCAATCTGACTTGGATGCCCTCAATAATTGGTGTACATCTAATTCTCTCCCACTTAACATTGAGAAATGTAATTTTATGACTTTTCATCGCAACAAACCTTACCTCTTTGCCTATGAAATTAATAACATTCCCCTTAAGCGTTCACATAAAGTTGTTGACTTAGGTATCCAGTTTGTTTCTAATTTTTGTTTCAATTGCCAGATTTCTATTATCTCTAATAAAGCCAAGGGGGTCCTTGGCTTTGTCAAAAGATGGTCTAAGGAATTCACTGATCCTTATACCACTAAACAGCATTATGTCTCCCTCGTTAGGCTCATTCTGGAATATGGATCCTGTGTACGGTCTCCATATTACCAAAAATTTCAAAACCAACTTGAATCTGTGCAGAATCAGTTCTTAATCTTTGCTATTCGCGGACCTGTTCCCATTAAAAATGGGAAAAAGGGAGTTATAAAGTACTGCAAATGTGTGTAACAGGCAGAAGGAAGCATTTCCGACTATATAAACTATATATATTCTAGATCAGCATCAACAGCCGTGTCGAACTAGCCATGTCCGTCTGTCTGTCCGTCTGTCCGTATGAACACACAGATCTCGGAGACTACAAAAGCTAGAGACACCAAACTTGGCATGTAGGTTCCTGTATACCATACGCAGATCAAGTTTATTTCAAATTTCGGATGCACCCCCCCCCCGCACCCCCGCAAATCGCAAAAGACTCCCACAGCCACAATTTTAAAGATAGAGCATTAATTTTTGGTACACATGTATGTTTAATCAATGTCTTTCGGATGTGTAAATTTCAACACGATCGGATAAATAGCACCAAAGTTATGGAAAAACTTATTTCCCCTGTCTCAGCAGGCAGAATCAACAGTTTGACATGCACTGTGCAAGTTGAGTACGCTGCTTGCTTGTGTTGCCGCTGAACTGCTTGAAATGCAAGTTGGGAGCAGGGAGTCTCGTAGTCGGGCAAACTCGACTAGAGTATTCTTACGTGTTTTGCATAAACTTCTTTCTGATGAAGTTGATTCAATTCCACTTGTCAGCCTTACTAGACATTATACTCCTCTCTATCTCAAGCCTTGCCATACTAACTACGCACAGCATGAATCTTTCCGCAGTCTTTGCTTAAGTTATAACAAATACTATCATTTATTTTCTTTTGATAATAATGTAAGCTTTGTAAAAAATTTTTATCGCTAAAACGGTAGTAAAAAATTTGACTACTAATCTTTAACATTATTGGTTGAATTGGGTTTTCCCAATTCTTGTATGCAACTGATTGTTGGACTAATATTTTTTTTTTTAATTTTTTATTTTTTTGCACTCCCAGTTAATTCTTAATATTTAATTTTAATTTACTTAATTTTAATTTTTAATCTTAAGCTTTAATGTAAAATAATTTTAAATTTTTTCACAGGCTGACTGCTTTTCGTCAACATTTTTCGAATAAATAAATAAATAAATAAATAAATAAATAAATAAAAAAAAAAATAAATAAATAAATAAATAAATAAATAAATAAATAAATAAATAAATAAATAAATAAATAAATAAATAAATAAATAAATAAATAAATAAATAAATAAATAAATAAATAAATAAATAAATAAATAAATAAATAAATAAATAAATAAATAAATAAATAAATAAATAAATAAATAAATAAATAAATAAATAAATAAATAAATAAATAAATAAATAAATAAATAAATAAATAAATATAGGCTTAGGTAAAAGGTTGAGAGCCAGAGCTCGGGGTATTTTCGGCAGCGAAGGTAAGCCGCAGCTGACGAGAGAAAGTGCAATTCAATTGGATGCACAGATGTCGAAAAATATAAGTACAACAACAATAACGGTAGTTATTGATAATTTGTTGCAATAATCGCATATTAACTATAAATAACGCTTGTATTTGATTCTGAGGGAGTAAATAACCGAGATTGTACATTTATGGTAGTATTTTACCAGTTAGATACTAATTTCTTATGTATGCTTATGAATTCTTAATCACATGGGATATGTAATATTTTTGCTACTACTTAATACTAACTTTTTGCTTTTGATAGTATTTTTGGTCTGATATTTATTCTCAAGTAAGTAAATAGCTAAGACAAGATCTCAAGCCACTACGCTCTGTAATATTTCATATATATAGATATTTACATATATACATCTAACTATTTGATCAGCATTTTTGTAATATTTTTTTATATAAAAATTATTTACCATTAAAAATGGGTAAAAAGGAGTAATAAAGTATTAAAAATGTATTTAAAAGGAAGAATCAGACGACTCCGAAAAAAAAGCTGGTATATTCTTGATCAGTATCAACAGCCGAGTCTAACTATCCATTGCTGTCTGTCTGTCCGACTGTATGAACGCGACGATCTCGAAGACTATAAAAGCTAGATATACCAAACTTGACATTTAGGTTTCTGTATACCATACGCAGATCAAGATTGTATGAAATTTTTAAAACTCCCAAACATATCGCACTTAATTTGTTCATCAATTTGTGCAGTTGCAGCAACAAATTGTTTTAAAATTTCATATGCATCCTTTTTATGGTTTTGTTTACGCGCAAGTTCGTTGCTTAAGTCATTCGTTTTAATGCCTTTACTTAAGGTTATAGGGTATGCCATATGTGAAAGAGCATACAAAAAGTGGAGCACATGTGCATGTAACAGCTTGTAGAAGGACTTTTTGCACCTTATAAAGCATTTTAATTTCCACTTAACATCATAAACCAAGTTGATTTACAGCCATGTGGTCTATTCAAACGCTACTTCAGCGCCATCTGTTGAAATCATTTGGTTTTTAGCTGTAGGCGCACGCTTAAATGCAAAAGCTGGCTGCTATATCCCAAGTGTGTGAAGTGCAATCAGGCAGCAACGAATTGAAAATCAATTTACTTGATTAAGCTTAACTGATAAGTGTTTTAGTTCTTTTGTTAAATTATAGCTGCTTTCTACATACATTTGTTTTTATTCAAACAGATATATTATACACATTGATTTAAATTTAAATGTGAATTAAACTTTTTTCACTTATAATACGTTAACCAGAACCACTGAGCCATAGCACCCTAATGGCCAATGCAATTTTGTTGAATTTGCAAAGTTTTAATCAAATGTTTTGATTTAAATTGAACCGCGCACTCCAAGCAGCACAATGGCAACGCGTAGTGAGATCATAAAAAGAATATTAATTGTATTCATATTATTTGGAATTATTTTTCAAGTGTGTATACAGAAAAGTCCTTGTCAACTTATAGTAATATATTGCAATTTTCAGGCACATTGCCGCCTTGAGTTCACAAACTTAAAATGTACTACATTCGATAAGAGTTTTTGTGAATTTGATTATTGTTATCTAAAGTCCGTGAATCGAACCTATAAATACGCATCAATCAAACTTAACATGCATCAATTGCCTATTTCAAACGTTTATGTACGTAAATATCGATTTTAAATATATAAAGATAAAATTTATAAAAAACCAAACCACAATATATAATGAATACCGATATCATTTCAGGGTCGAATGGCTTTTACAAAACGTTTGAATGGGTACAAGCCATTTCTTTATAATATCACCGCGGATTTCTGTAAATTCCTGAGAAATCCTAGCAAAGGAAATAAGGTCATTAAGTTTTTCTACAGTCTCTTAAAACCATATTCAAACATAAATCATTCCTGTCCATATAATGTGAGTACATTTAGTTTTACAAAACGTATGTTCAAAATAATATGATATGTTTTCTTACAGCATGATCTTGTTTTGGATAAATTGCCTATCAGCTTCCTCAATCAGCAGTTAACTGACATTCTACCGTTTCCTGAAGGAGATTATTGCGTTACAGGCACCATGATATTATTTGGTATCGATAAGGCCGAATATTCATTGTGTTTTACAAAATCTTAATCTTTAGGATTTATTACTCAGGCAGTGTTTTTACAGGCTAACATGGGTTAAAGGTAAACAAATTTCTGCAAATTTGAAGCATAGCAAAAGAAAAAAGATATTATTTTTCTAAACAACATTTTGTATATTGATTGAATCTGCTATCAAATCTGATTTATTTATTTGTATGTACCTTTGTCTAAATAAAACTGATGCACTAGTTCGATTGAAAAAGTGTACAATTTATCTAAAATTAATAGAAACAGAAATGGATTTTTACTGATTTCAATTAACAGCGAGCATAATTTACAAAAAAAGGCGCCAGCTACCTGTAGTGCTGCCATACACTTGCAAAAAGATCACTGAGCATAAATATCAGTCTGGCAACGCTTAAAGCTTTGCGCTCATGCGCTCTTCAAGATCTGTTTTCCAAGTTGAGCTTCTTGAGCGAACTGTGCAGTCAGTTTGTAAGAAGCCGTGCTACGAAGCAGACGTGTGCTGCGCTCGAGTTATTGTTGTTGTGTTTAGTGTGTTGCCGCCGAATTGTGCAAGGCACGGTACTGTAGTTAATTTAATAAGGCAACAAATCGAACGAGTTGCCGCTGCAATAAATCAAGCATAAAGTAATTAATTAAAATATATATATATAAATGCAACGAAACCGAAAAATGTACCTTCTGAATGCGCATTCGATTTTTATTGATTAACAAACTCATCGCACACACACAAACATATAAGCCAAGTGTGGGTGTAATCTTAACAATATTGTGAATTGGAATCCGTGAAGTGGTATGCAACGGTTCCGTTGTTGCTTTTGCAAAACCTTAGATCGTAGTACTGCTCTACTCGTTTAAAGTGCCGCGACTTGCATTGTTTTGACTTTGATCGTGTGCTACGCCCCCGTTACCCCGGCAACCCTCTCCCCGCCCATATAACATACATGCATACGGTCTTACCCCGCTGCTCGTAAGCGCGTGCGTGTCGTAACTTTTGATTAGCTTTTTTTGTGTACAATTTCAAGACGGAGTCGTCTTCAGAGTGCCCCGTCATAGTCACCGTTACCCCTCCAACCCGCTATCATCAACATCATCATCACCGCCGACTCGAACCAGGAGCTGCAGCTCACCCTTTGGAACATTGCGCTTAGCCGTCGTTGTTGTTGTTATTGTTGTTTTCGTAACTTATCGCCGCCTACATCGCATCATTTTTGCAGCGAAGGTGAGCATCAAAGGAATTTCACGTTCGCCAGTTATTGTTCTTTTGTGTCTGCTCTTCTGCCATAAGGAACAGGCGTTCTTATTATAAGCTCTTTTTTCGAAATACCCAACGGATTTTGCAATGAAATGCCATGTTAAACAAAAGTCAACTATAAATAACATATGCCTAAATGGCTAAGATGGCTGGACAGGTGTTTTCCTGCTCAGCAGTCTTTACAATGACCTGTCATGATATTTCAAAAGTTTTGCACTTAAACTCTTTGGGAATTGTAAATGAAATCGGAATCTAAAGCTGTTTTAAATTCTGAATGTTGTGTTTTAAAGCAGCAGGAATGAATACTGTTCGAACATAGTTGAAACAGATATTGAATTGATTACATTTTACTTATTTTTTTACAAGGTCTGTAACGCATTTGATTTTAAAAATTTGTGCTTAATAAATAATGTCATTTACAGATTGCATATATGCCTGACAGCTGGCTTGGCTATGTGTTTTTGATATTCTGCGTATACAGTTCAGCTCAGAATGTGGGCTGTGGATGCTGTCGCAGAGATGAGATCATTTCTAAAAATCAAAGAGCAATACTTTTGGCATTGCTGGCAAACCACAAGACACAGAACCAGAACACAGAAACACACAGAAGAACAAAAGAATGGGCCAACAAATAAATTCTTATGTATGCTTGTAAATCATTAATCACAAAGGAAATGTTAGCTCGAGAACTCAAAAGTTTTTGTATACTGAGTCAGACATGAGATGTTTAAATACTTTCATTAAACAAATGAAGATTATTTGTTATGGTCGTTGTTTTGACTTCTTTCGGTAATGTTGTCTTGTCTCTCTTGACTCTGCTCAAAAACAATCTACGCGTAATTAATTTTAGGTGGTTTTTTTTGTAACTAAACTTGGCCTTTGATAAGCGCCGCTTAACAAACCAGCTAAGAGCTTGATAATCTCAAAGACTTTGAAAGCCTTTTAATTTGACATAAGAATCTGTTGGCTGCGTTAATTCTGCTGAAATGATTTCAAATACAAATTGATCAAAATGAAACGATTAAATCGCAAGTCATGCGAGTCAAATAGAAACACTTGCGCTGCGAAGAAAAAAAAAGTAGAAATAAAAACAAACAACACAACAGCAAAACAGATAAAAAAAAACCCCAAATGACCTTGAGGGTAATAACTCTGCGAGCTACCAAAGTCTGTTAGTCATGTCTGGAATGCAGCCAAGCCGCATTGGCAGTTCACAGCTGCAAAAACAGCTAACAACAAACCGGATGGCATCTGCATGCATCTAACAAGCCGAACACAAACCGAACAAAACTGAACCGAACCAAACCAAACTCCGTACCCCAAAAACCCACACAAACACAACAAAAAGAAACATAAAACGCACAGTGCATGCTAGAAGTATTCTTATGCTAATTATGCAAACAAAATTATGAATACCAGCTTATATACATTAACATTATATACTAGATGGCTACAAAGAATTTCAATAAACAAAGTGCCAATAAAAATTTTTTAACTCAAACAAAAAAAAAAAAAATCAAATAAAAAGTGAGAATGCGGGGAGCGAAACCAGTCGACAGCTTTGTCTAATGGTGTGCGGGCGCTGAAAACCGAATCGGCTAAGTAAACTGGTTAGAAAGACGCACACACACACACACACACACATAGAGAGACACACACACACAGCAACAGAGCTAAAGATATTCAATCAGTGATTTGCCTTCGTAGTATTCGTTGACTGAAAAAAACCTTGGAGCGCATCTTGACTCTTCAAGATTAATGCTGGTATAGCTAAGACAAGATCTCATAGCTGCTACGCTCTGTAATATTCTGACTATTTGATCAGCGCTTTTGTAGTATTTTTTTTTTTTTTTTATTTACATTTTTGCAGCTGTTTTTTTCTCGCTGTGCCATCTGCCAATTGCAGCGTAAAACAAACACGCAATTATTAATAAAAAACTTCGCTTAACATATCGCATTTAAATTGTTGTCATTAATTTGTGCAATTGCAGCAACAAATTGTTTTCAAATTTCATATGCATCCTTTTTATGGTTTTGTTTACGAGCAAGTTCGTTGCCTAAGTCATTCGTTTTAATGCGTCTACTTAAGTTTATAGGGTATGCCATATGTGAAAGAGCATACAAAAAGTGAAGCACATGTGCGTGTAACAGCTTGTAGAAGGCCTTTCTGAACCTTATAAAGCATTTTAATTTCCGTTTAACATCAAAAGCCAAGTTGATTTATAGCCATGTGGTCTGCTCAAACGCTTTAATCTTGTAGCCTAGAGCTAGAGTCTGCAACTTTAGTATGTCAGTTATCATGTATTAAAAACTTAACAAGGTAGTGTCAAATTTTGAAAGCCATTTTAGGCCCCAATTCCTAAAAATATGCAGACTTGATATTTGGTATAGTTTTGCAAGAAATAAGAGCGCCTATTATCTGATCTAAAAGCCTATAAGAGCTACGGACAGCAAATTCAGTATCTAAGCTTTCATGCACTAAATAGTTATCAGTTTGGTGTCAAATTTTGAGTACCCCACACCCCTTCAAACGGTAAAACCGATATAAATCTTCAATGTCTAACAAATTTACGGACTTTATATTTGACATAGTTTTTTGTCTGTCTTTAATTTTAGAGCCTATAAAAGTTAATGGAAAAGCACATGCCTTTTAATCGATAGAAACGATTCAAAACCTCAAAATATACTAGGATACAAACCATTTAAGATTTTGATTACTTTTACAAAATTACTTTAAGTGCAGGGTAACATCTAGTCGAAAACGTTCAACTTGATTACAATTATAGGTTTTTTTAAATTTTGGCATTTGGATTGTGAGTACAACTTACAATTGATTTCAATGCCAGATCCGCAGTCAAAATCACAGTCAGAGCCACAGCAGCTGCACAAATTGGTAAGCGGCTCGTGTAAATGGCCATAATCGTAATCGCTCATCATATGACGCAATGGGCCAACAATCAATCAGTTTGGCGCGTGTTTAGCGGCGACCTTAAATAAATATATATTTCTAAGCGCAATAACTTTTATAAATCAAAGCACGGGCACATTAACGAATTAAAGTTTTGTTTTTTTTTTTATTATTATAAAAGTCACGCAAAATTTCGCTAAAAATGACACAGAAAAATATATTTGTTGAAAATTATTCAGCGAAATTGGTTTACTGATGCGAAAGTTATTTGTGTTATTTGTGTTATTTTGAACGCTGTCTGCGAAATGCAAATCATTTTAGATGCGCCAACAAAAGGCGCAAAAGTTTGCCGTTAATGGTCTTTTTTTTTTTGTTATTTGTATTTTATTTAAATATGTAAAAAATAATAGAAGCTTGGAGAATGATGATGACTGTTAAAAGGCCAAAACGGGTTTTTGCAAATCATTAATAAATTAACAAAGATACAGGTGGTTGTGGTGTAAGCATCTTCCAGAGATGAAATCAAATGTGGTGGAAAAAATGCTTAGACAATGATTTAATGTTTATAAATATTGTTAACGCTGCCTCAAATCAATTTGTACTGAGGCTGTGCCCATTAAAAAAAACAAGCAAACTGAGCTTGAGTTCAAATGAAGCTACTATAAACAAGACAGACAAATACTACGCTGATAATAATAATAATGAAAATAAACAAGTTGACGAGACAAGTCTCAAGTGCGGGGTCTAAATCGACGTTGTCGTCGTCGTCGTCGTCTTCGTTGCCTTCTAATACCAAAAAACCACTCAGGCAAAACGGCCATCATTTTATACAATTGTTTGCCGTCTATACAACGAGTATATATTTGAAATATGATCTTATAGGCAATGTTTGTGCTTTGGCAATAAACAAACACACACATTTGTATACATACTTAGCTTGAATATCTTTTTGCAGTTTAGGGATCAAGTTTAAGAGACAATAAACACGACAACAACGATTAACTTACAAATAAGCGCTTAATGCTATACGCTGTAGTTGAACCCTGACCTCGACTTTGAGTATCTTTTTTATTTTTGTTATTATTAGCTATAGCCAAAGCTAATTATAAAAAAGCTAAAGCTAAACAAAACTTGTGTAGCTTGTTAGGCTTGATTCTTGTGAAAGTTGATTGCTGTTATAAGCATGTGTATAAATGTCACTGTAGGTGTGTGAGTGTGTGTGTGTGTGAGAGACTTTCCATAAGCATTTTAAATGCGTTTTAGAAACCAAATAACACCAAATTTAATTTAAAACAAAAAACAGAGACTGAAACTTTTAGCTTGCCGCAGTTTAGATACTCTTAAAGCTGAACAACAAAAGGCAAAGCCAAAAAAAACTGAGTTGTTTTATCATTTTCTACAGTTTTTGTTGCAAACATTATATGCTATATGTTATCGATGCACCTTGCTGCATCAAAAAGGAAAATCTGTATCAAATAACAGAAAATATCTAAAAACAACAAGCTTATGCATTGAACTTATGCATTAAACCAAAGTTCAAAACAAATCAACTTTAAAAGACTCGTCTTAATATCTTTTGGACACGCCTTCTTCAAAGTGTTACACACTTCGACACATCATTAAAACTTTCTTCGTTAGAGTATACCAAAAAAAGAAAAAATAAACAAATTCCCAAACGTGCCAGAAATATGCTGATATCAAAATACGAAAGACTTAAGCCACGAACTGGCTGCACCAGTTCGACTAGATTACATTATATATCGAAAAGCTAATTTATGTTAATACCACAAATAAATATGAAGAATTATTTAAATCGAAACTTTGACAACAAGTTGTTGCTGTAGTTGTTGTTGTTTAAAGCTGTGAATGAACGCTACAACAAAAATAAATGCGATAATTTTCAAATGCTGCATTTCAACCAAAAAGTGAAAAAGAAATAGAAAACAAATTAATGAAAATTTGCAACTTTCACTGCTAAATAAATAAATAAGCAGCTGCTTTGCTACTTTGCTACTTTGGTGTAGATGTGTTGATTTTACTAATTAAATTGATTAAAAAGCTACAAACAACAAGCAAACACTTTGGCTCAAGACCAAATACCAATACAAAATACATAAAAAAAAAATAAAAAACAAATGTTGCACAAACTGGCATCAAAGTCAGTTGAGGACGCAACTTGGCCAACTTGTTAATCAACGAGGCAAATACTTTTGTACATACAGTTAAAGCCAAAGCCACAACACACGACTTGTTGGCCAAGTGGCGCTATTTATGTCACAAAAAACAAACTAAGTCACAAGACAAGCAGCTAGACATTTTGCCAATATATATATATACTATATTTATATAGCAATTATAGTTGTCCAAATTGGCATAAAATGTTTGTCAATCAGTTTGTGCGTAGTGTTCAATTGTAGCTCAAATTCCGATTGTTGACAAAAATTCGCACAAATAGAAATCAAATCAGGCTCTCATAATACTTAACTTAATGATAATGACGATGACGATAATGACAGTGTTAATGATGATGCTAATGATGATGATGACGATGACGTTGACGATGACTTTCAGCAGCTCCAAAAAACTCAAGTAGCAGGCACCGTTAATAGCCGTTGGCCAAAATACGCGTACATAAAGCATACGTCATGTCTGTATGTGTGTGTGTGTGTGTGTGTGAATATATAAATATGTGTGTGTGTTTGTATTTATTGCCTCTTTCATGGTGCGTCGAATAAAACTTATCAAACGTACATTCAACGTGCAGTTCATCAATAATTTGAGATTAGAAAGTTTTGTGTGTGTGCGCTTTGAATAATATTTTTCAAATTTTGTATTAAACAATAATAATAACAATAATTTGAAGTGACAGACAAATTGAGTTTTGGAGAGCACGCCCCGAAAAAAAAATTAATTGAAAACAATTGCAATGTGACAATTAACATTGCAACAACGTAACATACATCAAGCAGATAATTTGAAGATGATAAAATAATAAATAATATTTTCATTGAATTTTAATTTAAGACAGCTTGTCAAAATTGATTTTTATATAAAAAACTTCAGCATTTTTTTAAATTAAATAAGTTGTTCATGGTTCTTATACTCTGTTTTCCAAAATGGAAAAAAAGAGTATATTGGGTTTGTGAAATGTCCGTCTGTCCGTCTGTCTGTCCGTCTGTCTGTCCGTCTGCAAAAACCTATATCTTCCACAGTTTTACAGCTGGAGTAACCAAATTTGACATAAAGACTAGTGACCACACCCTTGACCGACCTGCCAAAAAAAAATATGCAACGCCCACTACCACCCCCGCAATTGAGTTAAACCTGTATCTCCTACACCCTTATAGCTAGAAACCCCAAATTTTGCAGTATGACTCCATTTGAACTCTTCGATAGATTGGAGAAAAAAATTTTTACGTACACAAAACAGAGTATATCGCAGTCGGGTGAGCCCGACTGCAACGTTCTTACTTGTTTATTATAGGAAAGCTATTTTTAAAGAAGGATATTTTAAATGCTTTCTATTTTTCTTAAATACTTATTTCACTTCCTGCGTTTACTTAACAAGTAAGAATACTCTAGTCGAGTGTGCCCGACTACGAGACTCCCTGCTCCCAACTCGCATTTCAAGCAGTTCAGCAGCAACTCAAACAAGCAGCGCACTTAACTTGTAAAGTGCATGTCAAACTGTTGTTTCTGCCAGCTGAGACGGGCGTAATAGATTCTTCCATAACTTTGGTGTTATTTATCCGGTCGTGTTGAAATTTACACAGCTGATCATCATTGATACAACATATGTATATGTGTACCAAAGCTTTATCTTTAAAATTGTGGCTGTGGGCGTCTTTTGCGATTTGCGGGGGTGCAAGGGGGTGCATCCGAAATTTGAAATAAACTTGATCTGCGTACTGTATACAGGAACCTGCATGCCAAGTTTGGTGTCTCTAGCTCTTATAGTCTCTGAGATCGACGCGTTCATACAGACGGACAGACGGACATGGCTAGTTCGTCTCGGCTGTTGATCTTGATCAACAATATATATGGTTTATATGGTCGGAAATGCCTCCTTCTGTCTGTTACACACATTTGCAGTACTTTATAAGTCCCTTTTTCCCATTTTTAATGGGAACAGGGAGTAAAAAGAGTAAACATTCTATTAATTTCCAAACAGAGCAAAGGTGCTTGATATTTTTATTTAACTATTTTCTCAGAAATATTCATTTAGAATTGTTTCACAACGAATAGATTGATACTTCAAAGGGTCTAGTTCAACTCAAACTTGTATTATAATAGAATGATGCTATACTAAGATTATTTCTTATACAACCTAATAAGAGTTATAAGGATTTATGAAGATAAATTTTGTTAACTTTCCATTGATCTAAGACTTGCTTTGTGCCGTGTAATTTATTACTTACCCTTAAAACGCCAACCAATATTAACTAAATGGCTAACAATTATTACATAATTTTTAAAAGCTCAATTTAAAATCAATTTAAGCACTTTTACTTAGCTCACTTGATTGTTTCCTAAACTATTTTCTAATTTTGTGTAATTTTCTAGTTGAAATTTGGAGCGCGCTCACAATTGTTTGAGTGTTGTTGTATTTGTAGTTTTTGGTCGTTACAGTTACATTAACAGATATAACTAAATATAGCAACAGTTGCAGATACATTTGCAGTTACAGCTACAGATAAAGATACAGATACTGTAGCTATAGATACACAATTGTACACTTGCCAGCACTTGTTGCCGTTTGGGCATCGCATGGTGTGAGTACGAGTATCTATCGTAAAACCATTAATAGTTGACTATTTTGTTATGGGCCAGCAACCGGTTACTGGGCACACACACACACAGTGAGATATACAAACACACACATACATGCAACAAATTTGTATACCTTTATTTAGCTGTTTTATTTTGAAAATTGTATCTCAAAGCTGAACATGAATGAGCTTTTCGAATATTTCGTAACCAGTTGGACTGCATTTTTCTTTACAAGTGTTCGTTGTTGTTGCTGTGAATCGAGCCTGAGTAGCGTGGCCAAATGTTTATGTCTTGGCTATAATCGATAGCCAACAACAACAACAACAAGTGTGTGTTGCTTGCAGAATCTCAAAAAAAAAGCACAATTTGAACGCGCTTTTCATCTGCTCTGCTCAATTGTTGACTTAATTGCATGTGAATTGCATTTGCATTTGAATTTGTTCAGCAGCAGCTGCAACAATTTGTTACTTAATTAAAGCCAAGATTCTAATTAGGCGACTATACTATTAATTAGGGCTTTAAGCTGAAGTTATGTAACGAAAGAAATTTACTCAACTCATTGCGTGTGGCAGGCAGCAGCAGCAACAACAACAACAACAACAAAAGAAAAAGAAAAAGTACCTACTCGTAGCTGTATTTGTATTTGTATCTTTAGCTGCTTACGTTTCCAGCTGTGTGCCAAATTGCCCAAGCTTGTGAAAAATGTATTGTGGAAATGTGAAAATGTGGGCTTATTGCCTTTTGAGCTAAAAAGCAAAACAGCGCACTAAAATTGAATACGGGCTTGTTGCCAATTACCCTCCCCCACCCTCCTTAACAGTCGGCACCACTGCACAACTTGCCAATTTGTTCTAACCCACTTGTGATCTATGCTCTAAATATTTTTTCAATTAATTTTTCAATGCTGTGACAGCAGTTTCTTATTCTGTGTGTTACCCGTATCTTAATTAGCTTTTGTTAACATATGCACTTAGCTTTTCTTGTTGCTGTTGTTGTTGTTACTTTAAGCTGCCTGATATGTATGTAGTTCAATGTCAAGCTTTTTGTGGTCAGCGTCAGTCACATTTGTCGCTGCTCTCTCAATGCCAGACAATTTCTAGAGTAGCCAAACGAGACAACAAAAAAATACGTTAAGCAAAAAAAAAAAACAAGAAAGCAAAACTATCTTTGGCGTGTCGAATATTTAATACTCTAGAAAATAACTAAAAAATGTAAAAGACAAAACGTTTCTGTTTAATAGAACTATTTTATTTTGTTCAAATTTGTGAGGAATTTCTAAGTTTTTTCGGAATCGGAAATGGGAACAGACCAGATAGTAGTAGTAGTATTAGTCGTAGTAGTAGTAGTAGTAGTAGTAGTAGTAGTAGTAGTAGTAATAGTATTAGTAGGATTATTCGAAGTATTAGTAATAGTAGTAGTAGTAGTAGTAGTAGTAGTAGTAGTAGTAGAAGTAGTAGTAGTAGTTTATTTTTTAAAAAAAGTATAAACATTGATCGATAGTACATTTTTTTTCTTTGTATATTTTTCATGTGAACAATTTTGTTATTCAAGCTTGCTCCAAGTTGCAATTACGTTTCATTTCAAAACACTCTGGATTTTATCTTTCCATTTTCCAATAAAAGAGATTAGAAATTAGATTACCTTATTGCTTTGAAGCTAAGTTAATCCCAACATATCTCATGACACAATTTAAATACCTTCTATAAGAGTATACAAAAAAAAAACATGATGAACAACCCAGACAGACCGAACTGAAACTTAAACTCAGCCAACAGCTGTTCGGAAGTCATGCCTACCGTTACGGCTTATAAAAGATTGTTGTTTTTTATTGTTGTTGTTGTAATATGTGTTTTTGTTTTTGTTTTTGTATTTTGGCTTTGGTTTTGATTACTCGCCTGGCATTGGACAATGACTGGCTAGATTAATGCCTTGGGTGGACAACTGGACAGGCATAAACTTTAATTACATGCGGTCCACAACTAGCTGTAGATTAAAAATAAAAAAGAGAAAAAAACAGAAGTGGGACATCATGTTCAACTCTTCCATTTGCTGTTCCAAATTCTCTGCTTTAAATTGTAGACATTTTTGCCAATCATTTGTTTGGTTGCCACGACCAACTAACACCAATTGCTGTTTATTACTCTAAGCCACATGCAATTTGCCTGTCAAAACTGAACCACAATTTTCCATATCAAATACAATTCGAGGCACGACAAAAAACTAGCAACAGAAAGAAAAACAAAAACAACTCTTTAAACGCTTGTGCCACACATTTCAAACGCCCATTTTAGACGCCATTTGTTAACCAGATTTGTTGAGACTTTCCACGCCCACCAGACAGCATTCAGTTTTTTCGGCTTTACAGGTAGCTGCCACAGATTAGGTTCAGCTTATTTATAGCTTTTTTTATAAGATAAACTGCAGCCAGGTCTAAAATACCCTGTTGATGTTCAATAAAGATATAACTAGATTCATTTCACTGTTCATACAGCTAAAATTCCAAAATTTGCAAGTATTTAAAGTGAGCTTTAAAAGCACATTAAAGCTTCATGCTAGATTATTATTCATAAAAGCTTACCAAAAAACTCAAAAACTAACGGGTATGCCAGTGTCTTTTCCTTAATTTGAACAAATAAGCCTTAAAAGCATATTAGCTTCAATGATCGTCCACCTGCCTTTTCTTGAACACTAAAAGATACGAGTAGATCTTTTATGAGCTTTAAAAGCACATATAAGCTTGCGAAAAGCTTAAAAGCTTATCAAACTGCGTATTCTTTTCTAATATGCAACTTTTACTAAAATTTGTCAATTTTTTAAACTAACAACGCTTTGCTTTTCAAATCTTTTATAGGGTATAGCATCTGTGCAGCAGCCAAAAGCTGCATAATTGTTATTTGTTGTACTATTTGAAGTTGATTTCTGGCCCGTGTTAAGCACGTCATTTGCTTTGGCAGCTGTCATTGGCTTTGATTAGTTTGTTGAACAGCAACAGAAAAAAAAAACCTTCGATTTCACTTCCAGCTTGAAAAGTGAGTAAAGGCGTAGCTTGGACAGTGTATAGTACACTGTACATTGAACTGCGTTTCACACGCAGTTTTTAAGCTGCATTTGAGTTGTGTCCATAGCCAAAACTGTTGACGGCTTTTGATGTGATTGCTGATGTTGTTGTTGTTGTTGCTGTTGTTGTTGCTGTTGTTGTTGCTGTTGTTGTAGCTTTATGGCTTCATTACACGCCATGTAGAAAATGTAGAAAAAAATGTTAAAATGTAAAAAGTCTGTCACCAGGCGCCGAAAAATCTTTCAACACATTTTTCACTGCATTTGCAGTCAGCGTTGTTATGAAAATCTATTTTAATGGTTTTTGCGGCTGGGAAAATTTCCTGCCATTGTTTTTTTGTATTTTTGTTGTTTGTTTTTTATGTGTAACCTGTGCAATAAATAATACTTTTTTTTAGAGCTCCACAAATTATGCAATTTGAGCTGTTGGCATGTCATAAAAAACTAACTGATTTAGAAACCAATAAGTAGTAAATATTTTACTATTTTTAACAAACATTTTTTTCTTTCTCTTTGCAGTGTAACATTAAAAATACAAAATTTATTGTTGATTGAAAATGTGTGCAAAATAAAACAACAAATTTTGAAGTCGACTTAAGACACACACGTGTAAGCAAAGGTGTGCTCTTTGTTGTTGTTGTTGTTGTTTGTTATATCATTTTGACGCGCGAAAAAAAAGACTTGACAACAATACGAAGCATTAGCCAAACACATACATAAATTATACAACAACATTCCAAAAAAGATGCCTAACAATAAAAGAGTTGAAGGCGTGTTAAAAACGCCCCTCTTAGCGGCGGCTCTGCTGGCGCTGCTCTGCTGCTGCTGCCTGCAACTGGATGTTGGCGTTGAGGCACACGTGGCCCTCACGTATCCACCTGCACGTGGCCTGGACCTGGATTTCTTGGACAATGCGCGCACAAAGGCGCCTTGCGGCATGCCCAAAGGTAAGTCTTTGTTTTCTTCTTTTTGAGAAAGGTAAAAGTAGGTCTGAGAAAATGTTTTTTTGAAATACCTAAAATTAAAATAATATACCTACAAAAAACAAAAAAAAACTCCAGGCAAACCTGGCAAATTTGACCTGCATTCAACGTTTACAAGTTGAAGTTTTTGTTACCAGCTTTAAGCCAAGTTTTTATAAGCTTAGACTTCATTGCAGCCTGTGTGTGCATTTGCTTACAATTTGTTTTTGCTACTTTGCCATATAAATAATCTTTGGCTGCCTTTTTTTTCCTTTATCTTATTTGTTCATTTTTTTATTTTTGTTTTATTTGTCTAGTATACTATTTGGTTTTTACAGCTCGTGGGAATTATGGCTGGTTTCTGAATGGCTTTTTTTGTTTTGTCTATGGCCGGCACTTTGCAGCTGCCGGCTTATGTGCATTATTTTTGGCTAACCAAATGTGGCCAAAAAAACAAGCGACACACAACCCATATAAGCTGCATGCTTTGTACTTAATCTTTATCCACAGCAAGACCTATCTATCATCTTGAGAGATCCCTTTAGATGGGAGCTTATTGTTATAATTTTCTCACGAATTGCCCAGCCCCTAAAAAAAAAATATATGCATTAATTCTTAGCCATCACGAGGATCTTAATTGAGTTGATGTTTGAAATACTTGGTATTTAACAGCAGTTTTGGTTTTTGTTTTTCATTTTCAGACTTTACTCTCTTGCCAATCAATTTTTTGTTAGACTTTTGATTTTAAGCGACAACATTGTCTCAAAAGTTGACAACTGTTTTGTACTATTTTTAAGACATTTTCCGATCCCTTTTTTGGCTCTAGATGCTAAGAGGGAGCTAACTCAGTTGCAAAATATAAAAATCTTTAATTTAATTTTTCCTATTTTTTAAAGCTTTAATCTTTGTCTTAATTTTTACTAATTTTAGAAAACAAAAAAAAAACGCATACTTTTAAATAGAATTGTATATAACGGAAATATAAAAAAGCCGTATTTACAAAAAAAAAAAAACACGTTTAAAACAATACGTGTTTAATGCAATAATTCACAACGCTTCAATGTAAATAAATAAATGAATAGCAGCTTAAAAATTAGCACGAATATTCTTCCACACACATTCTAAAGCGACAAATTTTCAATCGACAAAGTAAAATGAAATCAAATATTTTGAAAATTAAAACAAGTAAGAATGCTCTAGTCGGGTGTGCCCGACTACGAGACTCCCTGCCCCCAACACTTAACTTGTGCAGTTCCTCTCAAACTGTAGTTTCTGCCTGCTGAGACGGGGGGAAATAGATTCGTTAATAGCTTTGATGTTTTTTACCCGATCGAAATATGTGTACCAAAAATCAAAGCTAAATCTTTTAAATTGTGGCTGTGGGAGTTTTTTGTGAATTGCGCGGGTGCAAGTCGGTGTACCCGAAATCTTGATCGTATGGTATACAGGAACCTACAAGCCAAGTTTGGTGTCTCTAGCTCTTATAGTCTCTGAGATCGACGCGTTCATACAGACGGACAGATGGACAGACAGACGGACGGACAGACAGACGGACATGGCTAGATCGACTCGGCTGATGATGATCAAGAATATGCATAGTTTATATAGTCGGAAATCCCTTCTTCTGCCTGTTACATACATTTTTCCCATTTTACAAAGAATAATTCGGGTAAAATGAGACATTTTTGAAATGAGATTTAACATTTAAGAAACAAAATGATGTCAATATTCAAAGTGCAAAATCGTCTTTAAAATATTTTTCAATATAAAATACTATAGTATTGATGACATTCGACAGTTTTGTTTTCTCAGAGTACTAAAGAAAAGTAAGTATGTTTTTGGGAGTATTGGTTAGCAGTAAAAACTGCAAACTCAAAACAAGTAAGCCAACAACAATTTAGAATATTAAGCACGTACTTAATTTTATAGCCATTCCGTTTTATTCAGTTCAATTAGTCACCAAATACTATTAGCTTGTTGTTGTTTACTTAGCTGGGCACGCTTCAGTTTTGACCAAATAAAGTTCATATAATACATCCATTGATAATTGAAATGGGGCATTTAGTTAGCCAAGTATTTAAGACGCATTCAAATTGGCCATGCACGTTCAGTTCACAAACTCATTTCAGAAATATACATACACATGTAGGTATGTGTGCATACAGCTGTTATTCATGAGTGCTATTCATTCACATACATATTCGTATTCGTATTCGTATTTGTACTTAAGTGTGCATTCGCTTGCATAACTTATTTGAATTTTTAGTTTTTAGTTTTGTACTGCTTCGTCTTACTTAACTATGATTATTATAGTTGTTGTAGTTATTATTGTTGTTGCAGTTGTTGTTGTTATTGCTTTTGTAGTTGTTGTGGTTATTATTGTTGCTGCAAATGCAAAGTGTTACCAATTAATTTGCATATGTTGGAGAGGCAGCAGACGCCGCCATTCACTTGTGCGCATATTTTAAATTGGGTCATCATTCGTTTATTTAGATATACTTATTTATCATACCCTGTAATCGGACTAGTTCTCCAAAGGGTAATATTAAGTTATGAAAATGTTTGTCAGAGTCAGCAGAACTATAATTGGCATTTGCAGCTGAGTCAAATCAGCCATACCCTTCCATTTGAACGTATCGAACTAAGAGATTAGAAAACTAGATATACTACTATAATAAAGCTAAAAACATTCTCTAAAAGTATTGATAGTACTGAAAACTATAAAGCTGTATTCAACTATCTATTCTATCGTAATCTATGTCTCAATGTACATAATCTATATATATATATATCTTTCAAGTTTGCCAAAGTATCAATCATTTAAGCTAACATAATCAACGTAAGACATATCTAGTTTACTTAAGTTCAGATTACATAGTATCTTTTTAGATTTATCATGAAAATCTTATCTGCCAGCTGCTGCAACTATTACTTTCAAAAAGTTGCCCACTTGCTTTGAAGTTCTTTGGCATTTGATGTGGCATCATCCAAAATCGACAACAAGTATATAACTTATATAAATGCATTTATGTTAAAGTATACATATTAAGATTTTTATTAAATTACCATCAGTTGAATTCGATTGCCTTGGCAGACAGACAGACACACGTGTCTGTCGTGTGTGTCGCATCAAAATGCCAAATCAATTTTATAGTCTGAGTACAATGGGTACTCCTTTGAGTATATAATGCTGATAACTTGTATATTAAACGCTTGTGCATTGCAGACTCGTTCAACGACATTTTTGTATATATTTTCTTGTAATTTTTAAGCATTTTTCTTTTTTTTTTTACTTTTTTTGCGTGCTTTTTAATTATATACCAGTGCGCATTGCGTATACGCAACGTGCGCCGCCTTGGGCTAACTGTGTGCTACCTCGCTGCTACCTCGCTGTGCTACCTGTCTGTCTGTCTGTCTGTCCACCTGCCTACCGGTTGCACGTTTAACCCATTTCGGGCCATGACAACTTTTGCCTTCGTTTGCGGCTTTTCGCTTTGCTTTATTATTTTTACCCTTACAGAGGGTGCTTTGATTATGTGATGCAATACATGACCCAATGTTTCTATTAAATATGTATGTATACATTCTCAATCGATAGTCTCTTATATATAAAAATAAAATGTAACAAATTCCTCAAAAACTATTCCCAATAGCTTTCTTAAGAATCTTGACTAAGAGGCTGTCCCCTATCCTAGTCGGTAGAAAATGTAATTATTGTATGAAATACTCTTGTGTTCTTGAATCTAAATCAAATTAACTTAAGTTATTTGAAAATTGAAGAATCGGTATTAATATTAGCTGTTGTATTAAAGCCTTTTTGTTTATCTAAATATCTTATTCAATGTCATCATCATTTCTATTATGCGCTGAATATGTTAACCTAATTTGATGAATATCAGATTGAAACAATCTTTCAAAAAATTGTTTTTTGTTTAGAATATCTATTGCTTTTGAACTTTTGAGCTAAACTCTTCAAATTCAAGCTTTACCATGTTCCATACAAGCAATTCAAACATACTCAAAATTGGAGTACTAAATCTTATAACTCTGTAAGGGTATTAAAAATTTGGCTGGCCAGAGCTATAATTTGTTGTCTGTTTTATTTATTTATATTTTTTTGCGCAAGGCGCCGCTTGGCTAGCCAATGCGAATTGTATTGGCCGAGCAGGTTGCAGGTAGCCGCGGCTGACTGATTGAATGCCTTGATGATGATGATAATGATAATGATGATGATGATGATGTATGCTACCAATAACAACAACAGCAACAACAAAAACAGCACGTTGTATGCAACACGCTGCAAGTGGAAAACTTTCACTTGTATACTTTGTATAGGAGTGTGCTTATGGACATTGCGCCACACACAAACACACACACACACTTATAAGTGGCAATGTTGCAAGTTAACAACTGTATCAACATTAAGAGAGCTACTCCCAGTGACCGCATTCAAGATGCAGTTGCTCATTACGTGCTCTGAGATACTTATATGGTGTGTAAAGTGTTTGGTGCCCTTTCTATCACACAGATTTGACAGCTGCCGGCAATTGGGACTAGACTAGACACCGTTTGTGGCAGCCTCGTTGACTGACTCGTTGACCCCATGCAAGTTGCAACTTGTTTGTTTTGCGTTTAGTTTTTGCTCATGCTGCAATTGTAACTCAATTTGTTAAACCTCAATTCGCCTTCGTTTTTTTTTTTTTTTTGTATTTTTTGTTGGTGCTTCAGTTAAGGGCCAAGCGATTTGTTTTGATTTGTAAGTTGGCCTTTTGTTTTTTTTTCTTGTCTCAACTGACAATTTGACGTTGTCGTAATTGTCTTTCATGCTCCCCACTTGAATGGAGGTCAAGTTGTGGTCTCTGCTTGGGTCTCTCTCTCACTCTTTTTGTAGATCTGCCTGGCTGTTGACAAATAATTACTATAATTAGCAGCGCCAATACACTCGACAAAACTGCAGTTTCTATAAACCATAAAACAAAATAAGTAGTATGCCCAAAACTCAACTTTAGTTATATAAAAAAAAAAGCAAACCTAAAAATTTATCATCTCAATATTTCTCAAGAGCCCATTTATCAACATCTGAAACAAGTTAAATTGTTTTGCCTTTGTTTGTCTAACCTGCAAACGACATATGCAACATATAAACGTATGTATTATGAATGCGCTCATATTTCAATTTCAATGGCCATTCATTTGTTGTTGCTGAAATGTCGCATTGAGATTATCATACAAATCTCGGGCAGCATTCACTTGCACTAGACCCATAATAAAAAATGCCACAGAATATCAATGAGATCGCTTAACAACAACAAATGGCATTTCAAATGGCAAAAGTGTGACGAGCATGTGTATAGGCAACACTGAAAGAAAAATTGTGTTTATTTTTGAAACATCAAACATAAGCTTTAGGTTGAAATTATAGACAGTCTATGTAATATATCAGAAAGCTTTCATGTGCTTTTAAAGTTCATTTTAATTTTTAAATTTTTACTGCTGTAGATTTTTATATTAATTGTGTTCACATCAAATATTGAACATGAGATTAATCCTGTGTTATTTTGCTTAAAATTGAAACTATAGACAGTCCATGCAATAAAGCGCACACAAAGCTTTCATGTGCTTTCAAAGTCCATTTATCATTTCAAATTTTTTCGGCTTTTGATTGTAATGGTAATTATATCAACATTCAATATTAGCTTAATCCTGTCTTATAGGCTTAACGTTGAAATTGTGCTCAACCAAAGCTTTAAAGTCAATTTTCCAAATGTTTGTGTCGTTTTTAGGTTGTTTTATTAATTATAGACGCTTTTCACAATCTTAGAATATGAATGTCGACACAGTTGGAAAAATGTGGAATTATAAAATGCCAAAATTCTCTACTTTACCTAATCTAAGCCAACATAGAGCTTGGGCTGAAACTTATTAAACAATTAAAGCTCACAAATGTGGCTTCTTAAACTTTATATACAATTCTAGAAGCTACAGTTCAGCGCTAACAAGTAATTTTGTTCAGTGTATATGCCACTTGCGATACATATCGAGTGGCATGCCATAAATACCAATCTCATTTGGCGCTGACTCTGACTCCGACTCTGTCTCTGTCTCTGTTTGCGGCACTTGTGAGTTGGCTGAGTGGCTTAGACAACGTCACGAGCAATTAACTAAAGCGAAAACTCCTTGACCACAAGCAGGCCATAAGATACCAGATACGAGCTAGTAGTAGCTAACAGCTACCAGTTGCAGTTGCAGTTGGTGTTGGTGTTGCATTTGCTGTTGCAGTTGCAGTTGCAATTTCAAGTCAAATGCAAATGCAACAAATACGAGTATACCAAAAAGCCACTTGTTCAGTTTACTTGGTAATTTGCGGCCAGTGTTGGTAACACACACATAGTTTTAGGGTTGCCAAAGACAACAACAACAGCAACAACAAATGAAAAAGGAAAAATTAATTTTATGGCATGTTACACTCTCCAACACCAAGAAGGCAACGTTCATTCACTTAACAGTCTCTGCTAAAATTTATTGCACTGCCCAATGCATCGTTAGAGTAGCTCAAGTTTATTTGTCAACCTATTCACGTTGCTCACTTGAGAGTGTATGTGTGTGTGTTGTGTGTATATGTGTGTGTGTGTGTGTGTGTGTGTGTTGCGGAAGTCTTTGCAACGACACGCCATATTTGGCAGCCATGTTGCCTTAACGTCTCCCCCAACCATACCCTGCTCCTCCTGCTGCTGGTCATGCAAGCGGCACTGCAATTAGAATGCATGCTAGCACACATTCTTTTCTTTTCAACATTCAACGTGTATCAAGAAGCAAATTGGCCTCAAGCTTCGTTGGTTTAGGCATACCATTAAAAAAAATTATGTAAAAGCCAAAGACGCTTCTTATATAAGTGACTGGCTATTAAGTTATGGATATAGACTCTGCTAAATACTAACTAAGAATGCTTTAAACGTTTGATTATTGTAGGCAAATATTGAAAACAAATTATATATTATGTTCAGAAAGGTCTATGTTTATGTTAAAAGGCCTTATTACATTTGCATAATTGAAAAGTACTAGTTACAATAGTTTACTACAACGATTACTTAAGGTTTCATAATTATGCTTAAATTTCTAGAAAAAAACTAATATATTTTACGACAAATTTGAGATGTCAATTTGCAAAAAGAATATAATATATCCAAATTAATTTGAGAGTCTTTTGTAAAGCGAGTATATAAAAACAAGTAAGAATACTCTTGTCGAGTGTGCCCAACTATGGGACTCCCTGCTCCCAACTTGCAATTCAAGCAGTTCAGCGGCAACAAAAGCAAGCAGTGCATGTCAAACTGTTATTTCTGACTGCTGAGACGGGGGTAATAGATTATTCGGGTGTGTTGCATCCAAAATTTGAAATACACTTGACCTGCGTATGGTATACAGGAACCTGCATGCCAAATTTGGTGTCTCTAGCTCTTATAGTATCTGAGTTCTGTGAGCTCATACGGACATACGGACGGACAGACGGACGGACAGACAGACGGGCATGGCTAGATCGACTCTACTGTTGATGCTGATCAAAAATATATGTGGTTTATATAGTCGGAAATGCCTTCTTCTGCCTGTTACATACATTTGCAGTACTTTATAAAAAATATATGACTCATATCGAATGTGCAGAACGAAATAAATTTGCATCGGTTAGTTTCTCACTAATGAAAGTCATATTTTATTCATAAACAAAGTAGATATTCCAAACGAATGTGACGAACTTACTGATAAATTACTTACAAAATAACAAGTAAATTAATTATAATTATAAAAACATTTAGTAAAGAAATGTTGCTATATTATCAGAAGTTGATAGTTTTTTGCAATTTATTTCTAGCAGTTTGAACGGATTTCACATAGTTATAATTGCAATTAGTCTTAAAGGCATAACTTTACTAAAAATAAGTAGCTTTATTATCAAAAATTACTAGTTTCTCTTACAATATATTTGTAGTAGTTTAAACTTTTTCACATAGTTATAATCGTAATTAGTCTTAATTTCTCTACCAAATGTTTGTAGTAGCCCGATCATCATTAGAGCATTTAAACCAAAATCAATCAATAGATCATTAACAAACATATCTTCAACACTTCGCAAGCAATTAATTGTATTTTAAATAACATAACTAATTAGTCACTTTTTTCGCATTTTTTAATAAGATTTGATGTTCAAAAATTACACTTGTGCATTGGTTGTTTTTTTGTGTTTTCTCATCTGATTGGTATAGAGTATCATTATCATTATCAATTTTGGATATCACATCTCAGCTTGGAAGTCGACTTTCGAAAGACGGCGAGTTCAAGCGCAACACACTCGATATTCATGCAACGCAGCCTCCAAAATCAAAGGTGAACAACTTTCGCGCTCGTGAGAAATATGACAGACTAAAGCAGAAATACAAAATATGAAAATAAGCATAAAAAAGAGACGGAAATACAGAAAGAGATAAAGATGGATAGAGAGAGAGAGTAAGATTCATTGGCGGCTACATGAGAAAACATAACACAACACCTGCCAATTTTCGATTGCATGCCTCGATTCCCAAGTTCCCAAGAGTAGCCAGCTCTTTAAACAACTGGTTCCGCCCAAAAAAATATATGATTGTTGTTGTTGTTGTCTCGATTTATTAATGGGCACAATTGATTTATTGTCTGAACTAGCAGCATTTTTATATTTCACCGCTTTAACTTAACCCATTTTTTGTTTAAAGCTCGTTGTTCAACGTCTTTTGAATTCTCTCTTTCTCATATGTTTTTTTGGGTTGTCAAAACAACTTTGTCGGACATCATGTCAAAAACAAAAAACTGTGTGGTGGTCCACTTATTTACAGGTGCAGAAACTTCAATTTGTAAATTCTGCACAGAACAGTCTACAAAGCATAAGAAAACCACTTTAATTACGCCATTGAAATCAAAAGTCGCATTCAATTGCTGACCTACAAAATGATGCTGCAACGTCTATAGATACTCATCAGTATGTTTTTATACCCTGTGTACATAAGGTTGGCTGTAAGGGGTATTTTAAACTTTAAAATTGAAAGTCTAAGTATATATAAGGGATTAATTTGAATTGATTGTAGGCCTAACTTGCAGTGAACAATTGTGCATTGGAAAATATAAAAAAAATTTTGTTGACTGGGTTCCGAACACTATAACCTGTAAAAGATTTTTATAGCACTTTAATTAATTAATAATCTAGACCAAGCAGTTAAGCCCTTCTAGTTTAAGCCCAAAGACCTCGGGGATTCTTAGATCAATAGTTAGAAAACTTTGTATTTATGAATTTCTGACTTGGTTATTTGAAGTTCCTGACTTTCCTATTCAACTTGATCAAGCTTGATAAAAACAAAAAAAAAAGGGGCCTAGGCTTAATTACAAGGTATCTTCTAGTCTAGCACTCTCTTCTAACTCATTCTTCACTCATGTTTTTTATTTGTCCGCTGTTCGTAATCAGCGCCATCATTGACAGCATCAAGACGGCAACAAAAAACGACTGAAACTGAAACTGAGACTGGAGACAGAGATAGAGTCGACGACTCCATGCCATGTCGTCTTTGAGTACCCATATTGGGCAGATTGTGCAAAGACAGCGGCAATTGAATGCACTCAAGTGGTCAGCAATGAGTGTGCTCAATACACGTATACTTAATATTTGGCTAGGCAACATCGGCGCATCGCCACATCGATTGAGGATGTGTTTTGAGCGGCAAACAGCGGCAAGAGTAATAATAATTTTCCAGCTTCCTTATTTGTACATAGATCTTGTGGACACATTTATCTTAATGGCTACCAACTGGAAAGTGAGACTTCTTCTGCTCTATCCACGCCACACCTCACCTCACCTCAACTCAAGTCAACTTAGCTTCTGCAGCTTTCGCTTTCAGTGCTGTTTTGCTGGGCATCATCGTTATAGCCAATAAATGGCTTCAATTAGCGACTCGATTCGCATGTATTGCCTGACAACGATGTGCGATCTCAGCGCTTGGCCATTGATTGCCCACTTTTAGCCAGCTTCAGTCTCAACTACATCTCCATCTCCATCCTCAGTCCCAGCCCAGACAAGTTGCAATTTTTCACAGCTGGCCGAGGTTACCGCATTGCACTTATGCAATAGTTGTAAGATGTAAGCATATGAAATTTGTCTGTACTTTGGCAGCCAGAAAAACTTGTAATGCGAAGATGTGTGTGGCACTTGGCCAGCTTTCCTTAGCTATGTGTGTGGTGGCTACGGTGGGTTTGAGTTTGAGTTTGAGTTTGGGTTTGGTGGCTTCCTGTGCTTGGCTTGGACATGCCTTCGATTTTCATCAGCAATTTGCAGTTAACAGCATGGGCGTAGCGAATGGAGCATAGTTGAACAGTTGCCTTTATCTTAGAACAGGAAAGACTAGCACTTTAAGTTAATCTGAAAACAACACTCAAACAAAACAGTTTCTTTATCATAATACTCTTTTTAAAAAAATTTAAAAAAAACAAGTAAGAACGTTGCAGTCGGGCTCAGCCAACTGCGATATACTCTGTTTTCTGTACGTATAATAAATTAAATTCTTTTAAAGACTACTTATATATATATGCTTCAAACTATAAAATTCTAAGTGCAGAACGCTGCAAACGCCCAAAGCAGAGCGAGACGCGCACTTGTCAAAATGATCGCTCGTTTACTGGGGCGGGGGTGGGCGTGGCAAAATTTTTTTCTCCAATTTATCGAAAAGTTCAAATGGAGTCATACTGCAAAATTTGGGGTTTCTAGCTATAAGGGTGTAGGAGATACAGGTTTAGATCATTTGCGGGGGCGGTAGACGGCGTGGCATATTTTTTTTGGCAGGTTGGTCAAGGATGTGATCAGTCTTTATGTCAAATTTGGTTACTCTAGCTGTAAAACTGTGGAAGATATAGGTTTTTGCGGTTTGTGGGGGAAGGGGTGGGGGTGGGGGGGAGACCTTGACACTTTGTCTTACTATGGTATATACCAACATGTATACCATGTTTGGTTGCTCTAGCTTCAAAACTGTGGAAAAAACCTGCGTTCATACAGACGGACAGACGGACAGACAGACGGACGGACGGACGGACGGACATTTCACAAACCCAATATACTCTTTTTTTCCATTTTGGAAAACAGAGTATAAAAAGAGTGTATTGAGCATGTGAAATATCCGTCTGTCCGACTGCTGTTTTGTTCCTCAGTTTTAAAGCTAGAACAACGGAACTGGGTGTACATTTTGATATATACTATAGGCATACAGAGTGTTAAGATCTCGCATATTGAATATAGTACTTTGTAAGTTTTAATATCATACTTCGAAATGGATGTCTAGTCCCCTTTCCTAGTTAAGATTCTGGCTACGCCCATGGCTACTTGAGTCTGAGCCTGGGATCGCCTATGCAGTTGTTGGAATTTAGTACGCAGGTGCACACAGCGCCATGGAACACTTCATGAATGCCACTCTTGGAACACTTGGAGCACTTGAGTGCACTCTACTCGCCACAATATAGTTATATACTCGTACTCCAACTCCAAGTCGTACTCGTACGCATTGCAGAACCACAAACTGAAACCAGTTCAGCTTGACTGCTGGCAATACATTTAATTATGCGATACATATTTCAGTTAAGCCAATTGCCAGCCTCTCTTTCTTTGAAAACTGTAATGCTTGATCAGCCCAACTGCATGGCCTGATAATCAACATCATCATCATAATCAACTTAATTCCGTTGCTCCATTTCTTCTCAAGTTAACAAGTAGATTTGATTAGTTGACTTCTTGGCCTATGCTTAAATACTTGGAAAAGTCTTTCTTGTTTGCAAAAGTCTTCCTTATTTTCAAAAGTCCAACTAAGCAATATAAGTTTCACACGCAGAACTTTTGTGTGTGTAGAAGGGGTTTTTTATTAAATTAATGTAATTAAGCTCAATTTATATTTATTTATTTTTATGTTTTCCAAAAATTAAATTTTAAGGTGATAAAAATAAAAAAAAAAAACAAATCTATCTTGATTTGAAATCTAGGTAGATTTTTAACAGTTATATGAACATGAGAAAGCGACCCAGAGCTGTTCATATGTCTTCTGAGCAATTTAACCCTCTTTATTAACTTTATTTCTTAACATTCCTATCTTTTTCGAATGCCTCTACTTCAAATATGCCTATTTATACAACTAGCTAGCTCTACAAAATCATGCAACATCATTTTTATACTCTTTTATACTCTTTAAAAAAGAGTATATTGGGTATGTGAAATGTCCATCCGTCCGTCTGTCCGTCTGTCTGGCTGTCTGTATGAACGCATTTTTTCCACAGTTTCAAAGGTAGAGCAACCAAACTTGGTATACATGTTGGTATATACCATAGGCAGACAAACTGTTAAGATCTCCTACCCACCCCCACCCTCAAACGGCAAGAACCTATATCTTCCACAGTTTTACAGCTAGAGTAACCAAATTTAGCACAAGGGCTACTAATCACTTCCTTGATTGATCTGACTAAACAAAAATTGTCCCCGCCCTTACAAATAAGCAAAGTCTGTATCTCCCGCACCCCTTTACCTAGAAGCACCAAATTTTGCAGGTTGACTTTCGTTGCCCTATTAAATAGATTGGATAAAAATATAATTGCCAGCCCACTTCTGACACTGCCAAGAGGCGAAAAAAAAAGAGTATATCGCAGTCGGGTGCATCCGACTGCAACGTTCTTACTTGTTCACAAGTTTTGTTTAAGTTTGGACAAATCTTTTGGCTTGGAACCACTTTTAAATTGGCTTACAAACATAAAGGTACTATAAAGAGATTTTATATTAGATCTAGCATAGTACTTTTTCTACTAAATATTTAAGATAAAATGTTTATTTGAATAAGTTTTTTAATACTCTCATTGAGTTTCATTCCTCTTAAACCTAATTTTGTTAAAATTATAATTTATGATCCTAAAAAAATATCTTTTAATTTTCATTACAGGCTCCATACGCACCTCTTTGCTGTCGGGCTCAATGTTTAATGTTAGCTGGCATTTGGCCTTTGCGCACAAGGTAAGTCTTAACTGTGCTTGCTTCTTGCAAGATCTGTGGACAATTAAGTTAACAATCAAGATGCTTGTAGAGTGCATATTTCATGCACAATGCACTAAACCACGTTCTTATCTCTATGTCAGGCTTAATTAGCCAGACATGTGCATCATTCTGGGCAGCATAAATGATGTAATGATTGCCACACATGCACTGTGCACAGAGCACATCTAGATATAATACGAGTACATACGAGTACATCTAAAGTATAATAATAATAATAATATCAGAGGCCCCTGACTCAAAGTCAAGCATTGCGTTAGAAGTTCCCATAATTGAAAAAGCCAATGGGAATTCACTTTGAGACTTTGTCGACGACGACAACAAACCAAATCAAGTCACAAGTTCTCAGTCATTGTTTGCGAAATATTTATAAACTATAGTAGAATTTCCTACTCCCCCTTAAAAATTATCTTTCTCTTGCTCATCTTTCTATTGGTTTTAATGCGCAATTTATTAAAATAGTTCATTTCATCAACATTTCTAGGGCGGCTTCCGTTTACAACTATTGGATGCACTCGACAGGCCCGTGCTGGATCTGACACCTCACGTCAACAATTCGGAATTTGTGAGCACCGATGTCACGTAAGTTATAATGTAGAGATGGGATTGGAATAGGCAAAACTCAGACACGATATTACACGCTCTTCTAAACTAGAATAGACTTTGGAATAAACCCCTTTCCGTATCCTTTACTCATTCCATCTTTCCATTATTCCCCCCCACAGTGCTCAGTCATATCAGGTGAACATTCCCAAGGATTTTGAGTGCTTCAATTGCACGCTGCGTCTGCTGCGTCAGGCTGATGAGTTTAATGGCAATTATCGTTTCTGGTCCTGTGCCGATGTGGACATCAAGCAGCGTAAGGACTTTAAGGAGACATGCTCCGGCAAGGGCAAATATTTCCCCTCACGCTGCAAGTGTGAAAAGAACTACTACGGACCCACTTGCCAATATCACGATGAGTGTAGCAGCAATGCGGATTGTGGTGTTCAAGGCAAGTGCATCGATCTGGAGGGTACCTCCTTGCCACGACGACAGTGCTACTGCAACTTAGGCTGGCATGGATATGGCTGCCAAAAGCGTTCACCCTACAAGACAACTAGCTTGGATCTGTCTTCGTATACAAAGAAGGAGCTGTCACCAGACTTTCACATGCACTGGCGTCTCTTGGAGGAGCAGAAGGAAATTGAGATTGTCCTCAAGGTGAATAGTTCCACTTGGGTGAGCTTGGGTTGGCGTCCACGTGGCATGACTCCGGAATGCAAGAACTTTCCGCTATTACGCGACATTGGAGACCTGACAACGACGCTTGAGAGCTCAGCTTCGGAGCATGCGGAACCAGAGCCAACAAGTGAACCAGAGCCCAAGAGCGAACCAGAACCGAAAAGTGAGCCGGAGCCTAAGAGCGAACCGGAGCCGAAGAGCGAGCCCGAACCTAAGAGCGAACCTGAGTCCAAGAGCGAACCTGAACCCAAGAGCGAACCTGAACCCAAGAGCGAGCCTGAGCCCAAGTCTGAGCCAGAGCCCAAGAGCGAACCTGAGCCCAAGAGCGAGCCGGAGCCCAAGAGCGAACCGGAACCCAATAGCGAACCAGAGCCCAAGAGCGATTCACAGGCCGAGCCGAGCTCCAAGACGAAGCGTGTCGCTAAGCACGAGGAGGATGGCGTCTCTTCGGTGGCCACCAGTGTCTCCTATCGCGTCAGCACAAGATCCGGACGCAGCCGCCGTCAAGCGACAGGTAAGAAACATAGAACTTTATAAGTTCTGCACATGCAATTTAGTTAGCGCAAACTATTTAGAGCTAATACGCGTAGTGGCAAAAGCAAAAAACACACACAGCCCAGCAGATCCTCTAGATAATGCATACTAGAAACTTACTGCATATTGTTGTTGCAATCCTTGTTGTGCTTCCACCACAACCTCTTTCAAACCCGCACCTAACACTAAGCACACAAATCTATTTTATTCAACAACAAAAAAAACAAAAAATACAATAACAACAGAGCCAAACAGCACAGCGGAACCAAAAACCGAACCGGAGCCAACAAGTGAACCAGCAGCGGCAACAACTAGTGTGCCGGAGCCGAATAGCGAACCAGAGCCGAAAAGTGAACCGGAACCAAAGAGCGAACCAGAGCCAAAAAGTGCACCGGAGCCTAAGAGTGAGCCGGAGCCGAAGAGTGAGCCAGAACCTAAGAGTGAGCCGGAACCTAAGAGTGAACCTGAGCCTAAAAGTGTACCGGAGCCCAAGAGTGAGCCAGAACCCAAGAGCGAGCCGGAGCCCAAGAGCGAGCCGGAACCAAAGAGCGAACCAGAGCCCAAGAGTGAACCAGAACCCAAGAGCGAGCCGGAGCCCAAGAGTGAGCCGGAACCAAAGAGCGAACCAGAGCCGAAGAGTGAACCAGAGCCTAAGAGTGAACCAGAACCCAAGAGCGAGCCCGAACCCAAGAGTGAACCAGAGCCTAAAAGCGAACCGGAACCCAAGAGCGAACCACAGCCAAAAAGTGAACCTGCACCCAAAAAGTCCGCTAATCTTGAGTCAGCAGGTAAACCCACGTGTCTTGGTTATGGCTCATCATATTTTTCAAATCCCGATTCTTCATTTGTTACTAACCAAATAAACTAAACACAAAAATCCACACAAAAATTGTTGTCACCCAACTTTATCAAGGATTATGCTAACCACTTTTTTTTTATTTCCATAGAACCCAAGTACAAGCTTAATCCTTACACACCGCGACATGACTTTAGTCCCATGGACTGCACGGATATTGTCGTTGGTGCGGCACGTGGCATGGCCAGCCGTGTGGGCGATTATTATAGTCGAGATCGTTCCACACCACGCCTCGATGAGCTCTATGGCGGCACATCCGATTTATCCTTGGGCACCGGTTTTGAGGAGAATGGTGTAACAACAATCATATTCCGCAAGAAACTGGTGGCCACGGAGCCTACAGATCACACCTTGGATGATGCGCTCACACATGTCATCTGGGCCAAAGGCCAGGAGCCGAATAGTTATGGAAACGTTGCTTTGGAATCTCTTAAAGCTTCGGTAAAGCAATTTTATAAGCCGGATGAGCTGAAGTACCATGGACACAATATGCAACGTGGCGTGGCACAAATCAACTTCTTTGGTAAGTTCCGGGATTTAATTTTAAGGACAATTGAATTCAAACCAAAAAATATACAATTGAAATGTATCTGACTTGCTTTTTGTATTAAATCTTTTACAGAAAAAGAGAAGTCCGCTGCTGGCACCGATCGCAATGATCTGACCACAAATGTGCTGGATAATGACTGCTATGGGCACTGGAAATATCCCTCGAATTGCTCGCCCCAGGAGCACAGCTGCGAGTACTATGCCTCCTGGGAGACAGCGGGTAAGGGCGATGAGATGCGCTGGCATATTGAGACATCGAATACAAATACCTGGACGGGCATTGGCTTCAGCGATGATGAGCGCATGTCGCAGACGGATGCAATCATTGGCTGGGTGGATGGACGCACTGGTCGACCCTTCCTGATGGACACCTGGGTGCTGGGCTATGCGTCGCCCAAGCTGGATGATCGTCAGGATATATATAATGCATCGGGGCGCATTGAGAAGGGTGTGACCATATTGGAGTTCAATCGCAAACGTGTTAGCAATGATGAACAAGATCTATCTTTTACGGATGACCACTGTCTCTACCTGTTCTTCCCCGTGCTGGGCGGTGCCTTCAATGTGGTTAACAAGAAGATACGCAAGCACGAGCAAGTGCCACCAATTTCACCGCAACGCGTTTGCATCAAGTCCTGCGGCAAAGGTAGTTCTGAAATATGAAATATACTTACAATTTTGATATATGAATTTGATTCTTTTTTGCAGAGCTGGAATCTGTTTTCGTGCAAACTAGCACTCCAGCGCCTAGTCGCTTGGTTTATGCCGTGGGCGTAAAGCTGATGAACTTGGCGGAATCATTTGAGGCACCCAAACCAGGCACCGTTGATTTCAACAATCTGGCAGCCACCATTTCGGACTCTTTCAATGGCATACTGAGTCCCATTCCAGGCTACTATAAAACCGAAATTTTAGGCTTCGAAAAGTAAGTGAAAATGATTCTGATTGCAATTGAATCTTTCGGATTTAGAAAAGGCATAATTAAAATATTCTACCCATTTTATTTATAAAAGGGAGGGCAGCACAATGGTGGCCAAGGTACAGGCCATGTTCGATAAGGCGGATGTGGAGAAAATGCATGCACTGGATACAAATAACATCGAGAAGAGCAGCGAAACAGCCATTAAAAAGAATGCAGAAGTTATTAAAGCAGCGCTATTGGAACAAATAGCCACTGGCAAGGTGGGATCCCTCACAGTGGATCCACAGTTTTTGGACTTTGAGGCTTTAGAATGTAAGTTACTTAGTATTACTAACTTATAAATGAATTCTCATTAGATTTCTTATGGTTCACAGATAAGAGTGCTACGGATACGAGTGCTAAGGATACATTATTATCGTTCTTCGATCTGTCCGAGACACGTTTGTATATTGTCCTAGGTCTGATAGCAGCCCTGGTTTTAATTGCCCTAATTCAAGCGTTCTGCACCATATTGAAAACCTCACGCAAGAGCAAGAATACAAAGGTAAGTTTTTTCTATATACCTAGATTCGTTTAGATCATGAGTTTTAGCATTAACTTGACTACTCGTTTGTTTAGCTTTAAGTGTGGCGCACATTTTATTACTATTACAATTATTATTTTGTTAAATGAGTTCCATTCTTACACGATTAATAATGTTTATTTAATTGTATAATGTTATTTAAAGCTGGTTTACGTAATACCCGATGAATGGCGCATATATCAACAGCGACAGCACCAACGCTATCAGCCCTCTAGCGATCTATAAAATCAAAAACAAAAACAAAAAAATAAAAAAAAACCAATACCAAAACAACACAAAAATTACCCACCACATTATAAAAAAAAAAAGCAAAGAAAAAAACAGAAATGTACTCGTATATCTCACTGCCTGAACAACTGAACATAAGAGCGCTACTACAACTACCCAAAATTAAACCTAAACAAATAGTTAGTCAAAAATCAATAATAATAATAACAACAGCGCGGATATCTTAAAAGAAAAACATGTACTATATACGCTATATGTGTGTTGAAACGCGTTTATCAAAATTCTAGAACAATATGAATTCATTGGTAATTTAAATTTCTTTTTGTTGTTTGTTTGTTTGTTGTACTTATATTATGAATTAACCAAAGTACTTATGTGACTACTATATGAACTGCTAACCTATAAAACCATATAATACTCAAAAGGTTTTTGTCACATTTTTAATTTATCACACTCTCCTTTCTGCCTATCATTTCTGTATGCTCTTTAACTGAATGCTGTTTGTTCTAATATTTCTTAAGAAACATCTTATTTAATAATTACTCAGTTTCTTTATAGTATATCTTTTGTGTTTGTAGCCAGACCAGTTAGCATTTGTTCTATGGCTGTGTATTTCTTACTAAAACTTTAACGCCTTTATCCATTTTCCACTTTCGAAATACTTTTGTGAATTTAATACGCAAAATCTTATCACAAAGTGAAAAAAAGTGATGGAAACAAGCCTGTACTTGTATGTATTTTAGAAATCTGCTCTTTAACTATTTTTCCTGCTATGTATTTTGAGCAATTTTTTTTGCCATTTCATTCTTTCACAAAACCTATAACAATTATATCCCTGGTTTGCCATATCTTTTGTCTATCTTTGCTATACTATGCTTTCAATAAAAAACAATTTATTTTTTTTGGATAAAACGCAAGCACAAGGCACATTCCGAAAGCAGTTATAGTACATAGTCTTTAAACGATGTCTAGCGCACTGTAAATTTGATCGTTCCGAACGATAAGTATAGATATACTATATAGTATTATTTTGGCTCGTACCACAAATGCTGACTGGTTAAGTGCTAAGATCTGAATAAGCTTTATATAATATACACATTAATCAAAAATGTATCTGTTAAATTATCTATTTGATTACAGGAGAAACTCATACAGAACTCACCTTGGAAGGAGTTTGCCTCAAACACAAACTATGCATTCGATCCGTATGGTGAAACCGAGGAGAAGCACATGACCACCAGCACCACGGCCAAGGAGAAGGCACGCAATCGCTCCACAGCAAGCAGCCAACAAACTACATTGCCCATGGCCCACTCCCCCACAAGCAAATCCCAGATGTACTACGAGAGCACCAATGGCAACGGTAATGGTAATGGCAATGGACATGGACATGGACATGGCAAGAGCAGCAATAGTCGTTCCAATGGTCGCCACATGACGCAGGAGAGCAGCGTGGGTGGCAGCGCCAGCACAGCACCAGGACCCTATACACGCGGCAGCTATGCGGAGCGAGCATACTCCCTGCCGCGCCAGAATCATCATTATCAACAGAGCGGGACGAATATGCAGCCATCCGGCTATTACACGCACGATCGCAGGGCTGCACGACAGGAGCGGGAGCGCGAGCGGGGCGGAGATAGGGCTGAGGAGCAGCGAAGACATCGTCATGAAAGAGACTCCAGCTATGATCGTTCACGGGATGATCCGCGTCTAAATGGCGGCTCCGATACGCCGGACTTTTATTTCATGCCCTCGCAACGCAAATATTCCGGCGAAGTGGTGCGTGTCTATGTCGATTACAACAAGGACCCGAAGCACTAGAAAAATCCAATGTTGGTCCTTGATCACATTTCAAGTGCGAGTGCAACACCACAAAAACATTACAGTTTATTTCAAAAACTTGTTTTAAGTCCATCTTTCTATAACATTCCGTCCTTCTAACCGGCCCACAGCTGCTTCTTGTTTCGATTGCCATAAAGCAGTTTCACTGCATGCGTTTTTACGGCGGGGCTTTCCCCCGTTTTTTTCTACAAAACATTGGGTGCGTAAGCTTTATAACGACGCACAAGATGTACACACATACACATACACAAACACAACACACCACACACGCACACACAAATACAAATACACAGAGTTAATGATGCAGTTCAGGAATTGTTTGAAAATCCACAATTTAGTAAATTGTAAATATTTTGCATATATTATAGAATATATTTGTCTGAACAAAAGGTATTGATTCAGGACTTTTGCAATGTTTTTCTTTTTTAATGTGCAAAGAAATATAGTCACTGTATTTAATCAAATTAAATATATGTATGTTAATAATAAAGTTAAAAAAAAAATGTTGAGCGCATATATATTTATATATATATATATATATATATATATGTATATATACGAAATAATACTCGTACAAAATGTTTAATTTTACAATTACATTAATTAAGTATCATATTAATAAAGTTAGATATGTAAAATGTATAGTAAAAAGGTGCGTTTATTTTTTGTGCAAGGTGACAAAGTAAACTAGTGAGATCATTGCGTTTAAGAAATTAAATTTTTGTAAAGACCATTAGTTGGTTGAGTTATTTTAAAAACAAAATAGTTTTTCATACAAAAACTTATTTTCAATCAATCGTTCCTATGGCAGCTGTAGGATATAGTCCTCCGATTTTGATGAAATTTTGTCAGCCTGTATAAACGGCCGTTTAACTTAGGTACAGTGAGTTTGGCTTACAAGTTACCTTAGAAAACAAAAAAGTTTGGTTGCTCTAGCTTCAAAACTGTGGAAAAACCTGCGTTCATACAGACGGACGGACGAACATTTCACAAACCCAATAAACTCTTTTTTTCCATTTTAGAAAACAGAGTATAAAAATATATATATATATACTCATGCATGCCGAATTCACAAACTCGCATTCGGATTGTCGAAATGAAATACTTATTGCTTTTCCATGCAAATTTTGACTTTTACTATCCAATTCACATCCAAATCAAGTTGTTTCAGAAATTGGAGCATGCCTTCTTTGCTTGATGCTTGAGTTACATTTAAAATGCTCAAGTTATTGGTACAGAATTAATCTCAATAAGATTAAATTATGTTGAAGGCAGCCATGTCGACGGATTGAACAAAGTTCTCGAACTCTTCCATCTTCTACTGCAAAAGATCAATGGAGACCTTCTCGTCCTCAATGACGCACATGATCTGCAGCTTGTTTATACCATAGCCGATGGGCACCAGTTTGGATGCGCCCCACAGCAGACCGTCCATCTCGATGGTACGCACTTTTTTCTCCGACGTTTTGGCAATCAGCGCGTGTTTTTTTTTGATTTCTTGGCAGTGAATGCGGTAACGAGTTCCGCCTTTGGACGCTCAGCGTCAGCATCACTTCCTCGTCATCAGAGCCGAATAAATCAACATCATCATCAGCGGCAGACGAAGCGGACACTGTGGGCTTGAAACCGGCCAATTGTGGCAGAGGTGCGCCAGTCCAAGCAGCACGCTTGACGGTACCAGCTTGCAGCGTGTGTGTATTCGCCAGCTTGTGCCTTGCCGAGTACATCGAACACGCACAAAGCGGCTTTGGAAGGTTTGTAACCGCTGATGTAACTGTTGTCAGCCAGGAAGGTACTAGCTTCTTAAGGCCCTGTGGGGTCCTTGACATCACCAAAAGTCATTTTTATTGCGATTAATTATTAGAAAATTTGCGTTAAAAAAAATTTGTACCGTGCGCCGCGATGCGTCTGGAAAGTCTGTTCGAAAAAGGATTATTGTATACTTACAGAGCAACATGAGTCTGAAGAACGCAGCGTATGACGATTTATTGAAGAAATTGCAGGAGGTGTTCCCCGACGCTACGAAGGACATGGTTATGGTCTGGTGCCGGGGTCGATGGCGAACATATACCGGACCTGTGGTATTATGACCAAAGCAGTGCGTTTTAAAAGCAGTTCAGTAGCAACGTATGCAGTGCCTGAACAACTGCTTCACTAGTTTTGGTGTTTATAATCCAAACATTAATAAAATAAATATGTGATCCAAAAATCAGACCTGTGTCTTTAAAGTTGTTAAATCTTCATGCCAAGTTAGGTGTCTCTAGCACTTGTAGTCTCTGAGATCACAGCGTTCATAAGGATTGAGACCAAAACCAGATTTTTTTATCTCGTATTTCTTTGCAAGACCTACAAAAATAGACAGTGCAGTGCATCATATTCACAATGCTGTTAATTGCTTTTTAATTTAAGCTGACATTGTCGATTAATCAGAGTTTTAAGTCAATTCGCTTTTTTCTAAACAGTCCTATTATTCCAAAGTCCAAATTTGAATCCCAAACCAAACCAAATCCTCTGAGCTGACCGTGTATGGTATGCGTGATGTTCGTGCATGGACTGAAACCTCTGACTAATACTTTGTCTATCATGCTGGCGAATTGCCAAAAGCATAATACTTATACATATGCGAAATATGCGACATTGAAATTTGTTTAATTTATTGGGAATTTTCGTTTAATCTTCGTTTTTTGGCTCCGTACCGTGCCGCGCCCGCCAAAAAACAGCTGTTTGTATTTTGGCTATTTTCATAGCTAGTTCTGGCTTTTTAAAAAAAAGCCAGATCAGCAAATTTAACAGAAATTTTATTATATTTATTCTGTTAGAAAAATGTTAAAAACAACAACAAAATCGCGGCAGAAAATTCCAGGAAAAAATTCCGTTGTTCGTTTTCAATTTTGCGATTTTTTCGAACAGTTTTTTTTTTTGATGCAGTTCGATTCGAAATAGCATAAAATGGCATGTGAGTAAAAAAAGTTGTTCTAGAGGGCCGCTAGTTTAGTGGCAAATAAGCAAAAACCGAAGTTACCGAAGGACATGCGTTCACAAATAGCAAAATTAAAGCGTAAAAGAGGGTGATTTTAAGTCTTTGAACAAAAATCAAAATTAGATAGTGTAAATTCCTATTCATACATTATTCATTTTATTTCAAGATCCACCCCCAAAACCATAAAATTCTGCAAAATACATCAAAAATGGCAAAATCGTCAAAAACTGTTATCTAGGGATCAGCTGATTAAAAAACTAGCTATTTTCTGTCTGAAAAGCAACTTGCCAATGAAAACCGTTACTTTTCAAGCTAATTTCACTGCTGTGCAACACTTCGTTGAAGTGTTGTAAGACAGAATAGCATCGATAGCAATTAATTGCGCCATAAGTATCGATAGCTGTATATTATATACGTTGTTCATCCCTAACAACGTCGTTTTCGCGCGCTTTTTGGTACATCTGAATGCCACATTAGTCGCGTAAATCAAGAGTTTGAGGAAAGAGCAATTAGTGAAAAATCTAAATTATATATAAAGTTTATAAAAAAATACACAAAACAATGGACACCGATGCAGAAGTGGGCCAGACGTACCACACGGTGCAGTTGTCGACAAAAGAAGTGCTAAAAAACAATCGACGTCAACATTATTGCAGTGTAAGTCCAATTTTCTCAATGCATACACACAGAATGTGCATGTATATATTTTTCTGCTGTATGTGTATGTATGCATGTGCTGCGTATGCATTTTATGCAATAACAACAATATGATAGTAATGTATGCTCTGGTTTATTGATTAATTTATAGATGTTGGATTTGCTGGCCAGCAGCTGCAAAGCATCCGGTTTGCTAACCACCTCATTTTCAAATGAGGAACTCGTCCAATTTTGGCTAGGTGACATTTTGCCATTGATGTTTGACTCAGATCGCAATATACAGAGCAGTGCGGTAGCTGCTTTGGCCGAAGCGCTGGTGGCACTCGATGTTGCAGTTATACATGCCGCCAAATGTTGGCCAAACATCCGCAGTGAGTTTGTCGACAATTATACGACCCTAATTGGCGAGATGCGCGATAGTAAGAATAACAATTGGCACAAGATCTGGACACTGCTGGTGCAGATCATGGATGGCGAACTGTTGCGTGGCTGCACTTCGATTAACAAATTTTTGGCCGTCGTTGAGCTGGGCTTTCGCAATCCAGATAATGGTGTGCGCTCTGAGGCCTTTCTCTGCTGGCGTGTGCTCATCAAGATCTTTGCTGCTTATAATGAGCTGGGTGCGGGCAAACGATTGCGTCTGCTTTTGATACCCTTGCGAACCTCACAGTCACGTTCCTCGCATGTCAGCAGCATTAAGCTGCGCGTTTGGTGGTATTTGATAACCTGCTTGGATGCTGATCTGCCCAAATCCTTTGACAATACGATAGAGCATTTCTTAAGCTTCCTGTTTGGCACGCGTAGCGCAACTGCAGTTGGCCTAACGCAGAACTATCAGGCGGTACGCGAGCTGGCGCTGCCCTGCTTGGTGGCGCTCTGGAATGTGGAACCCAGCTCAGAGACGCTGCAACGTTTGCTGCGTGAGCAACGCCTGGAGCTGCTGCAACAGCCTTCGCCGCTGATGACAACGGAGCTGCTGAAGGAGCATTGGCGTCCCTTGCTTGCTGCGGCCGTTGCTGGCATGAAACTGCTTAGCCAGCCACAGGACAACAACACTAGCAGCACAGAAACGGAACAGGAGCTGCTTCATTTGCTACTGCGTAATCTAACGCTGGCCATGTTCCAGCTGCGCGTAGCCCCCTTCATTGTCGCCTGCTGTGCAGAGCTGGAGAAGACGCTGCCGATTGATGGCAGCGTTGTGCGTACCGTTTTCAATACCTGCGCTGCTGCAGCACATACGACGCAGCGCATTGATTCGCTGCCCGTGCTTGAAGCCTACATGAAGCTGTGTCTAAAGGCGCGTGCTGAAGTGCCGCCCGCCATACTGCAACGTTGCATGTCCATTATCTATGCATCCGAGCAGCTGGAGGCCAGGAATACGAGTGAATTTCGAGTGCTTGGCAGCTTTGCAGAGCAGCTGATGCATAACAATGATGTGGATGAGGATTATGAAGCTTTTGGCGTTAAGCTCTACATGTGGCGTCAGGTATCCAATGCCTTGCTTAGCTATCTACGTGAAAATCCACTCGAATATCGCGTTGCCCATCATGCCATGCTTTTGGATAACTGGTTGTTATGGCCGTTGCAAACCTGCGTCAGTTTTGCCGGTCGTCGTGTCAACAGCGCCTTCGATGGCGCCTTCTGTGAACAATGGCGTCAGCTCATCAATGCGGGACACAATGCCAATGAGCGGAAGAAATTTGTTGCGGAACTAAAGAACGTGCTGCTAGAGTTGCTGAGAAATAGCAGCAAAGAGGAGCCTCATTTTGCGGAGCTTTTCGATGCTTATGTCGGCGCAGTGCTTAAGCTGGGCATCTGCAAGGATGTGCCGCTATATAAGGATGTATTTGGCCTGCTGCATGCTGTTTTCGAGCGTACAACGCTGTCGCAGTCGCTGCTGGAAGGCTGCCTCAATACGCTGCGCAATGTCATACTGGAGCTGCGCCAGAATGAGCTGATGGTCGTGTTTGATGCACTGAAGCCAACGCTGTCGGCGGCACTGCAATGTTGGAAGAAGCGGAAATGCGAGGGCAGTTTTCTAAATGAATGGAAGCGTTCCATACAGGAGAAGTTCCGCAAGCTGTCCATGAAGAACATGGCCACACAGATAAAGGATCTGTTCAAGGGCGACGATCTGTTTGTTATTATACCCTCCGTGTGGAGCCTGAATCCAGACAAGCTTACCGATCGCCAAAAGGAGCGCTTTGCAGAGAAATCGGACATTCCAGCGCTGTACAATGACATGAGTCAATCGCAGGACTCCAACATTAAACCCTGGACACCCAATAAGGTGGTCATTGCCAAAGGCAAACAAACCGAATTGGCACTTGGCGTTGCCAAAGATACTGAATCCGACAAGGACATACTCAACTTTGACTATTCGTCAACTGGACTGGCCGTAGCGCCAGTCACTCCCACACGTTCCACTCGTCAAACAGCGGAAGATGCTAACAATACGGAGAAGTATAAATTTCGCAAGCCGCGCACACAAAACGAAGATGAGGCCAAAGCAAGCACAACAACAGCTTCTGGTGATGTTACACCTGTGCGTACGACGCGTCAGCGTGCCGCACAAAAGGATAACAACAACATTGAGCTGCCGGTAACAGCCTCGGACAAACTGCGTTCACCCAGAAAGCAACCAGGACCAACTCCAACAAAAACAGGAGCAGGTAATAAATACATTTACAAAATGTTTGCCACATATTATCTTACTTTTCTTTTGTTGCTTTTTTTGTTGTTGCAGCTGGCAACAAAGCCGTCAAAGAAATTGCAAAACTCACCCTTATGCAGAGCGAGGATCTCTTTGCTGAATTATCAACCCCTATCTTGCCAGCAACACAGCCATTAGAGTTGGCCAAGAAAACGGCAAGTGTGCCGGAAACGCAGCTGAGCTCTTCCCCAGAACTGGTTATTAGCGAATCTGTGGCAGCTACTCAAGTGCCGCCAGAGCTAATCAGCGATCCGACGCCTGTTGCGGAGACATCGCCAAGGAAGAACAGCACGCGTTTGTGTAACTTGGTAAGTTAAGAATTAGATATTGACTTTAAAGGGATTCTGAAGGGATCGTAAATATTATTCCCGATTCTAACACCCGATGGACCATTTTTGGGTACCTGTTTATTGCAGAACTCACCGCCGGATCGCAAGCAAACAAACAACTCGACCAGTCCAACTCTGCGTCCCAAGCCGACGGCTCATTTGACCGGGCGCGGAGCGCAGCTGATCAATATGATACGCAACAAGAAATTGGATGCGGGCAGCACATCTTATGCGCTGCCATCGACATCGGCGGCAGCTGCATTTCAGCGTAGTCAGGTGACGCCACAACGCAACATCGAACGTGCCGAGTTGGTATCGACGCCCACCAGTGAGTTAAACGAACTGGCTGTCACGGAGCACACTTCGACGCCCATACAGTCCAAGGATCTGTTAATATTCTCAAAGCGATTGCCCTCACCCTCGGCCAGTCCGTCGGCATCGATACTAAAGCGTAAGCTGCGCTCCGAGAGCATCGATGACTTTGAGTCGCCGGCAATGAAACGTAAACGTGTGAGCTTCCATGATCCGCCCGTATCCATAACGAAAGAGTATTTGCGCGATTCGGATGATACGCGCAGCAGCAAGCCAAAGCGCTGCCTGCAGCTCGACAAGATCGTGCAGCACTCGGAGGCGCGGCAGGCGCTTAAGCGACGCGGACGCTTGGACAGCATCATTGAAATTGAAAGGTTTGCACACGAGCAGACTACGCGAAGTGCAGCGGTGGATAAGTCAATGGATAAATCCACAGATGTAGAAGACGAAGCCTTTGACACATTGAAATGGAATGAAACCACAGCAACAACGACAGCAAACAGCAGCCACGTGAGCAGTGGCGAGTCGCCACCGGATGCAGTTGTTGCTGCAGCATCAACATCCTCTCGTGATTTGGCCATAATGGATACAGATACAGCACTGAATCTGGTTGTAGAGCAATGCTCGCTGGACTCCGTGCTGGAGCGTTACTTTGCCAAGTCGAATGGTTCGCCACGGAAGGGCGCACATAATCTGGCCAAATTTCTGTCTAATCAAATGAACGGCAATGCTAAACTAAAGACGAGTGTGCTGGAAACGCTATCTGAGAATCATTCCAAAGAGTTTCTGGATCATGCAGTGCGCGAGAATCTATCATCGGTCGTCTGCGATCGACTTAATCCGAACTCCGTTTTAGAATATATCTGCGCCAAGTCGAAGATCAACAGTAGCTGCCGCAGCAGCTTATTGGCCCAAGTGCCAGCCATGATACGGCTGGAAACGGAGCGTTTCAGTTTCCTCAAACAGCTGCTGCAGCAATCCAGCCTCAATGATGATCAGCTGCTCGATCTCATTGCCCAGTTGATGCAGATGCGGGACAAGCGGAGCAGCTGCAGCACTGCCGCCGGCAACGTTAATGACAATGTGGCCGAAACACTGGCCGACTCTTCATCCAATTTGTGAGTCCATATTATGTATCGTACTTGATAAAAAGTATGTTATTGACATTCATTTATATACGTACACAAATCAGTCAGCCTGTCAGTCAGGTGGAAGACTTTTTTATATATAAAGATGTTTAGCGGCCATTATCAACTATTGCTAAAGACCTGATTTTTTTTAACTTTAAGCTAAGTTTTAAGCTGTTTTATTACCAATTTATTTTATGGTTGACCTGGATTTAATTGAAATACATATACACCCCTTCAATTTTTTTAAACCAATTTTCACTGTTTTATTACATTTCTTAAAATTACCAAAGGCATTGGTTATATATCACAATAATTATGTATAGCTAAGGTTTGTAAAGAAAATTGGTATTAAACTAGAATTAACATATATTTAATTGAATTGTTATTTGTCTATTTTATTATAATAATTTGAAAAATGTCACTTCATTTCTTTCCCCAAAAAAAAAGAATTGAATTAAAAGTTAATTTCAGTCTTATAAAATTTTCAAAATTGTATTTCATTCTTTATGTCAAACATAGAATCGAACTAGGTGTTGATATTTTGATATGAGCACTTCAAATTCCTAATTGCAAAAATGCATCAAATGTATCAAAATGTATCTTTGATCCCCAAGGTTTGTTACTTTTGACCTTGATTACAAATTTCATTAAGTCCCATGTGGCTTTCATTAAGTAAAATCACGCTTTTTGAAGGGCGATTGATTTTAACTTTCGCTTAGGGTATCTTTTAATCGAATACAGCATCTAACTAAAAATGATCCTTTCATAGAGAACTCACACTATTCCTACTTAATTCCGGAAAAATGTATAAGATATCTGGAATATATATACAATATGATTTTAAGTTATGTAAAATGGCAACCCGATCAAGGACCTTATCTTTCATCCAACGAAAATAAAATTTATAAAACATATGGTATTCAGGACTGTTCCCATTTTGAATCGTTTAAGATTATAACTTTCTGTTTTCGAATGAAATTTCAAATTTTTCTTCCTCTTGAAAGATAAGTTTGAATTATTCTTACTGTATCAAAAGCAATACCTTTTAATGAGAATTTTTCATCGATATTCAGAATTCAGAACAGCTAATAATACCTATTCCGAATGTTATAATCGGAATAGGAAATGGGAACAGAACTGATTATACGCTTTTTTTCAATTGTTGAAAAGATAAGATTTCTAAGTAGACAAATTATATGCATACTAAGTCAAGTCAAGTACTTAAACAAATACTAGCATGCATTTATATTTAATATAATTAAGTAGTGCTATATCAGTGTAATTGATAATGTTCACGTGCACACGAAACGTAGTCGCAGTGAGCTTTGTCAAACGGTGTCCTCTGTCGACGTCGTACGTCGCCATTTGGAAAAGCTTAAAGCTCTCGGCGTGGGCGTTGAACGTAGAACACACGCAACAGATGCGTGTCCCGTGTTCGGCTAAAAAGGCCAAGAACAACGAAAATGTTTATCGTTAAAGAGTACAACACGATACGACACGATACTTTGTATCGGTTTCAAGAAACACAAAAGAACAAAAGGTGAGAATTCGTTTGCCAACACATATTGGCAAGGTTATTTGTAGGTCTGCATTTCTGGGTCTGGGGTTTTAAGTATAAAAATATCTTTCTTTTGGGCTACACAAATGTTACTGACCTATCCCAAGCAGGTGACGTTCATCATGTCTAGTCTACGTCTAGAAAACATTATTTTTTGTACATACGTTTTTTGCGTGACGTCAAAGCAACAATTATCACTGGACTTGACAGAACTTGAAAACTGGCGAAATTTTGTTATCTATGCCAAAGTTTTTGGGTAATTTAATTTGACAACTGTCGCTAAATGATTCATTCATAGAGCTTCCTCAAAACATTGAAATGCGTAAAGCACTTGACGAAATTTCGCTTATCAATGGGGTAGTTCAAGGGCACACTAGAGAACATGAAATTAAAATAGCATTGGGTGAATTGGATAGCGGTAGCATAGATTAAATCCATTAAATATTAAAAGCTTAGAGAGCTATAAAAGAAATAAACTTTGAAGCCAAGTTAAAGCGTAGCAAAATTTAGTTATGTTAAATATGGAATTAACTTCCAAGTTTTTATTATTTAGTAATAATTTCTAATTAAGGTTTAAAGGTTTTTTTTAAATGACAAAATTCAACAGCAAAATCAAATTGAAAATTGACAAGTAACTATTTTTTAAACGATTACTGTTTACTTTTTTTAATCTTGTTGAATAGTGTAGGTATATAATTTTTTGTCGTTTTTTATAACGTGTCATTGTTGCCCGCTAATTGTTATCAGACAGATAGTGTAGCTTATCACCTAGATATATATATATATATATATATATATGTACATAACACCTACAAATATGTGCCATATATGTAATTGAATAGTCCCAAAGTAATAGTGCGTAAATGTAAAACGACAGCCACGACTATAAGATACTGTGCCAATAGTTTTGAAAAATATGAAAATTTCGTTATTCTAAGAAATTAGGTCTAAGCACCCTTGATTGAGTTTTATTAATATTCTTAATTATCAAATTGAACATATATAAGGGTTAACGTTATGCTCTTATGAATCATAGTTCTACATAGCGTTAAAAGTATTAAAATAAGGGCCTTATCAAGTTATTAATAATGTGATTTGTTAGTCATTGTTAGAAATATGAAGCTCTCGATTTATATTTGAGTAGTTGTTCGGTCTAATAAACACATGTGTTCATTTGATTACAGGGTATAGCATTGTTTAAATATGTGCCGATAATTATGAATATATATATTGAATTGAATTGCGCTCGCTATGTCGGCTAGTTACAGAACATATATAAATATACATACATATACAAAGATAAATATTAAAAAAACGACGCCGTGTGCTCAGTCCATTCGCAAGGTGAACTCATACAACACATTTACGAATACACGAGAATACTTCGAATACTACTCGTGTACATTTTTGAATTTGGCGAATGCTTGCTAGCCAATTAGATGGTGTTAGCTGTTTAGACTGACGAGAGAGGTGTGCTCGGAGCGAAGATTATCAGCTGTTTTTTTCGAAGGAGGAGGTGTCGCATGCAAGTTGCAAGTTCTCGTGAGCCAAAAACTAAAAAAAAAAAAAAAAAAAATAGAAAAGCTGCACATGCAATAGCAATAGCAACAGCTGCATCCGCAGGCAGCGCAGAGCGACGACGACTTTCGAGCGAATCAGAGCCAAAGTTCAGAGCGCACGGACGACACACGGGATAGTCAGCTGCGTAGAGGAAAGTCAGCAGAGCAGTTAAAGATTTTCCAGCGACGTTTACGTCTAATTCCAGCATCAGAACATTAACAACAACAACGGTAAGCTTAATATACAACTTGAGCTAGAGCTAAGCGGACGCGGTAAGCTAAGCACCAAACGCAAATAAGTTGAATCGAATGCGGACTAAATGTGAATAAAACTCTGATGTAATCATTCGCTATTACGCGCGACATTAAAAAAAAAGTAGAAAAAACCAAAAAACAAAAAGTTTTCAAACTAACGTCGTTGGCAGCGTTGTGGTTACTTTTGAATGTTACCCACATTTTATTGCGTGCTTTAAAACACTTCAGCTGGAACACTTAAAAGGTAAACATTTCGAACAAGTAACAAAATGCTGGAGACGCGCTCAAACATTGTGGGTATTATTCATATGTCGTTATTCAAGCTTTGTTTTGAGTCTGACTGCCGCTCTGCCCTGCGCCCCGGCATATCATGGAGCTGAGCGCACACATATCGATTTAACACACTTTCCAACGCATGGAACACACACACAGACACACAGCCATGCAAACACATTCCAATGCTGCGCGCGCCGGCAGCGCATAACAAAAGTTTGCAACAAAAAGCTTTGGTGTAAGCTTTTGTTGGCACTGCCCAAAAAAGAGAGAGCCAGCGAGAGCGCGCGCATTTAAAGAGTGCATTTAACTTAAAAAAACAACAACTAAACTTAACAACAAGTGCTTTAATTGTTTCAAAAATAATTTCTAATTAGAAAACAACAAGCGAGCGTACATTTTGGTGCGTTAAGAGAAGATGTCGTCGCGTATGTTTAAATTCGGCGTCACCGCTGCCAGCGCCTGTGTTGGCTCTGTGATTGCCTCATGGACCATCGATCACTGGAATTCACCACGTGTGGTAAGTATTTGTTACCTTTATCAAGTCAACCGAAACTCAACTCAATTACCAACAGGTCAACAATGCCGTGGCAACTCCACCAAAACGTAAACGCACTCTGCCCATGCGCAGTGAGCAAATCAAATCGTTGATGAATGGCGAGGAATATGATGTCCTTATCATTGGTGGTGGCGCCACGGGCGCTGGCTGTGCTTTGGACTCCGTTACGCGAGGTTCGATATTAATACTTTTTAAAAAAGTTATTTATGCTATGCTCCGTTTTGCAAAATCCTTTTAAAAACTTCGTTAATTTGAATTAAATTTGTAGTTTTCTAAAAAATTTTAAAGCAAGATTTAGCCTTAACCTAGTCATAGTTGAAATACTAAAAAACTTTTTTTCAACAGGTCTTAAGACGGCGCTTGTGGAGCTAGATGACTTTGCCAGCGGCACCTCATCGCGTTCTACCAAGCTCATTCACGGCGGTGTGCGTTATCTGCAAAAGGCTATTCTAGGCGTAAGTACAAATATTTGAATTACAATATTGTACAAATTCAAAGGCTAGATATTGTATACAAATCGACAAAACGAAGTTCAGGGAAAATAACACTTGATGTAAAATCGGTTTGAATAAACATTTCGGTTTTGAATTTAGTTGAAATCGATAAGGAAATATAAACTAAACAAATATGTAGATCAGCTTTTTTGCTTGTACAAACCCCATTTTATTTTCAATATGTTTCATTTTAAAAACTACATTTTATTTATTATTATCCATAAGAAACCAGGGAGTACTTAAGTTTTTCTATGTTTCGAGTGCTTTTGAGTGTAGTCTTAAGTTGTGTGGTATATCATTTTGTTTTCTTTTTATCCTTTTTATTCCTTGTTTAAAAACTAATCCAATAGAGCTTGAGAGTATTACTTATTTCATTTAATTTAAAAAAAAAATTCATTTCGAAAGTAAACAAAACTGTCGATACACGTATTTTTAAAATTGTAGGATAAACAGTTTTATCCCTTTTTGTATTGCGCTTTAATTTCTTAGGTAGTTTTTTAATAGAGCTAGAAGTAATGCGTATATTTCTCATTATCGCTACAGCTAGACCTTGAGCAGTATAGAATGGTTAAGGAGGCGCTGCAGGAGCGTGCCACAATGCTTGAATCGGCGCCACATTTGACGCATCCACTGCCCATTATGCTGCCCGTTTACACGTAAATAACACCAACTGCTTAACAGAATCATAAATATATATATATTTAATAATATCTTTTTTTTTGCTTATCAGGTGGTGGCAGGTACCTTATTACTGGGTGGGCATCAAGGCCTACGATTTGGTGGCTGGCGATCGTAATGTGAAGAGCTCGTATTTGTTATCCAAGAAGGATGCACTCGAGCTGTTTCCCATGTTGAAAAAGGACAGACTCTGCGGTGCCATTGTCTATTATGATGGCCAGCAGGATGATGCTCGCATGTGCCTGGCGGTGGCTTTGACAGCGGCCAGACACGGCGCCGTTGTGTGCAATCATGTGGAAGTGAAGGAGTTGCTCAAGAAGGACGATGGCACTGGCAAAAAGGTGCTGTGCGGTGCCAAGGTCAAGGATCATATATCTGGCAAGGAGTTTACCGTGAAGGCCAAGTGCATTATCAATGCTACGGGTCCATTTACCGACTCCATACGCAAAATGGATGAACCGACAGTGAAGAGTATTTGCTGTCCCAGCTCGGGTGTGCACATTGTGCTGCCTGGCTATTACAGTCCCGATCAGATGGGTCTGCTCGATCCTTCGACCTCCGATGGCCGTGTCATCTTCTTCCTGCCCTGGCAACGGCAAACGATTGCCGGAACCACAGATCTACCCTGCGAAATAACGCATAGTCCGACACCCACCGAGGATGAGATTCAGTTCATATTAAGTGAAATCAAAAATTATCTCAACGCAGACGTTGAAGTGCGTCGTGGCGATGTGCTATCCGCCTGGAGCGGCATTCGTCCACTTGTCTCTGATCCCAACAAGGATGATACACAATCCCTGGCACGCAATCACATTGTCCATGTCAGCCCCTCCAATCTAATTACCATTGCTGGCGGCAAGTGGACCACCTATAGAGCCATGGCGGAGCACACACTCGATGCGGCCATCAAGGGTGAGCATATACATATTTTGAGATGACTAAAATGACCTAATCTTTTTTTGCATCTTTGCCAGCTTGCAACCTGAAGCCGGAGCGTGAAGCCGCTGTAACATCCTATTTGAAGATTGAGGGCGGTCAGGGCTGGACACCCACCATGTATATACGACTGGTCCAAGATTTTGGTCTGGAGTGCGAGGTGGCACAGCATCTGGCTAAATCGTACGGCGATCGTGCCTTTGCCGTGTCCAAGCTTGCCGCGCTGACCGGCAAACGCTGGCCCATCATTGGCAATCGTATCCATCCCGAATTTCCCTATATTGATGCAGAGATTCGTTATGGTGTACGTGAATATGCTTGCTCCGCTGTGGACATGATTGCACGTCGTCTGCGTTTGGCGTTCCTTAATGTGCAGGCCGCTTCGGAGGCGCTGCCCGTCATTGTGGACATCATGGCCGAGGAGCTGCACTGGTCCAAGGAGGAAAAGGCACGTCAAATTAAGCAAGCCACCGAATTCTTGGCCAACGAAATGGGACATTCAGTGAATCGCACATCTAAGGAAAGAATACCCATTAAGCTATCCAAGGAGGAGATTCAGACCTATGTTAAACGTTTCCAGCTTATTGACAAAGATAACAAGGGCTATGTGTCCATCAACGACATTCGCCGGGCAATGAAGACATTCGGCGAGGCTGATGTATCCGGCGAACAATTGCACGAGATTCTCAGGGAGATCGATACGAATATGAACGGTCAAGTGGAACTCGATGAATATCTACAGGTATGTGATTTATATATAATATATGGCTGGGTTTTGAGAAATATCCATTGGGTAGAATAAAAATCCGATCAGTGTTAAACTAGTTTTCAACAATTAAAAAGGATTTAATTACGTACACATTTACTTGATAGGGTCACAGTTTAAAAAACTTACATTTATAAAAGTACAAATACTAATTGTAATTATTTTTTAGATGATGTCAGCGATTAAGACTGGCGATGTGGCCTATTCCCGATTCGCACGCATGGCCGAACTGGAGGAGTCCAGGCACGAGGCTGACAATCTCAAGACGAAGATCAGTGTTGATCGTTCCGGCGGCGGCTTGTAAGCGACTTAAATAAAACAAAAAACAAAGGATGACAACACGCGTATATCTTAAGCACATTTGATAGGAATAGGCGCAACGAATTATACACAAATATAAAAACTTCTTTTCATTTTGCTGTTAATAAAGTCTTGAAACTCACACAATATATTTTGTAGCTAGGCAATGTTGCAGCTGGAAGGTTCCTCCTTCTTCGGTAGCGGTTCTTCTTGTTTCATTGGTGAGGATGACTGCTCCTTCGGCTTTGTTCCTGCCTGCTTCTTTGCTGGGGATGGCGGCTCCTTCTTCGGTGCTTTTCCTGCTTGCTTCGTTGGCTGCTCCTTCTTTGGTGCTGTTCCTGCTTGTTTCGATGATGCGGATGGCTGCTCCTTCTTCGGTTGTGACGCTAGTTTTAAATTGCCCAATAGCAGATTCTGCATCTTAATCTCAATTTCCCTTTCCTGTCGTACACTGAATGAGGATATCACATTTTCACCGATGTCATCCGTTAAATTGCCAGCTGCTCGACTGAGTGTATATTTTTGAGCAATAACACAATTGAACATATCCTTGCGTTGATTCGCATTAAACGATGCAAATAAATCCAAATTGGGATCCCAGAAGAACAAAAGTTTACCATTTTTGCCAGTTGTTGTCAAACACTTGGATAATTCATCAAACATCTAAAGTGAATTGGTATACATATATTAATATTTAATATATTTGTATTTTAACAAATAGAACTCACATCAATCAATATCTCATTCAATTGCTTGTCCCTCCAATAGATCAAGGGTCGAGCCTTGATTTGCCAAAGTATTAAGCTCTTTATATAATAACTCTTAAGATTCATCATATTTTGTTTTGAATCTCTAAATTTCTTCATAAATTTTATGGCATTCTTACAGTTGTTTTTATCCTTTAGCATTATATTTTCAGCCTCATAGTAAGATGCTCGAAATGACACATTGTTGGGTTCGAATGGCTTCATGGGCTTAGGTATCGCATCCCAAAAAGGAATATTCTTAAAATACTTGAGCTCCTCCCTGCCCAGCACATTTTGCTTCTCACTTAGCCGAACGGCTGGCACAAAGTCCACAGAGTATTTTATTGCACCTTCGTTGACAAAGATAGTGTGTGCCGGGCCACAATTCTTATAGATCAGTTTCGTAATCTTACCATTGACTTCAACTTTGTTATCCATTTTATTTAACGCACGTGTCACAGATCCTTTGATCATATTTTGCAGTTTATCCTCTAGTAATAGGTTTTTGTCCGTAACAATTTTTTTCAAACTCGTAAATGTGATCTTATTATGTTCCTGATTCTGCAGAATATAAAGCACCTCTGTCATGTCCAGAAAAACATTACCAGGCTTTTTGGGATCTTTTTTTATAATAATTCTGTCATTTTCCGGAAACCTTAAATGCATCACCAAATCGAATTCATCGGGTTTTGTAATTTTTACATTGTCGCCATAACTTCCTGTGCATAAGAGAGTTAAAAAAAAAGTTTATACTTGTAAAGAAACAAGAATATATCTATAGTCTTATCTAAACGTTATTAATATTGAATATTCGAAAGGGAAAGTTTCAGCGCTTGCATATTCCCTTATTACAGCGATAACGTTCTGTTGGTCAACTTATCTAACTCAATTTCTTAGAAATCATGTAATCAAATCTATAATTCATACGGAAGCTAATAAGAACAGTCTATATAATATTTATATGTTTGTAGGTTTACATAGAACGCTGCTGATAAGTTTTAATCATAAACTCAGAATCTATATGACCAATGACATTAATGCTAAGCATGATAGATAATGATCATTAAAAAAAATCAAAGAGAATTTTATTGATATTGTTTAACTTAACAGATACTTTCTTTAAGTTTTCTTAATAGCGAATTTCTTTCCAGAACACGGCAATACTATCTTTAGTATTTCGATTTCTATATTACGAATTTTCTATAGAACGAAGTTTATTTCTGATCCCTTGATATTCGCTGTATAGAAGTTCGACTGTATATCTGTATATGGTCTTTATACAATAGTATGTATCTATGTATCTCAGACCTGTATAGTTGCCTGTACAAAATGCCACGTACTCGTACGCAATTGTACAAGCATTGGAATAAGAAACCGGAACTTGCATATTGCACATTGCACGCACTTACCACCTAGCTTATGTCCACATAACCATTTTCCCAAAGGCTGCTCCTCTTTTAGATTGCTATAGAGAGTATCACGCACTTTGTTGTAGTGATTAGTAAACAATTGCCGGTTATCATCAATATTAATAAAATTTGCACTAGCAAACTGCAAACGTTGTTCCAAATTGGCCATTATAAACAATAATTTGAGTCTTTACTCGTACAGCACAAAACACAAACTGAGACGACTGCAAATCAAAAATGTTTCTGGCAAGCAGAATGCTCAAACGAAGTCCCGAGCATTGAGAGCGTAAATAACTTAACATTCTTCAAGATTACAAAAATTCTGTGAAGATTCGACTTTCTCTGTATTTCTGAGCTACGTCACTCATTATACTCTTTTTTAATTTTTTTTATAAAAAAAGAAAAAAGAGTATATTGGGTTTGTGAAATGTCCGTCTGTCCGTCCGTCCGTCCGTCTGTCCGTATGAAGGCAGGTTTTTTTCCACAGTTTTGAAGCTAGAGCAACCAAACTTGGTATACATGTTGGTATATACCATAGGCAGACAAAGTGTCAAGATCAATTATATATATATTTATTTGATTGGGTACTTTTATATTAATTAATTTTTGAATCTTAGTTCAGCAAGGCAACATTCATTTTGGTCGTATGTCTAAAAATCAACTTGGTCTAAAAACAAATGAAAACTTTAGACTCTAAAAAAAAGATAATAAATAATAATAATAATAATAGGAGTTAAATTAAATGGCCGAATTTACAATTTACATCATTTTTGTATTTGTTAGCTGTCCTATTTTTGCATAAATAAAATAAGAGCGGCGCTTGCTATTTCAAAAACCTACATTGAAGTTTCGATTTCAACTGCTCTACACTTGCAAAGTACCAGGCGATCAGAATTCGGTAGCACGTTGCCCATTCAAATTTACAAAATGGCAATCTGAAAGTTGGTTGCTCCTGAAAGTATGCTGTCCTATTTTGGAGCTTAAAGATAAAACCTTAATTATTTCTGTTTACCTGGTCATTTTAAAAAGACTCGACGTTTGAACTGACTAAAGAAATCTTATGACAATGTACAAAATAAGTACAACTTTTAATAAAATTTAATTCTTATAAATAATATATAGTTTCCTAAAATTATAGGAAATACAACTCAAGCACTTCTCATCTCTTATGAGTCTTATACGAAAATGTGACTTTCAATTGTTTGACGTCATTGTTATTTCTGCAAACACCGAGTAATGTCTTTTTTATTAAACCATGCTCAACATCAATTCTTTGATTGTTCGAAAGAGAGTTTAGAAAATTATCGATAATTTTGCCAATTCATTGTTTGGAAATGGATATTTAAAACTATCCATAATATCAAAAGTTTTTAACAAAATGAGGAGTGCTTAGATACATTGTAAGAATGAACTTATGTTTATTTACATTTGAGCTGCGAGACTGCAATGAAATATGGGAGAGAAATAACATAAACAACTTTTTATTGTTCAAGGCAAGCACCAAGCAGATAACATACTATGCGTACACAAAATTTTATGTATTTTGGGGATTCCCACAATTGTTTCCAATGAGTGTACCATTAAATTTCTTAACACAAATATAAAGCATTGTTTTTTTGGTTGATGATTGCGTACCCAATATAAGAGCGAACATTCATACAATGATAACGAATATAAGTTTAAGTACATATATACACTCGATTATATATATTATGGACCTTACTTGCAAAGTTCATGGTCAAATAATCAAAATACGCATACAATGTATAACTATAATACATACAAATGGATATGTATATACACATATACAAATGTTTTATTTATAAATAGTTCTGTAAAGTCAGCTTTTAACGGCGATGGTAATATGATTTCTAGGCGAAATTCGCGGATCAAAAATAGCTTCTATGTTGACTTGGCAACCTGAAAAATAAATTTATATTAAAAAAGTTAGTAAGTCAGAACTTGTATTTTTGTTCAAATCTTTAAAGTTTTGCCATCAATTTAAATTTGTTTGGACCCCTTCTACAAGTTTTGGGAGAAACATTGCTTGATTGCAAGGGCGGGCTTGGGCGTTTTAAAAATACATTTATCCAATCTATTTAATAAAGAAACAGAAGTATACCTGCATTCTAGCTAAAGGGGTGTGGGAGATACACTTTGCTCATTTCTGGGGGCGGAGGTTGGCGTGTCCAATTTTTTTTTGTCGTATCAATCATAGAAGTCATTAGTAGCCCTAGTATCAAATTTGGTTACTCTAGCTGTAAAACTCTGGAAAATACAGTTTTTTGCCAATTGTGAGGGAGGTGGTGGGGGTGGGGGAGATCTTAACACTTTGTCTACCTATGGTATATATCAACATGTATACCAAGTTTGGTTCCTCTAGTTTCAAAACTGTGGAAAAAGCTGCGTTCATACAGACGGACAGACACACGGACATTCCACAAACCCAATATACTCTTTTTTATTTTTTTTTTTTCAAAAAAATTAAAAAAAAGAGTATACAAAAAACATAAGTAATAGCGGAGTATGTGCAATAAGTGAATACCATACCGCTTTCCAAAAGAAACATGGCACGATCGTATAAAATAATGCTTTCCACTGAAAAGAAAAATACAAGCAAAAGTATAATAACCTATAATTTATTATAAACAAACTCGGACTTGGATGCTTACCGCAAGGCGCAATCATCAATCGCAGCGTATAAAAGCAGACAATGCGACGCCAATTCAAAAAATCTGCTTCAGTTTGTTTAGACAAAAGCGTTGGATCCAGTCTGGCAAAACGAGTGCCTTCGACAGCCCTCTGAAAGTAGCTAAAATTGAAATTGAAAAAAGACTATAGTCATCCGTTTAGACTAAAATTTAAAAAATGCTTACTCCTTGAAAGTCATGCCAGGCGCGTATTTTACATTACGCAGTGGTGCATGTCTTAAATCCGGAAATTGCTGTAACATAATACGCTCTGCTGCGGCACGGAGCGAGTGTATTTTTAGGTATTCATATTCACCAGCACCGAGGCGATCGTGATACAATTCCACCGCATGGCAAGCGATTTCACGAGCCTCATAACTCAACTGACAGTTGGCTTGCTTTTGCAGCTGTCGTTGCAGCAAGCAGCTAAGCGGATAGCCATGTAACTCCATTTGGGTCTGCGTTTGTTGCGTGCTTATTTTCTGATAACAACAGCTTACAAAATTTAGAAATTTGGCTTGTTTACAACTCAGAAACATGCGCATAAGCGTAGCGCCCAGATCACCACACGGATGTAGGCCAATGATGTCAAATTGAAAATTCACATCCGGCAATTCGAAAGCCTTCCTGATACTTTCGATGAAGTCTTCTGGCTTTGTGTTGCTATTTAAGCACTGTGTAAGATGTGCAGGTCGCTTAAACTTGACTAATTCGCCGGCAGACATGCATTTCGCAGCCATGCTTTCAAAATTGGCATCAATAGCTAGCGCTTGTGCATTTAAATCGGCTTGCATCTCAAAGCAGCAAACATTGATGCCATAACCATAGCCCAGTATGCGTGCCAAGTGTCCTAGCCCAGCTCCAAAGTCTACGACAAAGTCTGTTGTAGTCTGCTGGCAGCTGCGTGCACAAATTGCAGCCATTCGTTTGATTTCATGCGACTTCTTTGGCTTGACACACTTCAATATCATGTGCTTTAGCTTCGGGTGCTCCAGCAGCGGACAAGGCGGCAATGTAACCTATGTTTGTGCGGATATCAGTGAATATGTCGTATCATGCTTCATCAGCTTACCAACATCGAGCTGTTTCAATGGTGTCCTACTGATACATAGCGTTCGCAGTAGCTGACGCAGCGCTAATAGCTCCAAGGGCCATGTAGCACGTGCTGTTGCTTTTGGCACATCTTCCTCGCTTTGCAGCAGCTCGGCCAGCTTTTCCATGGGCAAGTGTTCCAATTGTTGTTGCCAGCTTAACGGCAGCTTGCTCCAATGGTTGTCCACATAGAAATCCTGGTAATAATAACTGTTTAGTAGTTTTTAGGAACAGGACAATGAACTAACTCACCAAAGCATAGGAATCCAATAACCATTGGTACTTTTTGACTACAGCCAAACAGGCGGCAAGTTTGTTGGAAATATCAAGCATATAGGACGTTCAACTTAAATGTATTTATGCAGGATATAAAAAACGTTGAGGGCGCGCATTAAACTTAATTTTAAAATTTGTTTTGTTTTGCGAACATTTAATGACCAGGGATGGGCAATAATTATCGAATTAACATGCTTGCTGTTATCGATGACACAACACTAGAGTTGCACAGCGCTGTTGCGTATTATTGAGCACTGACAAAAGCTTAGCCGATAATCGAAATAAATTGCAATCGATATTTTATTCAACACTAGTAAACAGATTGTCTACAAAAAAATAATAACCCGTCGTTTCGGGCTCCAAATTGGCTACATAAAAAAACTAAAAGAAAACAATAACGGTGCACAATATTTTGTAAGTGTTTCAGCAAAATAACTGTAAAGTGTTTAAATTAATAGTATGTATGCATGGTGACATCCTACTTCTTGTTATCCCCCAAAGGGTGGAGACCAGGTATACACACACACAGAGGAGCTTAAGCCAAGTGAAAATGCAGCTGCATCCAACAAATGGCAATATTTGCAAGCAGATATGAAAGAAAACTACCAATTGATGATACCGAGGCCATAAGCTGCGAGATTGCAACAGTTGAGGAAGTCAACGGTCATACGGTAAGCACAGCTGCATATTTTATAAATATAAGAAATTTTTGTATCCACTCCAAATGAAAAATCAATAATCAGCAACGACGCTTTTTGATGACGCCAAACATTTTCAAGTGTTTCTTATCGCTTAGAAGATACTTTCAAAGAAAATTAAAAGTTGTATTTTTAAGTTACAAAAAAAGATAAAGTAGATATATAAGTAACGTATTTTCGTGCAAAGCAAAAACTTTCTTAACCCCCAGAAGTATTGCAAAAATGAGTAATTTTTAAAAAAAAAAGTTCGATAAAAAGATTTTGAAAGAATCTAATTCTTATCATCTCTTTTCAGGAATATTTGCTGCGTGTGCAGAGAGGAGATCGATCCTGGAATGTTCTACGACGCTACAATGACTTCAACAAGCTCAACAAATGTCTTATCATCTCTGGCATTGAATTACCGTTGCCTGGCAAGCGCATCTTTGGTAATATGCGACCGGACTTCATAGCTGAACGGAAAGAACAATTACAAGTTTATATAAACACAATACTAATGAATCCCATTTTGGCATCATCGCTGCCGGCCAAGCGTTTCGTTGACCCCGAAAGCTACTCGCAATCATTCCATGGTAAGTTGAAGTTTAAGTCATTTCTTTCCATCATTTAAACTAAAACGTTTCTGTTTTTCTTTTTGCAGACCATGCAGTTCAAAATGCAATGCTCTGTCTACGCAACGACTCGGTTTGGGCATTGGGCGGTACTATGGGCGCCATAGGCTGGCGTCTGCGCAAGCATTACTTTAAGGTGACAACCAAGCCGCCAGAGAAGGGCAGCAACAAGTTGGTTAAGAGCGGCTCACAGACACAGCAAAGCAAGCATTTTGCCTCGGGCAGCAATGGAGGCAGTCACTCGGTATCGATTGATGCGGGCACAGGAGATGGCACTGTGGAAATGGTGGCCGAATGGTTGGAATATGGACCAGACAAGTACATCGATGAGAAGGAAATGAATGGCGTGTTGAAGAGCTTAATAGGCCTTCAGCATCCCCATATTGATTCCATAGTGTACGCAGCGAATACGGAAAATGGTTGCTTGTTTATAAGAAAGTAAGGTCCATCCCTTTATTAAGAAACCCTTGAAACTTAACTCATTTCTTTGCAGATTCCATAAGCATGGCACTCTTAAGGATGTGCTCTGCATGGCCACGCCAAAAAATCCATTTCTAAGCAAGTATGGCAATCCCAAAGGCCGTACTGCGCTCTCCATGAAGCAAGTGGCGACCTATGGCAAGCAAATTTTAGATGCACTCATATTTTTGCACTCAAAAGGCTATGCCTATGGTAAGTTGACCAACACACAATGATTTAAACAACCCATAATTTTCGTAACTTGCAAATACTACAGGGCATTTGCATTCGGGCAACATTGTCATTGTGGATGACTGCGTCAAGCTGTTGGACGTGGAGAACACTCTGCTGGGTGTGCCAGCATTTTATCGACCATTTTTTACGCAGCACAGCAAAATCCACACAATTGAGAATATTGATGTTTATTGTTTTGGACATGTACTTTTTGAAATGACCATGGGCTATCCGATGCAAGAATCGGTGGCCCGTCAAATCACCGAATGCCCCGAGGCGTTAAGTATGCTTAGTTATATAGCGTTAGTTGACTATCATCTAAGTCACTTTTTTAAACGACAGAATCTTTGTTGGAGAGCATACTTTCGAAGGAGGCGGTAAAAGCAGGCCTGCCAAGTCTTGAGCAAGTGCTTTGTCACCGATTCTTCACTCAGTACGCTACAGATAGTCCATCAACTTCGGAAAAGCCACACTTCAAGTTATCCTTGGTAAGCCCGAGCCGGCGCTTTCTCTTTTACTGTCTCTAACATCGTTTGCTTTGATATTTTCTGTTTAGAATGCAAAGGAGCTGCTTAGGCAAGCGGCTGTGAAGAGCGAGAACCGTTTGCGTGATGAGCAAAAGTCAGTTAAGAACCAAAAGCGTATTGTTCGCGTGCAGGAGCTAATGAGCTCTGAGGAGGAGAAACGCAAAACAAAGCAAAAAGCAGTTAGTATACACATTTATTTATATTAGTTTTGTAGTATTTAGTCATGCTTACCAACACATTATTATGATTTCAATTTGATTTGTATCTTTGATTGCATATTTAGAGATTAGAGCACAAACAGTCGAAGCTTAAGCAACAGGTCTCCCTCCAAGCAAGCAACGGACGCTTGTCGCTGGCGGCTGCGACATCTGCATCGAGCAGCAATGTTGCTGCCGGTGGTGGGCTAAGCACAGCAGACTCATTCAATCGCTCCGACAGCACACCAGATGAGCCCACAACACTGGCCGGCCTCAAATGTAGCTATTTATTTATTGATTATTTTGTTACTTTTCCTGCACTTTGTTGTTTGTTGTCAAATCTAATGCCTGTTGTTATTAATTCATATTCACAGCACCCACTGCATCATCAGCAGCACAGACACCGCAGCAGGAAATGCCCGCAAGCAGCGTTGGATTGGACAGACAGAAATCGACACCGAATATTCCATCGGAGGATCCAGATGCTGGCGAGGATGAGCCCGAACGCTCAGCATTGCTTGAGTCAATTTGCAAATTTAATCGCGGCTCGCTGCGCAAAGTACGCTCGAATGACTAGGCAATGATGAATTTAACATATTTAAATTTTGGACCAAATGTGGCGTTATGAAATAACGGTTCCATTAAATTATAGCAAAACCAAAATGATTTAAAAACAAAACAAACAAAAAAACGATATCAATTGAATAACCAAAAACAAATAGATACTTAAATGTATATTGCGTTTATGCCAAACTCATTTTGTAAACACGAATTCATGTATTCGACTAACTCACAAATGTTGAACATGAATTCGTCATTTAATGAAAAGATGAAGCGGAGCCAACTTAACTCTTTACTTTTTCATGGCATAAACACAGTTATTTTAAAATAACATTGGTAAACTAATTGCATCTATTTATTGGGCATATACTTAATGAAACAATCCAGCATAAGTACTACTACATAAATATATTTACTAACGAAACCCACTGAATCTGTGTCCACTACAAACAAGAAACTTAATACTAAAAACAAAGCTAAATGTTTTACTAACTCAAATACTATGTATGTCTCTATAATGTACTATATACATACATGATAAGTTACATAAAATATCAAACACACACACGTCTGTGAAACGGAGACGGCTTAGATGAGAGTAGGTCGAGCGTTACGCACGCAACTAAAGCTTTACATATACATATACATGACCACTACACGACTGAGAATAACTTTGGTACGAGTATCTGAAATATTCTAAATCACAAACATTTAGAAACTTTTCAAAAAAAAAAAAAACAATTTCGTAACTATAAGTCTGCACCAAAATTTGCACGATTGACGCTCTAAACTATTTATACTTATACTTTACATATGTAAATCTATTACTTATGACTATTATTATCATGCATATGTATATGTATAACTGATTAACACATGTAATTTGTTCCTTGATGTTGTGTTCCAAAAAAAAAACTCCCAGCACAACGTTTTTTATTGCCATTGTCGAAGATTAAATATAATTCGTGTCAAAGAGCTCTGTTAAATGGCCAAAAATGTTTTTATTTTAAATATATTTATATATATTCTTGTGTTTGTTAGACAATTTTGTATTATTGATTATGTGTGTAATGGATAAAATATCAGTAAATCAATGTATTAAATGTTTTTGAAACTGCATAAATGCAAATGACACATGAATTATACTCAAAGCATACATAAAATTAAGTAACTCGTAAACATTGTAATTTGATATTAATGTGTATTCATGTCTATATGTGTTTTTTATGTAACTGACTGTTTATATGTTCATATAAATATATATACATTATCGTATACATACTTAAACGAATGCAAATTCAACGTGTAACGAAATCTATGAGAAACATATTATACATACAACATATGCAAACCAAATAAAGTGTAAAGTATTTATCGTTGTAACTGATACGTTTTACTGATATTATTTTTTAGGAAGAAAAATTTAGAATATTTATCACAAAGACTCTGAACTCTCTAGTTCTAATAAATAGAAAAGAGTCACAATGGAATAAGCAGGAAACTCAAACTTTTATGCTCAAACTCTGAACTACTAATTAAATCTTGAGCAAGATTTCAAAATCGGTCTAATATCATGAGACTTGGGTCAGCACATTTCGGGTAGTATCTAAGTCTGAATACTACATCAGCTGTATGAATAGAATAGAATGAAATTTCCTTAAAGATTCAAAATTTCCTTGTTGCTGTTCATCTTGAGAACCGAATCCTATCTCAATGGCAAGTTAATTCAATGCATGATCAAATAAAAAGTGAATTGAATCCGCAAAATCTTAAGAACAGTGAAAATGGGAAGATTTAACGGGAAATCACTAATCCATTTTAGGAATAATTCTTATACCACAAAATGCTTTTATTCTAGAAACTTTTAAAAAGATGGAGAAACCTTATAGAACAGCCTTAAAGCACAAAAGAATCTATCCGCAAATGCGAGCAGTGAAAGGACCTGGTGGCTCTTTCTCTTTTAAGACCTTTAAAAGGGTTTCGGAGGGAGGTAAGGTAACAGAAACGTTGGCAAGGTCAGTTAACCCAATGGGAGCTCGCAGAATTTATGTCATTTATTGATTCAACATTTTGGGGCTGGCATTGCCACGGCGACTGTGTAGCCACTTTTGTCATGCTGCAAATGGCATACTTAATGTAATAATCATTTGCGGTTTTATGGCAAGCCGCGACGCACTTAAGGACTCAGTAAATTGAAGGGAACACGGCACGCTAACAAAGATGGCCAGCGCAGCAAAGAATTGGTCGGGTCTGGTGACGCTTTGCTTGGGCCAGGAACGCGAGAAGGTATAAAAGCATTGATTGATTTGTTGATTGCGCCAATAAAAGCATGGATAGTTTATGTGGGTTTAATGAACGGATGCTTGTAACCAAAATTTGCCAACATGGCTTACAACATTTGGCAAAGTCACGCATATGGCTGTAGCCTGTAGTAATTGCGTGGCGGGTCGGGGTGGTGCAATGAAAGTGAATCCCTGTCAGGAGCAATGTAATGTAATCCGTTTTGTTTCGACACTTTCGTTTTGTCACCATGCAGCGGCAGGTAAGCAGCCAGCGCGCATCCCTGACCAAGTCCAATGTGGGTGCACCGCAAAAGGTAAGTGGCTGCATAATTGAAAAAGAAAATGAAACTGGAAAATTGAAACTGTTATGTTGTGGCAGGCAATTATACGCTATATGCCCAGCTATCGACTGGAACCAAGGAACCCCTTGAACAAGGAGCGTGTGGAGATTACTATGCGGGATATTATGAACAAGAATTACAATGATGAATACTTGTTTCATCCGAAGCAGTCTTATCATATGGCTGCCCAGGTCAGCGAAGAGATTAAAACTAGCATCAAAGATATGAATTTTGATAGGTGGGTGTTATGCCTCATATAGTTATGCCGTATCCTAAAATTTCCTATCTTTTTCGATTGACAGATACCGTTACGTAGTGCTAGTCACTGTTGGTGAGCTTTTAATGCAAGGCCTTTGCTCCATGGTGAACTTTCTTTGGGATGCCGATAAAGACGGATTTATTACCTACTCCATTATGACGCCCAAATATTTTGCTATCTGCACTATATTTTATGCATATTATGATTGAGTATGTGAAAAGCTTCAAACTAGATTTAATTTTTATTCAATAAAAACATAATGTTTTCTTTATTCTCTTCAGTTTTAATTCAAACCATATGGATATGATTAAAGATAGAATAATCTGATCACATGATAATTATCTGGATGTAGTTGAGATGTTAATTTTAAAAAAGTCGATTGGTGTGAGAAATTTCGATTAAAGTGATATTTTGATCACAACAGCCGTACCAAGTTTCATATACCCTTCAATACTCGTTCTTCTGTTGAATAATATTAAAATGTACTCTATGCAATCAATCTTATGTACTTCAATGCATTACGCACTTCTTGAGCATTACTCCAGTTAAGTTGATTGATGAGTCTGTGGGGAAATATAAATACATGTTTTTCACTTTGATACACAATTGACCACAAAATTGATAACAGCACTTAAAAATCACTTGTCGCTTAATTAAATCAATTTACCACACACAAAATGTAATCCGTTTGTTCATATTTATTGAAATATCAGTTATATATAATATGTATAATATGAGTGAAGCATTAATTAATTGCAATTCTTTATTATTTTTTTTTAGATTCACAATTTCAATTACATTAATTAACTGTCTAAGAAATTATTATTCCAATAAATTGTATATTTGTAACTTTCTAGGAGTCATAATATATATAAGTAAGTATATATATTAAATGTTATATTGGCCACACACATTCACACACACGCACACACACTTATCCACAGTTGTATTCAGTATTAGAGAATCAAGATCATAGTTTGTACGAGTATATATCAATTTTAATTTATCTAATGACACTTCAACGCACAGAAAACGTAGTACATACAGATTCTAATGTATGCAGTTATAGTTTAATCATAATATATACTATATGTATATATATATACACCATGGATCGATCGATCACACGTCACAGAACTTGTTGGAGTACAACCATAAGAAAACCAATGTAACATTTGCAAAACCCTTTTCAAACAATTCAAACATTTTGAAACAAATGCTACACGACGTTCTCTTTTCGGATGGATGGGAATGAAAGAACATGATTTGGAGGAAACAGAAATATTGCAAAAACTCGGATAAGCTCACTGCACACAAAATGAGGCAAGTTCTTTAGTTATTCCCAGTTATTATGGGGCGCACTTTAACACACGGCAAACCCATACAGTAAAGCAGGGATTGGCAGCGGAACAGAAACTGGAACTGGAACTGAAACTGGAACTGGGTTTAGAAATCAGCATACTTAAACAACAGATTACGAAAACTCAAACTTTAACAAAACTTGTTTGATTAATTCACTTCCCACACATCAAAATATCATTTTTATGGTCGGGTGCCCCATCATTTAAGCACTTTTTGCACTATTTTGTTCACAAAACCAAAACTTTGTTCGCTTCATATAACTCTCAGAACCAAATCATAACTCTCAAAATTGATTAACACAAAAGAAAAGAAGTAACACAAAACTGATTAACATTATTATTTTTTTTTTTGTTTGTTTTTTTTTCAACCATGATTGTTTTTAGTTGTACGTTTGTTGTTGTTGTTGTTGATGTTGTTGTAACATTTGCAATAATTGCACATTTTAAGAAACAGAAAATTGTATACAATATTTTGAGTTTGAGAGGAAAACTTTGCAGAAATCTTTACACTGTTGTTTTGTAAAAAATAATTTTAAATGAATATACAATAAATAATTATTAAAACTTGAAAAACTTTTGGCACAATTGTAATTAAAAAAATATAAGAACTGTTTCAACTGTATATAAACTTTACACTCCACTACACAGAAGAATCAGAATGTGTAACTTTTGATGCATAAACACTAACCAACAAAAAAAAAACAATTGTTGGGGTGTTCACGGCCACTGGTTAATCTGTTAACTGGTTAACTGTTAGACTTCTGACAAAAGTGGGTTTCCTCATCCGGTCATATTATAGTTTCTGCTACCTTTTGGCATCTCGTTTATCGCTTCTTTTGCATTCAACGCGACTTAATAACCAGTTAAGTCGTTAAGCCACTGGCCGTGAATAACCCAATTCAAATTGATGGATTGACTGGTCTGCAAAAAGAACAATAATAATTGGATTAATACAGTTTACAAATCTCGTTTCATCATGTTGATTGGATTGTAACATGTGTGTCATTTTTGGTTAGTTTGGTGCTGTGTGTTTTCTAAGGATGTTTATGCGTAACTCCGAATGTCTATTGATTGATGTATGCTTCTACCAATACCAATACATATATACTATCTATATAAATATATATGTTAGTTATTGTTTGAATAATATGTAAGTCTACATCTATTTTACGTGTGTCCACAGAACTATTCTGTAGTTCGTTCACATTTTTTTTCAGATAATTCTGAGCACTGTGAGCCAGAGCTCAACAGTTTGTCCATTGGACTGGGCCCACATTTAGGCGGTGCCGCCGCGCACCACAACAATGACCAGATGATCCTCCTTGAGACCCTCCTCGGTTAGGCTGTGGCAGGTGCGTTTCAACAGATCTGTGGAGAAGTCACATGGCGGGAAGGCATAGAGCACACCGGTGGCCTCCGTCTCCTTGTTGAGCAGCGAAATGACGCCAGCTGCTTCTTTTTGCTTCAAATATGAGACAAGATTACGCAATGGACGCGTCTGAACGTTGGCATCATCGCAATCAGTGTCCACCGTGGATCCAGCCAGACCCATGAATATGGCATGCGATGATGACGACGAGATGCGCTTTTGTACATCTTCAAGCTTTGGCGGATCGAGACGCAATCTCTGTGTAATACGCAAATTGTGTTTGCCCTCCTCGTCCCTCATCAGCGATTCAACAATCTCCGTATCGCCATCGGTCAAATGAAACTTGGCCGGAAATAAGGAACTCTTGAGTATGAGCGCACCTGTCCACGTGGTATTGCACTTTCGTGCCACCTCTGGCACTGTAGCTGCCGTGCCGAGCGCATCATTGCGCCGCGTTGAGTTATCCGAATCGGAGCCGGGCGAGCGTGCACGCTTTAATGGTGAACGGGAGCGTGAACGCTCCACGCCGGGCTCCCGCGATATGGAACGAGCTCGATCATAAGACTCGCCTGGTGGTCGACGCCATTCATCATCCGCGCCACCGGGTGGCGGCAGCGATGACACGCCACCCATGGCGCCCGGATGCGGTGGCCTGTGCACGTCATTATGATAATGATACATGCCACGTCCACGACCACGATAGCCACCGCCACCGCGTCCACGGTAACCGCCACGTGGTGGATATGGTGAATAGCCACCACGTGGAGCATACGCTGCAGCTGCTGCTGCTTCCTCGTAGTAGGGATCGTATTCTGGCCTTCTATACTCAACGGCGCTCTCATCGTATGACGGCTTTGATGTGGTCTTAAAAGGTGCAGCTGGCGTCGCTCCGGGCAGCTCCGCAAAGTCCGTGCGCAGTCTACGCTCAGGTCCGCCCAGTGGGAAACCACGCATCTCCTTAACAGCAGCCGTTGCTGCCTCAACAGTCTCATACTGTATGTAAGCATAGGGTTCGCCCTTTTGGTATTCAATTTTTTTGATAGCACCGAACCGATCGAACTCCCGTTCCAGCTGTGTTACCGATGTCCAGGCGCCCAGTCCGCCAATCCACATGCGTGTGGCCGGTGTCACCTTGCCATAACCAATTTTGCACTGGAATTTACCAATATATTGGCCGGATAATTCAATTTTGGCACGATGTGCCATGTCTAGATTTTGATAGCGCACAAAGGCAAATGCATTTCCAGTGCCAGGTGGTGGCCTCTTGATATCAATATCATCGACTACGCCATATTTGCCAAAAATACGACGTAGCTCGTCATCGGCAATTGTCACCTCCAAGTTGCCAGCAAAGAGTGTGCGCGTCGAGAGTGGATCATCTTCGGGCTGCACATGATGCAAATAATTAGGGAACTTATCCTTTTTGCTCTCGGGCTTCTCGTAAGGCACATGCGGCGGCCGGGGTGCCATTGGCCGCATGGGTGCGTACTGATGTGGTGGCGGATGACCACCGTTGCCACCATGCAAATGATGCGGATGCCCGCCATGTGGATGACCCCGATGCATGGGCGGACCACGCGGCGGATGTGGATACTCATGGTGCATTGGACGGTATTCACGTGGATGCACTGCATGAGGATGTATAGGTGGACCATAGCGATCATACGGATCTATTTGTGGCCGACGATGATCCAATGGCACACCAGGTCCCATTGGTGAGCGCGAATAATGATAACGTTCATAGTCCGGCGGCGATATGGAATGACGAGGCCTACAAAAATATATATTTTATTTACAAACATAAATACAAACACAAAAGTTAAACAAAGATTGTAAAGGCTAATTCCGAATAGTAAAGAAATCGCATTGAATTCAATTGCATTTGATCAAGCATAGCATACATAAAGTGGCTATTGAGATAGGATTCAACACTCAATAATAATGAAAAACTCAGCTTTTAACGAAATTTAAACTTTGCTAAATGTTACCGAAAGTGGAAGTCATAACAGCTCTGATTGTAATCAAACTATTTACTTATTTCCTTATGCAAATAAGCGTTTCTATACTAAATTTTGTAGTTGAAATGGTTTTCATTTAATTCGGAAACGATTTGGAGAGCGAGATATTAGTAAACATTATATTTACCTGTATTCTGGCCTTGTTGTGGATTTATAAACTGGCTCCACAATGGCCATCTTATCGTAGATGATCAGGCGAGGCTTGTGATGCTTGGCCTCGCGCGCATCCTCTGGCGTGCGAAAGCAGACGTAGGCGACACGCTCGTCCAGGTCGTGGGCGAGCCTAACACTGAAATCGCCAAATTTCTTGTACTCGCGATAGAGCGTCTCCTCGACAAACTCATCGGGTGCCTTGGGCGGCAACGCACTAACGCACAAGACTTTATAGCCAGCTGGACGCTCTGCTGCGGGCGGGCCACGCATATATTGTTCACGATGAGGTGAACCATAGCGACCACGAGGGCTGGGCGAACGCTCCAAGCGACGTCGCATGCGTTCCGGGGATATACGCTCCGGGGAGTCACCGGGTACACCGCCGCCATTATCGTAGCCACGGTTCATGCTGCGAGAGTTTCTAACTAGGTTACCTCTGCCTGGTGAACGGGATGCGCTGCGTTTCATATTATGGATTTTCACAGTTATTCGATCGAGATCAGCTCCTTCTCTATGACTACTCATGAGCAGGAGCAGAATCGGTTAAATTCGAGAGTTGTACGAATGCACTTCCTTCCCTTTACTAGTAACTTGTGACAAAGTCTGCAAAGTAAATGAATATTATATATTTAATCAATATATTTTATGAAATGCGTAAATTCGGTGCATAATCGTACGTGCATACATACACACATACACATGAAAATAAGCCAAGTGAAAATACAAAAAAAAAGTGGCTGTAAACGAAAAAAAAAATGGCGGCGTTTGTCTTTAGCGTCGAGGACAGGGACAGGTAGAAGAAAAACGAAAAAAAACTTGCCTCCGCACATTCATGTATCTATTTATCTATTAAAACCAAACTAATTAGCCTGCTTTCTTCTTACTTACCACTAACTTATTGTACGGCTTTTAATGTACACCAAATTTTATTTACCAGTTATATTTTTAGTGGCACTACGAGAATTCCAACTTTCTGCGGCTCGCGATTTCTGTGTATTCGTCGGAAAAAAAAGAGAATGTGGTGGCAAGATGATGCAGCTAAAGTATCGATACTTACTCATTTCTCTCGATATATCGATTGCAAGGCAAACACTGTTTCTTAAATAATTTGTTAAAATAATGCAAGAAGAATATTTTTAATATGTAGCTGTTTTGTCTTTCTCATTAAAAAATTGTTTAAAACTGCGATTTTGTGCTAGAAATATTTGTATCGATGCTACTCACTATCGTAATCGAATTGTGTCACTATCGTACTGTAACTTCAAAATTTTATTTCGATACATCGATGCATTTTATAAATTAAGAAAGGCTAGTTTTTTAATCAGCTGATCCCTAGTTAACAGTTTTTGACGATTTTGCCATTTTTGATCTATTTTGCGGAATTTTATGGTTTTGGGGGTGAATCTTGAAATAAAATGAATAACGTATGAATAGGAAATTTCATTATCTAATTTTGATTTTTGTCCAAAGACTTAAAATCACCCTCTTTTACGCTTTAATTTTGCTGTTTGTGAACGCATGTTCTTCGGTTACTTCGGTTTTTGCTTATTTGCCACTAAACTAGCGGCCCTCTAGAACAACTTTTTTTACTAACATGCCATTTTATGCTATTTCGAATCGAACTACATCAAAAAAAAAAACAAATGTTCCAAAAAATCGTAAAATTGACAACGAAGAACGGCATTTTTTCCTGGAATTTTCTGCCGCGATTTTGTTGTTTTTAACATTTTTCTAAAAGAGGCTTAACTTTCTCTGTTAAAAAAAGCCCGCAATTTTTGAAAAATAATAAAATTTCTGTTAAATTTGCAGATCTGTCTTTTTTTTAAATAGCTACGAAAATAGCAAAAAACCAACAGCTGTTTTTTGGCGGCACGGCACGCGGCATTAAATAAAAAATTATTTTGCTCCATAAATAAAATAAAAAATAACAAACAGTCAGTTTTACTATTGAGAACATAATAAAAAGTAATAAGAAAATACAGAGAATAGAATGCCCACGCATTCCTTATAAATTAAAAACATAGCTTACAGCTTTGATTGCATATTTTTCAAAGTTACGCGGTTAAATGCAGCACGGCTTCGCTAATTTCAGCGAATTGTTAGCAAGATGCAATGATTAACTTCTGGGAAAGGAAGGAACGGCATGTCTAGGTATGTATGTATCTTATAATTTTTTCATAACAGTCTTTTATACCTGCAATAAAATAGTTTTGTTACCTTCATTTGTCTGAATTGTGCCCAACAGCTGTCTGCCTGGCCAAACAACAAATGTCTGTATGTATTTATGTGTATTGTATATATGTGAAACGGGTATCTATACACGCTCTTTATGGCCCTCGCTCTCGCTGTTTTTGATAAGGTGGTGTCAGGCGAGTAGCCAGTTACCAGTTAATAGGAACGTATGAGTGCGTAAGAGATAGATAAACTGATTGTCTGCGGTCTAATAGTTAATACAGACACACAAAACAGTGTGCCATTTTTGATAAGAAAAAGAATCAACACATTCAAAGCTAATTAATTGCAGTTAAATTACATACAGATCAATTTCACTGAAACAAAATCAAATGGCAAAGTTCATACAAAGAAATTAGGTTTTAGAGAGAAAAAAATGCATATACATATATATTTATGAGAGAGCGGACTCGCAAGATACCACCTGATAAAATTACAGCATGCATATACCAAACAGATGACGATAACAAAACACACAGTTCTCCCGAATGGAAATATAAGTACTATATATAATTTTTAGTATGCTTAAACGGAAATTTTGCCTGCGTTTGTTGGTCATTCTACTTTTGGCAATGTCTGCGAACGGTACTGAAATTGAAGGCGTTGCAGCTGGTTCATCAAGTGATCAGGCTCGCTACGACCACTATCGCATCTACAATGTCCAGTTTCATAACGAGGAGCAAATCAAGCTGTTTCAGAAACTGGAGGAGCAGAGCGACAGCCTTACCTTTATTGGACATGCACGTGAGATTGGTCAGAAGCTATCCATATTGGTAGCTGCTCATCGTGTGGCGGATTTTGCGGATCTACTAGAAACCTATAAGCTGGACCATCGGGTTCTGGTATGTTAATTTAAACCGGATTCCGTCAGACGACCCTCCTTTCCTCCTACACAATTTGTGATCGCCGTTTGTTAATCGTTTGTTTTTTCAGACATATAATTTCCAAGAAAAGATTGATCGCAATATGGGCGAAGTGTTACCAGAGAACATTGATGCATCCAAATATGACTGGCAACACTTTTTCCATTTAAAAACCATTAACGATTGGATGGAACAGATGGCCGCCAAGTACCCGGATCAGTTGACCGTGCTTGATATGGGCAGCAGCACGCAGGGAAATGCCATTAAGGGTGTTAAAGTGGGCAAGAATCCAGCTAACAAGGCCATTTTCATTGAGAGTGGGATTCATGCACGCGAGTGGATTGCTCCAGCGACAGCCACGTATATAATCAATGAGCTTCTGACCTCAACGGATGAGCGCGTACAGAAGCTGGTAAGGGATTACAATTGGTTCGTCTTTCCATCCGTTAATCCCGATGGCTACAAGTATACTTTTGAGCATGATCGCATGTGGCGCAAGAATCGCCAGTTGTTTGGCACCTGCCGCGGCGTAGACTTAAACCGTAACTATCCCGATCATTGGAACTCAACAGGATCAAGCAGTGAACCTACGCGCTACGATTATGCTGGCCCGAGCGCTGGAAGTGAACTGGAGACGCAACGCTTGATAAAGTTCATACGCGATAATGTTGAAAAAGAACAAATCAAGACATACATTGCTCTGCACTCGTATTCACAGATGCTTATGTTCCCTTATGGCTACACTAAGGATCGTGTCTCCAACTATGATGATCTACAAGAGTTTGGCAAGAAAGCATCGGCAGCCATTAAAACAGAAAGTGGACGTGACTATGTAAGCGGCAATCTATATGAAACCATTTATCCCTCAAGCGGTGGCAGCATGGACTGGGCTCATGCCGAAGCTGGCATACCCATAGCCTACACCTTTGAGTTGCGTGGTCCACCCGATAGCCAGGATCTGTTCATATTGCCAGCTATTGAGATTCAGCCCACGGCAAGTGAAGCGTTTACTGCAATTCGCACTATTGTTGAGGCTGCTGCTGAGAAGGGTTATTATAAATAAATTAAATCAACTGGTATATTATGACATACTCAGAGAATTTCACGTACAACGTAAATTTTGATTTATGCAAGCATTTTTATCTTAACTAAACCCAAATGTTATACTACTTTATGACTTTATCAAACTATAAGATAAGAAATAAATGTTGCTCGTATAAGAACAATTTGCGGTTTTTGAGTTTGCTTTACGCTTAAAATAACTGTCATTATCTTTATATACATATATATGCTTAAATCCATATAAATATATGTATTCGCTGCAATAAGGAAAGTAATTCATATATTTACGATGCCTGCAAATCAAAACTGCAGGATTCCGTAACCGAAATTCCAAATTTTTATTCTCTGAATCGAATCAGTTGTCTGTCCAAACTACATTTTGTTTTACGTTTAAAGCTTTGGTTCAAGGAAAGTAAAATTTCTACAACTTTAAAAATCTCAATATCTTAACAATATCAAAACAATTCAATAAAATATTTGAATAATGGCTCAAGCCATAATTCGAGATCATGTTCTCAAAAACCTGGCTCACGATCCGAACGTAGAAACCAGACTTTGGCCAAAGCGTAAACCGAACCAGATCCAAATATCTTTTGGTTCAAATATTATGTAGAAAAGAACTATTTTAAAAAAAAAACCGCACGACATGTATTTTTGAAATGGTTAAAAAAAAAAATCAAATAAATATCGTCATGTTTGGTATTTTTGAGATGTTTACGTTTTTTATTTGTTATCGAAATAACAGTATCTAGTATTTATGTCAATTGGATTTAGTGTATTTTCACGTTGGCCCCACGCGGTCACACTGAACACATCCCTATAGGCCTCGGCAGAAACATATAGATTTTTTTTATTAAACACACAGTTAAACAATAAAAAAGACGCCGAATTAGTTACGTTTTTTATTGCTGTAACGTAGAAATAAGAAGCATCGCTTTGTTTGCAACGTGGTACGTGGTTTAAGGTAAGCCAACAAGCAAGCCAAAAGTGAAAGTCCCAGAAAAAGTACAAAACGAAAGAGAGAGCGAGATAGAGAGAGAACGATAGAGAAAAAAGAGAGAGAGAGAGTGAAAAAGAGTCAAGAGTCTGGGTGAGAGAAAAACGATTTTTTCAGAGAACAACGCGGATTTTCGCATTCTACTGTGGACGAACGTCAAACGGAACAGGGGAACTAACGTAAACGTGAACGTGTACGACTGTGTGTGTGTGTGCGTGTGAACTGAGCAGAGATAGAACAGAACCTGGTGAGTACATTTTCTGCCTGTTTGCAATTGGTATTTTAGTATTTGTTGTATTTGTTTTATTTGCATTTGTCAATTGAAGCCGAAAATAATTGAAAAAAAGAGCCAACCGAAAAGCCCAAAAAAAAAAAACGCAACGGCGCCAACGAAAACAACAACAGCAAGAACAACAAAGCGAATACAGACAGCGCGCTGCCGAAGACGGTCAAAATTGTGAGCCAGCAGCACCTGACACCACCTTACAGCACCTGCACCCGCACCCACACCCGCAACATATTAGCTGCCACCACGCTCCACAAACAGCCAGCCATAATGTTCGTCAATTCGATGACGTTCCGTGGTAATCCGGCTAACTATCATCAGCAGCAGCCGGCGCTCAATCATCATACGCTGGCCGCTGCTGCCGCCCATCATCAGCAGCAGCTGCATCATCATGCTGCCGCAACGGGACATTTGGGTCATGGCGTTGGCGCTGGCCATGCCGCTAGTAATCATTTGGCCGCTGCAGCCGTACTGGGACGTCATGGCCATAATTCATTGAATGCCGCCGGTCACAACTCGAGCTCATCCCATTCGAGCGGCGCGCTGGCCAGCGGCAGCAGCGGCGGCAGCAGTAATAGCTCTCCGGATAGCGGCAAGATTTATATTAAAAACTTGGAGCGCTCGATTGATAACAAGGCGGTGTATGAGACATTCTCCGTCTTTGGCAACATACTGAACTGCAATGTGGCCAAGGATGAGGATGGCAATTCGCGTGGGTATGGCTTTGTTCATTTTGATACGGAGGAAGCTGCTCGGGCGGCCATCGAGAAGGTCAATGGGATGCTGTGCAATAATCAGAAGGTACATGTGGTCAAGTTTATACCGCGACGGGATCGTGAACAGGAAAAAGCCACTCATTTCAAGAATCTGTATGTGAAGAATCTCAGCGAGGAGTTCTCCGAGCAGCACTTGCGCGAAATGTTTGAGCCCTATGGCCGTATCACCAGTCACAAGGTGCGTATATATTTTTGTTTGTTCTTTGCTCCACACAAATCATTTTAGCGCAGCTTTGTGGGCCGGGACCAACAAATTGAGAGACCCCAAAATTGCAGATAGAAACCATGTGGCCATAGTTGGGGCAACTCTTAACTTAACCCCGCAGCTCTTAAAAACGTGCTTCGGCCCTTTGCTGCGCATGCCTGCATTGAGAGTTGCATTGATTCATTCATGATTCATGTATAAGTTCAATTGAACGACTTACTCAACTGAGCGAACCAGCTAGATTTTTGATTCTTGTTCATCTAGTTCCTTACGTTTATGAACCGTTATGAATATTCAAGTTCTAAATTTTTTTTATTGTTTAACAAACTTGTCTTTATTTTTAAATATCAACAAAAAGAAAGTTTTTCAAATAGTCTTAGAATGCGTTAAATCATACAGGCCGGTTCCTTTTTTTCACTAACGAATAGATTTTGCAAAGGTAAATTTTCCTTAAATGTTTGTATTCCCACTATTTAGTCAAGCTTTTGCAGACTTAGTTTTTTTGTTCATAATTAAGAATAACTTTCGTCAAAGATTTGATTTATTTCGCTAACTCAAAAACTGTAACTAAAACCATTTTGGGCAAATTCATTTATTTTAAAAATGTTCGAATTTAAAAAAGAAGCAGAATTGTTGAATTTTTGTAAAACAAACAAAACGAATGTGAGTTTGGCTCAAATGAAAAATGAAACAAGCGAAACGAATGAAACCTGTTCCAGTTTCTACATTCGCCAAGGTTTTGCTTTGAGAAAGTGACTTTCTTGCAAATGATTTTGATTTTGCGAAATCAATTCACAGATCTTTCCGCAGAAATAGATTTAATGCACATGATTAACAAATAGAATTAAATGTTTAGGGAAACTCACATTCGCAAAATCGTGCCGAAAGTGAAAAGCAGAACAGGTCGAATAGATAGAAATAACATTTTGTGTTATAATAACGATATTTATGTAATGTTTAACATTATTATTTATATAGCTGATGATGGATGAGGAGGGACGTTCGCGCCGTTTTGGATTTGTGGCATTCGAGAACCCACAATCGGCGCTGGCCGCCGTCATTGGACTCCATGGCAAGCAGCTGGGCGACAACAAGTTCTTGTATGTTGCAAGGGCGCTCAGCAAGGCCGAGCGGCAGCAGGAGATCAATAGGAAGCTGGAGGAGCGTAAACGTCAAAAGGCCGGCCAAATATTTTACTATTAAATTGCAAATGTTTGGTGTGGAGTTTTTGAATGAAGCTATCGCCATATGCGCGCGATCCGGAGTAAAAAGGAAAAAGCAAAAAAAAAAGTTTATTTAGAGCCCCCACCCCAAACCCCTCCCTCACCCACATAACATAAAAGATACACATATAATACCTATATATCGATATATATAGATATTTACCAAGAAATTCAAAAATGAGTAAAATGGAAAATGCAATACACTGAAAAGCAAGCACAGAAGAGACATGCAGACACATTTTAGGCATAGGCAACACACATCCAACAAACACACACTTGAGGTCTATAACAGCAAAACTCAATTAATCCAAAGTCAAACACATGCAGAGAGATTTCAAAAGATTAGAAATTAAAATGAAATCTATTTAAAAAAACTATCTAGTTTTCTTTAACTTCTTTTGATTAGATTGTTTGTTTCTTGTTGAATTTACTGAACAGATGCCTAAACGGCAGCTTCTAGCTTCAAGAACATACTTCTAATACATAATAATAATAATAATAATAACAAATAATAATTATTATAAAACACGCAATTAGCAAGTGAAATCTAGGCGAGCGTCAGAAAATAAACAAAAATATAGCTACCATATAAAGATATGGGCAAATAATGAATACTTACACATACTATATTAAAAAAAAAAAAAGAAATTAAGAAAAAACAAAAAAAAAAAACATACAATTGATGTAAAATTCTATAAACAATTAAAGCACCCACTTTACGTATATAAAGGCAAAACAAAAACAAAAAAACAAAAAAAACATTACACGCTGTAGTTTAAAAGCGTTTATAATAATACTCACATACACCCATAAAAGAAAAATACACACTAATGCTAAATTTTAAAAAAAACTCAAAAACAATTTGAAAAACTTAAGAAAGCAAGAAAAACAACAAAATGTAAAAGAAAATGAAAACAAAATCAAATAACCGCTAGCCGCAAGGGAAACTCTTGTTGAGCAGTTGCAGGTTACACGATGAGTATTAAATTTTTAGCCAATTACAAAACATTTTTGTAATTTATTGTAAATTGTTTCAAGTAGCTAACTTCAACAAAAACAAAAACCAGCAGCAATACGAAACATACTATGAACAAAACAAAAAACAAAATAAATAAAGAATGCAAATGCAAATTAATATAATGTGTCACACAATGCAATGTTTAAATTTTTTTAGAAAAACATATACACACACACACACACAAATAATACAAAAAAAAAAAATGGAAAAATAGGGAAAAACCCCCAAGCGTGTAAACAAGCTCAGCACATTTACAACTAACCGGAAAAAGCAAATACATACTATATAAAATAATTTAAGATTATTGAGCTTAATTTTTAAACATGTTTCAAAGAACAAGGCAACAAAAAGAAAAATACAAAATAAAAACAAAAACAAAAACAAAACCCAAATAAAAATATTAAATCCCCCAAATAATAACTAAACACTTGAACAAATTTGTATAGTTAAAAAACAGGTAACAGTAAACCAAGCAAAATGAAAACAAAAGCAAAAAAAGCAATTGAAATATATAGTAATTAAAATAAAAGGCAATCCTTATAAATTGAGTAATTAAAAACGAAACACACAAAAACACATTTATAAATATATTTATTATCTAACATATAAATTAACAATTTTTGTTTCGAGTTTAATCGCTGCTAACAAATTTTGTCAGCTGTTGTAGAGCTACAATATTTATAATTTACAGGAAATTGTTAGTATTAGAATGTACACACACATATACACACCCACACACAGGCACGCACGCAATATGAATTTAGAAAATGAAAAACAAATATGCAAAAATATTTAAGCAAAATGTACAAAAAAACAAAACAAAAAACATAAAAAAAAAACTTTTCGTTTGCAAAGCAAATGCGACATATGTGTATTTTTTATCATTAATTGTAATAAAAACCGAAACTTAATTGCTTTTGCAGAATTTAACTAAATCCCAAAAAATTTGAATAGATTGAAAAAAAAAAACAAAACAAAACCTTGAAATATAACCTTTTATAGTACTAAATTTTTAGCCAGTACGACTTAAACGAACGTATAGAAACGTTAATGCAAGAAAAAAAAAAAATTATACATGATACATGCATATTTACAAGGCAAAAAACCCAGAACAACAAAAACCAAACAAAAAGTTTAAAAAAGTAAATAAAAATGAAACACAATTCAAAATTTATAATAAATACTCTATTTTGCACATTTTGCTAAAATGAGATATTAATTACATACCATATAATACGTTTTCTATTCTTTCCAATATATTTTTATTATTGTGCAGTGGGTTCTTAAGTTGAGCCCCTAAACAACTACACACACACACACACACACATACACCACATACAAACAGACAGCATATATATATACATACATAGATATGTATATTTATATATATGTAATTCCATTAAAAAACGAAAATCCTAATTATAAAACATATTGAAAAAAAAAAACAAATGAAGAAAAATACCTACTTATTAAAAAGCAAGAAGATATGAAATTAAATGATGAAAAATCAAGATGAAGTAATGCAGTAATATGAGAAATTTGAATAAAATGCTTTTGCAAAAAGTGTTTAAAAAATTGAGTTGAATGTTTAATCAATAATATATTTAGAAAGAACTTTAACAGTTAACAGAAATTTAAAACCAGTGCTCACATTTTACAAAAAGAACATTATTAAGAACAAAACGTGCATTAACATTAAAAGTATTAGTCTTCTATTATTTCGATATCGCTATTGGCATCCATTTCATCTTTTAAGTCTTCAATCTGATCCTCATATTGACGCTTGAGTGAAGCTATCTGTAAAATATCAACAATTTACTATCGATTGCTTTTCAGCTCTTGTAAAAAGTATACACAGACCTTTATTTCGAACTCGCGATTCAACATTGATATCTTTTTTTCCTGTCGTTCTTCTGCCTGTTTTAAATTATTTTGTATAATCTCTTCGAATGAATCGGTCAATTCCTTGCGCAATTTCTCCTCCAGCAGCTGCATTTTCAAAACATGATCGTACTTTATTCTTTCATTCTCAGCTCGCAGACTGCACACAAATTGAAATATTTAGAAAGCAAGGCATTAGTAAGCTCTTAAGTATACTTACTAGATATTCTGTTCTTCCAGTTCTTCAATATATTTCATATCTCTGAGTGTCGTCGCCTGATTGCAGTCCGCAAAAGCCGAGTAGCGCTTATTGTGCTGCTTGACGAACGGCTGCTTGAAAATGATATTCTTTGCTATTGATGCAAAGTTGAGCACATTTAGATTTTCTTCATTATATTTATCCAACGGTGTCACCGTCACAATCATTGCCAAGCGCTCCTTGCCGAGCAATGCTGCTTGAAGCAACATTGTTAGCTTGGAATCCCGAAAAGGTATGACATCAGCCGGGTTTTTCTTTTTTGTGGAACTTGCCGCATCTAAGCAACGACCCAGCACCATTAGCGACGTGTTGATACTTTGCGCCTCCTTCAACCTAAAACCCGTCGTGCCCGTCTTATCTACACGCTCGGAGCCAGCAAGATCACAGAATTTATAGGAGCTGTGTGTTGTCATGCCAGATTGATGGTACTTCAATACATCTACAGTGAAAACGCAGTGTGAGCGACTAGAATTGGTATTCACAGCTGTCGATGCGTACGTCAGACGCTGTTGTCCGAGCCGCAGCAATTTTAGTGCATCTTCGCTGCTTTTCACAAATATGCTTGTCAAACCCTTGATAAACACTTGACCCTTGTTGCAAACGATCTTAAGATTCTTGCGACGGGCTTCGCACATTGTTGCCTGCTTCGGTGGCACGGTGAGCAAGTCATAGACGAGCTCATTGTATATCTCCACAAAGGAAACCCAAATCATGATGGACACCTCGTCGAAGGGTTTCTCCTCAAACTGATGATCGCTTTTAATTACCTGTTGCAGGTTCTGATGTTGTAGCGTTATATCCGCACATAGAGACAGCAATTGGCGACGGATTTGCATTTCCTTAATCGTTTCAGCGTCCTCCAGTATGTCCATTCGTGCATTGACCAGCTTCAGCTTTGGTGTGCAATATATATGGCTCTTGTACATAGTGAAAATGTTATCCAGAGCGCGCGGTATAATGCCCGCATTCACATTGTCACCTATTAAACATATCTAGTTTATATAGTATTCATATAGAACAGCAATTTCCCAATACATACCAAGCAGCGTATAGGTCTTTCCTGATCCCGAGGTTCCGTAAGCCATAATAGTAACGCATTCCTCTTCTGCAATTCTGGGACCCACACACTCCTCGTACACATCCCGCTGGTTCACATTGCTATCAAATATAGTTGAAAAACTATAGTGTTTTTCCATGCGGCTATTGTTGCTCATGTTTTCATTGTTGGCACTTGTAATCAAAACATTGCCACAGTCAGAAATTGTATACGCCTTGGACGGGTTATCTACTGGTCGTAGACGCAAAAAAACTTGTGGACCCGTCTCTGCCTCAATGCTAACTGTTGCTGTAGCCTCCTCGTCACCGTTTGCGTATTCCGATTCCGTGTCCGAACAGTCCGTCGAGCTGTCAACATCTTCAGGGATTGCCTCGTTAAAAAGTCGCAGCTGTTTGTTGGGACGAGGTCGACAACGGCGATCAATGCTGGGATCACGCGGCATCAAAAACGAGCGCATTTCGCGTTTTGTTCCTTTATGCGACTGATTTTCCATTATTCTGCACTGAATTGGTATTTTTTGGTTGCTTTTTAAGTCATTTGTTTCGTTTTTGGCGGGTACAATTAAAGACGCTTGTTTTATATAGTGTTGCCAACTATGTTTTCTGTCGCTTGGCTTACCATTTAAAAGCCAGGGCTGCTAAGCTGCCGATAAATGGTGAACTATCGAGTGGCAAAGCTATCGATTTCAGCCCGCCGGCTTGTATTTTATTTGGTGATCCATAGATAAAGAGCGTTCGAAAATATCGGGCTTTGGGCTCAATAAATTAGTAAAAATTTAAAGAATGCGATTTCTTCACTACTCTTTTGACTCATACAGACTTGGATATATGCATTACCGATACTCCGACTATATATATATATATATATATACTATTCTTCATTTTATTTGGAGCGCTCTTTGGATTTCACTTAAGGTTGCAATATCGAAACCTTAGCCTAATTAAATACATACATACATATGTTCCCGCTCGATGATTTGAAATTATGGTTAACGTCGAATTCATTAATTCAATTCGAGCTGTGTTCAACAAAATAATAATAACACGTGCGATAGAATTTATTTTAACTCTTTTATATAGTTTGCTTAAAATACCGAATTATAAATAATAATGTGTATATTAATTTCATTTAATCAGTAATCATCAGTTTCCATGCGTTGTAACATTGGTTTCTTGATATTGTAGTACTCAATATACTTCTGACAGAGTTGAACATCTAAGCGACAAATGGCCTGAAAGGTTTCACTCGTATTGATTTCATTACCATCTGTGATGACTCTTACTTGAGGCAAATTATCTTTACCATTTTCAAGCGAAATCAAATTTTCTTTGACCAGAAATGAAATGATCAATCCATTCTGTACGGTTTCCATAAAGTTGTCGGGGTTACATATCAGTTTGAAATAGGGAATTCGTTGATTATTTCCAGCACGGTAAATGTTTTTAATTTGTTTCAAAACATGGTTCACAGCCGTTGAGCCTTCACCCTTGCGCTCGAGCTTGTCACTTTGTTTTGGACGTTTTTCCACTTCGTGGTTGGTCTTGCGTGAAGCACGTTGTTTGGGAACATGCTGTTTTGGCTTAACATCAATAAAAGGTAGCAACGAGGAGGTTGTATTGAATGGAGTACCAACTCCATACTCACAAGCGAGGCCGCACAGTGCATCCCAATCTTCAGAAGTCTCTTTAGAAATCAGATTCGTAATCGCAGTACAGAACATTCTGTCCGTGAAATTGGAGCTGCATTGTATAGCCTTTCCGACAACTTCGTGATTTCGTCTTAGGAGTTCCGTGTCCAGCATCAATTCTGTTGTATTAGCTCTGCGATCTTCATATCCTTTTACTATATCGTTGGCCTGGCTCAAAATATTCTGAATGGCGGACAATGATTCTCCAAATGATTTCGATTCAATCTCTCGATCAACTTTGATGTTCTCCTCAATTAAATATTGCAAATCGATTAAACGCTCATTTTCTTCAGTTTGCGCAATCTGTGAGGATTCCAAATTAGACGTGACGTCCATTTCTTTTTTTACTTTAGTCGCTTTGATGTCTGAATTCTGATTTGTTTTTAAGTAGACGCTTTGCTATTTCAAACTATCGAGTGGCAGCGCTATCGATGTCAGCCCGCCGATATACTCGAACTGAAAGGGTCAAATACACAGCACAGACGGTCGATTATTTTTGATTTTAGCACTTTTTAAGTTCAAAATTGGCACAACAATAATTGCCCGGACAAAAAGAGAAAGGCTAGTAAGAATTCGTGGGAAAAAATTTAATATAAACAGTCGAAATAATATGAAATGGAATTTAAAAATGATAAAAATTATAATGAACAAACATAAAAATAACTAAAAATTAGAAAAACTAAAGACAGAAAGAAAGATATAATCGACAGTCGTTGCTGAGTGATAATCGATACAAGCTTACGGCACCACACAGAGCAGATTCGATACGTATCGATAGTGCACAGTGACAATCGTTGCTGAGCGATAATCGATAACTACACACCACTCTTACCCCATACATAAAAGAAAATTTTTTTTCGTGTAGAAAAAAAAGAAACAAATTGCGATTTGTACTACAATTTAATAAACTTTACAAGTTTTTTGCACGCGTTATTTGCTGTGCAATATATTTTTCGAAGTTCGAAAACAAATCTCAAAATAAGTAAAATGCCGCGCGACTATGACAGAGATTACAATGAAGACACCGCTGCCGACTACAAGCGGAAGCGACGTGATGATGAGACTGCCGGCGCAGGCAGCGCAGCGGACGCACCCGAAGTGGATGGCAACCACGGACACACAACTAGCCACGCCCCATTGCATGATACGCCCCAACTGAATGAGAAGACGAACGCATATTTACAGGAATGTCTCATGGAGAAAAAGACACTCGAAAAGAAAAATATTATAACGAAGCGTCTGTTGGACGATGGTGAGCAATTAAACAATAGACACGTAAGTCATTTGGAGGACAATATGTTAATTGATTTATGATTATTACAGAGGTGGAAAAGATTCTGGTCAGTGGTCGCATTCCAAAGCCCGAGATATATGCAAATGTTTACAGCGAGAAGCCAATTAGGGTGGCCCAAAAAGTGCTCTTTCCGATTAAAGAGTATCCGAAATTCAATTTCGTTGGCAAAATACTGGGACCCAAGGGGAACACACTGCGTCAGTTGCAGGAGGAGACAATGTGCAAAATGGTTGTCATGGGCCGCAATTCAATGCGAGATCATGGCAAGGAGGAGGAGCTGCGCAATTCGACCAATCCCAAATATGCACATCTTAGCAGAGATCTGCATGTGGAAATATCAACGGTGGCGCCGCCAGCGGAGGCCTATCATCGTTTGGGCTATGCTCTATGCGAAATACGCAAATTTATGATACCTGACGCCAACGATGATATTCGTTTGGAGCAATTACGTGAAATGGACGGCAAGGAGCGCATGTATAAGAAATCTCATCACTACTCCAAGTCTTATGGTGAACACGGCGCTTACAGTACTCGGTAACTAATATACAATTAATATTCCAATTAAATATTATAATTTGTATTTATATTAAAGCACTCCACCGCCAGCTACAGCTAAGCCCAAGGTGTACTCAATTCTTGAAAAGGCACGCTATGTAATGGATGATCCTAATTACGGCATTGTTAAGGCTCACAGGTATGTGCAACAAGAAAGAAAAGTTATATCCTTGCACTTAAGTTGACAGTTATACTATATAATCGCCCGATTTGTAGCAAGTGTAATTAAATTTTCAACTGCTGAGTTTGCTTAAGATATCTGTATAAACAAAAAAGTATTTTATACAACAACTCATATTTGAACAGATAGTTCCTATAGCAGCTATAGGATATAGTCGTCCGATTTTTAGAACCATTTGTTCAGAATGACAAAAACCTTCTTAAACTTACAATGGGTGTCTTTCTTTTCGATTTTGTGTTTCTGTTTTCGAATTAAATATCAACCGTTCTAAAAGCAAAACTTTATATATATTAGGTATGAGAACTGGCCTGAATATCTCTGCAAGGGTATAAAACAGACATAATAAATATTGTGCAATTCTTAATTTTCAAATCACTTAGATCACGGGATCATGAGCTATATGATCACCATGGAGAGTACGATCGTTATGCAACTCCGCCGCCACCGCAGTCTTCAAAGCATACGAGCCATCATGCTCAGTACGACAGTACATCGTATGAGCGTGATTACCGCCGTGAGTATCACCCACACTCGTCTTCCTCATCGTATGCGGCGGCTTACACAGGTAAGATCAATCGGATATTGTATAATTAATGTCTTTCCCGCAGCAGGATGTTTTTCTCAAACGACTAATAAATAAACCGCGCGCATCTGTTGACAAAAAAACCAAACAAATTTAACTGATAATGAGCGATAAAGAGCAACTGAAAGTAAAAAGAAAAAATATGCAAGAGAATCAAATTAAAAAAAAAAAGAAAAACAACCAAAAATATATCAAAGTAAAAACGCGTATCGAAATCATGATTTAAACGGAAGCCTGTTCCATATATAGTAAACAAGATTTTTAATGCACTATGCCTGACAGAGGCATGCCGATCGTAAATCGAAAATCAAAATCTCAAATTCAAGATTACTAACAATATATTAGTACACACGCACACATACACACACATGCACACATTGAAAACAATCTATATAAAACTCATACATTTAATACTATATCAAACAATTTCTATCTACTTCAAAACCAACTGTGATAACACAATTAATATTTTTGTATGCAAAAATCTAAAACAAACTGCAAAAAAATTACGAAAATGGGGGTAGTGCATTCAAAACCGGTTAAAAACTTTTTTTTATGTATCTTAAGATCAATATAAAATCCAAATTAACAAAAGCAAAAAATACAAAAAAAAAAAAAAGAAAATACAATAAAAAACAAAAGTACAGAGACAAAAACATTTCAAATCTAAACAACAAATAAAATTCTTTTCAAAATAGCAAAACCAAGCAACGGTCGTTCTTCATCGTCATATAGACCAACAACATCGGGGTCGGGATCACATTCATCGGCTCAATATGAAACTGGATCACGTTCTCGTGAAAGCGTGCGTTATCGCTCGGCTCCATATCCAAAAATGCGCTAATTTTATTTTTATATTCACAATAAAAACGAACCAACAACAAAGTTAAGAAGTTATATAGTATCCACCAAAATGGGAGCGACAAAAATTCCAAACAACAAAAAAAAAAAAAGAAAAAAAACCAACATCAAACAAATATATCAAAAATGTTTTAAAGTCCAATAATCCAACCAATAATACTACATCAAATCTATGCATACACTTACTTATAAATGTCTATGACCTAAAACCAAACAAAAAAGGAAAGAAATGCAAAACCTATTTTATAGTAAATTGTTGTTCAAAATATTTAATTTGTGTTAAACGCAAAACATATAAAAAAAGAAGGAATGAAAACCCACAAAACAAATTAATAATAACGCAAAAAACCTAGGAAAAAAAAAAAAATCAAAACTAAAAAACATATATATCAAACTTGAAAATATTTGTAAAAATCGTAAAAAGCAATTCAAAAAGAAAGAACAAATCAGAACATTATACACATTACCTACATATATGCAATCGAAACAACATCCCCATAATTATTCTAAACAAAATGTTAGCGTAAGTTTTGGAATTATTTTTCAAATAAGTTTATGAACATAAACAAACAATAAAACAAATTTAATGCAAAACAAATATAAGAAACGCCCAACGACAAAGTAAGTATGAAAACGGCTTCAATAAAAAACACACTTTAATGCAAAAAAAAAAAAAAAAAAAAAAAACAATACAAAAACGTACTCGGCTTCGTTATTGTTCAGAGCGTTCAACGTTTTATAAAATGGCGTACTTTCTTGTAACGGCGGTCAATAATAAATTAAAAAACAGAAATAACCATAATTGTCTAATATACTTAATTATTATTTATAAATCTTAACGTTCATGTGCGCATTATAAATAGAATGAATAAAAATTAATATTTTAAAACTACTTCTCTCTGTTCGACGAAGACTATCCCAAATAAAATACCAATTATAATAGATCCAAATATAAATTGCGTTTTCTTATAGATACCAACTTAACTCTGATCGGCGAAGACTATTCCAAATAAATACCAAATTATAATAGAACCAAACAAATTGTGTTTTCTTATAAAGTCCAACATATCGCTGTTTGACGCACAACATCCTTAATAAATACGAATTATAATAGAACATAAAAAACTGTTTTTTTTCTTGCACATCTTGAAGTTCTCCTTCGAATCAAATCCACATTAGCAGACTAACCAGTTTTGTTGTAAGTACAGTTAAACCTCCTACAACGCGGTTTAATATAACGCGGTTTCCTATAACGCGGTTTCGCTACAACGCGGTTCCCAAAATGCGGACATTTTCTTACAACGCGATTTTTATGAAAATTATTTCAAATATTTACCATTTTAATTTGAAAAAGGTTTTCTTGCCCAAATAAAATTCTTTGCATTTTGTTCATACTTTGATACCTATCTTTTTTATAGCATTGCCATCCTACACTTTGCAAAGTGACAAACAATTACGTAATTGTGTAGTCAACGACGGTTCTAACATCACACAACGAAAAAATATTCAGTCAAATTCCAGTTAAATTGTAAAAAATTTGTGAAACAGTTGTTTTTTTTTCGTAAAAGAGTTTTGATAAAATTATTTTAACGTGAATAAGTAAGTTTCTTTTAAACCTAATTTATATGTATGTAACTTTATTTAAATGCAAATAAATTTTTTAATTTAGCCACAAAAATGCAGAATGAAAAAAAAAAACGCAGTTAAAACGAAAATTTGTATCAAATTGAATTAAAAATACAAATTTTGGATCGACTTCAAAATCAAGAGACGATAAGTGATATTGCCAGCAATTTTAACTTAAATGAGTCAACAATAAGAACTATCTAACAAAACGAAGAAAAAATTAGAAGTTCGGTAGCATTTGGATCCTCTGTAGTCGCGAAAGTAACTGCTCGTCCTAGACCGCAGATAATGGAGAAAGTGGAGCAATCGCTTGTGGTGTGGATAGAAGACATGACAAAAAAACGATTGCCCTTAGATGGGAATTAAATTAAGCATAAAGCACTAAAAATATTTAGTTATTTAAAGGAAACAGGACAATCGTCAGTCGATAAAGACAATCATGAATTCGTAGCTAGTAATGGATGGTCTGGAAAATTAAAAAAAGACATGCACTTCACAATTTAAAAATACAGGGAGAAAGTGCATTCGCAGACGCAGATGCAGCAGAAAAATATCCAGTGGAAGGTGATGAAATAACAATGGCTGATATTCAAGAATTAATTGCGGACGACGAAATAAACGAAGCAGATTTAGTGGAAAAGTTTTAAATATGGCAAAGCAGTTGGAAGAATACATTTTGGAGAACGACCCTTTAAGTGACAGAGCAGAAATATTTAAACGAAATCTTCAAAACAATTTAGCTCCCTATCAGAAATTTATAAAGATTTGCGAAATAAGAGCAAACAAACTACAATGCACGATTTTTTCAAGCCAATAATTGTCGAAAGGATGCTCGAATCTGATAGTGGATCAAGCTCAGATTTTGAACTAGAACGAACAAAACGTTCGAAACAAATCATACTAAGTGATGAGGAGGAGTAGAAAGTAATCGTTCTGTTTTGGCTTTAATTTATTAAATCTTTCAACTTGAATATTTTACGTAGAATTGAAATTTTATTTTGTTTTGTTTTTGTTTAAATAAATGGAGTGTTATTAAATTACATAATATGTATGCTCTTATGACTCAATAAATAAATACACAAAATTATATTAAGCACATATTTTTACTATACAAATTCCAATATTTTATTGAACATTTTTTTACTTTGGAACCAAACTCTGATTTTTGTATGGAGTTAGAGTCTCCTACAACGCGATTTCCTATAACGCGGAGTTTTTCAGGAACCTATTCACAGAGTTGTAGGAGGTTTAACTGTATACTTCATTTTCGTCTATCCTAAGACTATCCTAAGCCTGTTCCAGTTTCCACTTTCAGCAACATTTGAGGAATTCAAATTTTGAAATTTCCCTATTCATCTAGTGAATTGAGTCTTATCCCAATTGTAACTCGCTATGCAAATGCTCTAATGAAAGTGAATTCAATCTACAATATCTTGTCAAAAGTGAAAATATGAATAATTCCTCAATATCTTAACGAAAGTGAAAGCCGAAACAGTCCTCTTTAATTGAAGATGAATATTTAATCTGAAAAGTCGAGCATAAATCGAGGAGACTTAAAAACTTTAATGTCAATTAACGAGTAGAATTCAAAACAGGCCTTATAGACTCTCTCTAATCTGAAAATGACAATTATTTTATCTGAAAAGTCAAGCATAATTCGAAAAGACTTAAAAACACAAAGCTCAGTTATAACTATACTATCACATAAAATATATTTTAAACAGTATTTAAAAATTCATTGCGCCATCCAGGAACATAAGACTGTCTACAGCGGATATGGCTAGATCCACATCTCTTTTTTGAACCGTTTTCTTTTTGGCCTGTGCGGTATACGTGAAGGATTCACGTGCCAACGATGCGATGAACAACTCCACTGCTTTGGTTACGATAAAGACAGCTTCGTTTGATGCAATTTGCAGATCTGGATCCAGTTTCATTATATTACGAATGCGTCCGATGGGTAATTGTGTAAGTTTGGCCTCGTGTTCCTGATCAGGCGCCTTGTTACCATTAGCTGCTAAAATATAGAAATTTTAATAGTAAATTGCTTGGCTAAGATGCTTTTTGGTTTAGAATATTAACTTGTTTTGCTTGGCTCGTTGTCAGTGGCTGCCGGTGGAGAATCAATACCATTTTGTCCATTTGCTTTCTCATTCTCATCAGCATCGTCCTCCGTATCGTCGTCCATATTCATTTCAGGGCTTTTATGCAGGTTTTGTTCCAAGTCTGTCTCCTCTGAGTAATCATTTTGAAACAAATCTTCACTTGCCATTGCAATTATTGGTTTTCTTAATATCTTTTAAGTATAATAATTATAATGTTTATAAAAATAAACAATGTTTTGACTTTTTATTATGTTCTCAATAGTAAAACTGACTGTTTGTTATTTTTTATTTTATTTATTATTTTCTGTGGAGCAAAAGAATTTTTTTATTTAATGCCGCGTGCCGCGCCGCCAAGAAACAGCTGTTTTCTATAGCTATTTTCGTAGCTAGTTCTGGCTATTTAAAAAAAAGCCAGTTCTGCAAATTTAACCGAAATTTTATTATTTTTCAAAAATTGAGGGCTTTTAACAGAGAAATGTTAAGCCTCTGTTAGAAAAATGTTAAAAACAATAACAAAATCGCGGCAGAAAATTCCAGGAAAAAATGCCGTTGTTCGTTTTCAATTATGCGATTTTTTCGAAAATTTATTTTTTTTGATGCAGTTCGATTCGAAATAGCATAAAATGGCATGTGAGTAAAAAAAGTTGTTCTAGAGGGCAGCTAGTTTAGTGGCAAATAAGCAAGAACCGAAGTTACCAAAGGACATGCGTTAACAAACAGCAAAATTAAAGCGTAAAAAAGGGTGATTTTAAGTCTTTGGACAAAAATCAAAATTAGATAATGAAATTTCCTATTCAAACATTATTCATTTTGTTTTAAGATCCACCCTCAAAACCATGAAATTCCGCAAAATAGATCAAAAATGGCAAAATCGTCAAAAACTGTTAACTAGGGATCAGCTGATTAAAATACTAGCTATTTTCTGTCTAGCTATGAAAATAAACAAGTTTTGCTCTGTATCGCCGCCAAAAGTATTGATATGCTGCCACGGATATCGATAACATAGAACGCAAACATCATTACTTTCACCACATTTTGAAAAAATTCCGCCTTGTCATTGTTTACAATTATTGGACTTCTTAATTTTTTTGTATGTAGCTATAATACAAATAAGCAATATTTTGCGCTCTATATGCTGCTACCACCATCGATAACAACAAAACAATATTTTGCGATCAGTATGCTGCTACATGTATCGATAACATGCAGCAGAAATATCGTTAATGGCAGCCATCACCGATAGCATTGTCAAATTAATCGAAAAGTAGAAAGCCATTGTCCGACAATCTATTATACACAATTTTCACCAAAATTGAGCTGGAACTAATTAAATCGGTCAAAATGGAAAATCCAAGCAATGAATTCATTGAGAAACCGGCTCCGCATGAGCATCAGCCACGTTTAAACGAGGTGGCGCAGAAGTTTTTGGCTGATTTGGATGAGGAACGAACCCGTCTGGCTTCCGAATATCCACTGTGTGCATTGTTAATTGACGAAGGTAATTAAATTAAAAAACATATCAATTGCATATATGTATATGTATATATCTATGTTACATCAGCCGTGGATCGTGTGTACTGTACTGGACGCATACCTGGACGCGAATTCTATGCAGATGTTTACAAACAGAAGCCAATGAAAATTACACAAAAGGTCTTTGTGCCTGTCAAGCAATATCCAAAGGTAAATATCCTTTAAAAAAGCTACAATTTTAAAGGGTGATAACTATTGATTTTTTAATTTTTGTAGTTCAATTTCACTGGCAAAATTTTGGGGCCGAAGGGCAACTCACTGCGTCGCCTGCAGGACGAAACACAATGCAAGATTGCAATCAAAGGCCGCAGCTCCATTCGCGATCGTGGCAAGGAGGAGCAGCTGCGCCAATCTGGAGATCCTCGCTATTCTCATCTCCAAAAGGATCTGTTCCTTGAAGTTAGCACAGTGGCAACGCCAGCGGAGTGCTATGCACGCATTGCTTACGCCCTAGCTGAGATCCGTAAGTATCTTATTCCAGATAAAAACGACGAAGTCTCGCACGATCAGCTGCGTGAGCTAATGGAAATGGATCCCGAATCTGCCAAGAACATGCATGGCAACAATTTGGAGGCCTATAGGTATATAACAGTTGCTTATTCATTCGTTAAACAAGAAGTATACTTAAAATGCATAATTTTGTAATTTTTAGATCTGTTTTTGACAAGAAATTCGGTGGCAGCAGCGGTGCACCGAAATATTTGAATCTTATCAAGAGAGCAGCGGAAACTCCGCCTGAGTAAGTTACTTGTAAAGTATAATTTTAAATTAATTTTGTGTAAAGCGTCAAATAAGCAAAGGATATCGATCTAAAGAAGCAGCAGTATACGACATTTGAAGCTTGAAAATAATTTTTAACTCTCACTAATTTGAACTTACTGTTATGATTTCTAGAACCGAGGAGGGTGAAGAGGTGGCCTATGAATATGATCATCGCATGCAGAAACGTGGCGCACCAACAGGATATGAATATACAAAACGTAAGTCGCAATTTGTAGCTGCATATTCTTAAACGTCCTTATAAACATAAACATAAAAACTTAACTAAGGGGCTTTTGTTGGGCTTTGGGATAAAAAAAAACCACATAAATAATATTGATTGCACAAACGTTGCAATTCTTAAAATATATATAAATATAAAGAAATGAATTTGAGCAATGACTAATTTTTAATATAACAAATTTTCTATATATAACTTACTCAAATTTTTAATACATATAACATATTTAAAATGAATAAATTTTATAGCACGCCCATCAATAATACCAGCAAACGCAGCTGCATATAAACGACCTCAGCCATATCAAACTGACATGAAACGTATGCGCGATCCACCCATCAAGACTTATAAGCCCAATGCTTACTCCATTTTGAAAAAGTATAAATAAAATCAAGAGATCTAAGACAACAACAAAAAACATAATTTGAAATTACATTATACAATACTTATAAAAGGACAAGTAAAGACGATGTAATACTTACAAAACAAAAGAAGATGTAAGCATAATATTAATTTAAATATCATAAAAATAATGTTTCAATTTGTTCGAAAAACATTTGAAAATTACCAATGCCCAATGATAAATAAATATAAAAAAAAAAAACAAAAAAAAACAATAATATATAAATGAAAATACATACTTGCGGTGGACTAAAAGATAGTTTGATTAGTTTGGCATATTGCAGGCAATAACATTTGTACTATTTTTATTTCAGCTCAACATATTTCAATTAATTTATTAAGTCTGTAGATTACGCTGCCAATAAAATTCTTAATAATCGTGAGTTTACATAACTTTTTCTTTTGGTTTTCCCTTAAAAGACACATTTGAAAACATTTCCGAAATTTTTAGTAAAATATCGTAAGAAAATGTTGAACAAATAAATAGAATGCTACCAACTAATCGAACTCTTGTTAGTCCCCCCTTATAAACTTTTTTAATTAAATGCAAATAAAATGTTCATGCAATATTACAATCACTGTAAGTATAATTTATAACTCGGCACTAAGAATGCCAACCTATTAAACTTTTCTTTCAAAATACATATTTGTAAGCAGACTTATGAAAGAAAAACCAAAACATAAAAATTTAAATCAATTAAAAGCAGCTTATAACAATATGATTATAATAGACACTTAAGCTACTGCGATTATCGCTAGCAATAGAATCCTAAACCAAATTATAAATTATATAAAAAAAAGCCCATTCACAATCGGTATCATGAAATACAATACATACTGACTTTGTTTATAAACCAACAATATATATTGATAAATATAAAACAAAAAAAAAAAAACGTTCAAGATTATAAAAAAATATGCGCATATTACAATAAGATAACAAAAATATACCATAAAAGTTTATAAATTTATTAAAATTTGAATAAATAAATAATATGCTCAGCACAATAATAATTATGCTAAACACTCAATGTCAATTTTGAACCCATAAATTACTTTTACAGCAACCTGAGATAACTTGATGAGCACAACCGAGTCGCTAAGAAGAATCTCAGCTCTGATATTTATTAACATAAATCTATATACACCACTATTTGTATAATTTGCATGTAGGACAAACAGGTACGTAAGTACGAGTATATATACATAATTTTACTAAACTCCTATTTTGAATAAATTGAATATTTCAACAAAAAAGAGTACCATATTTACTTATTTCTTTTGGAGCAGGGCTTAAATGGCTTTTTACATTAATATTCAGGCCTGTTCTACAAATCGAAATCATTCGTGTATCTCACGTTTTGACGAAAAAAACGTCATGTCGCTAAATCATCGTTTAAATGCGGACTTAAAACATAAACTTTTTTAGATCTAGCTTTGGAACTAGCGAAAAACACAAGCAAAAGGCGCCTAAAGCGGAGCCATCCCAGCGATGTATGGATTCATAGACGGCGCCCTGAAGGTCTCCTTCTTAGACACACCTACAATTATTTAATATTATAACTTATTTTCCTCAAATTATCCCAAAATTGACCAAACCTACGTTTCCCGTTATTTCTAATCCCTTTTAATATCAATATTTTATAATAATTAGTTGTTTATTTTAATTAATTGATCAGTCTTTTTCAAATATACTATATCAAAGATCTAGCTTGGATAGTACCTCAGAATGGCGCCTGCAATGCTTAAAAAAAATAAACTCAAAAATAGGCTAGTCATTTCAACAAAGTTGGATTTATTCAATACACAACTTCTACAAAACCTCAAGGCATAATCATATAGGGTTCCTCAATGGTGAAACTATCGACGAAAAAATAAGCAAATAAGGATATTTGACACATTTGTTTAATATTCTTTCCGTTCTGTTAACACTATGTAAACTAATTTAATCCTATAAACTAAAGTTTAGTTACTAAACCAACATAAACAAAGATGACTTGAATTTAACTCGGGCTATGCGCGATAATATATATTTGCTCCCGTAAAGCTGGCAATCCAAATTTGTTTCAAGGTTTGCTCGTTCTGATTCGGCGTATCCTGGCAATGTGTTTGTCTTTGTAAGCGCTCTACAATTGTGTTATAAACATCTGCGGCTGTTTGGAGCGCATTACAGCGGCTTTCTTCGCAGAAGTCCTGTTCGCTTGCTGCTGCATGCTCACAACAATCCTGAGCTGTTGCAATTTGTTCGGTTTTTGGTAACATCTGAAGTATAAAATGCAAGGTTCAAATCTTGTTTTCTTTTTTATATTAGTAAACAACCTTAAATGCAGCAGCACAGATTTGTTTCGATGACTAGAAATGTGTCCTGGCTGAAGTGCAATTGTCGACTGTCGTCCTGCAGGAAACTAAACATGTTTTGCAGCGCTGCGCTTGGTTTGTTTTCGATGTCGATGTCGGTTCCACCACCCTTGGCAGCGTGCTGCTGAGTGGCCCATTGTGCTTGCTTTTGCCTTGCTTGTCCTGCCATATGGTTAACACGTCCTGCGCACATTTGCGGAATTTCTACCCACGAGCTGCAGCTGGCCATCATGCTAAGTGCTAGTGCGACAGAGTGCGAGCGTGTGCATTATTTGTCTCTGTCCTGCGGCGGGTGTTTTCTTGATAACCCGCCCCTATCCGCTCCCCTATTCAGTTTGGCTGCCAAGCGCAGCACACAAAATGTGCTCTATGGTATCCTATAGTCCCTATATTTGTATAAGGGTGGGTTTCAACTATAAACACATATTGAGAAAGGCTGAAATTGAAGTTTTAAATGTTAGCTGCATTGATTGCACTCAATAATTTCAAGTGTTTAATGTTTTAGAAGCTCAAGTTTATTATATTTGTTCTACATTTCTCAAAATATTCATTTTAAGTTTTGTGTTTTTTATCCATTAAGACACTTGTTATCGTACATTGTATGTGTTTGTTCAATTTGTATGCCCTAAAAATACCGCTCAATAAAATATATTCATGTTTAACATAAATTTTGTCAAAGATCAACTTATTCGTTACAATTAAGTGTGTGTTTTAGCAATTGTCTTTGTTTAAATTAGTATGTGTTTTAGAACTCTAAATATGGTTAACAAAATACTTACTAATTTATTAATATTAAGTGTATTATACTAAAACATGATGCTTAACATAAAACTTGGTTTAAAGTAATTTTGTTTATAAAAATAAAGTGGTTTTCTTTTTGGTTTTGTTACAACTTTTAATAGCTGTAAAAAGGTTTTTGAAAATGTTTCTTTAAATTAAATGATTCAAAGTTTAAAAAAACAGAACTTATATTTTGTACGCTTTTAAACAATTTTGAAATTTCAATACATTTAGTAGAAGAAGATCGATTTGATGTATGTATATGTTTGTATGTTCATAATATTCATTCTTTCAAATCCGTGTCATCTCTCTTTTTTAATATAGGTAGCTTTATTTTTAAAATATTCTAGTAGATACTGAAATGTTTGTAGCAAGTGAATATTATTTTGATTTAAAAAAAAAACCTTAGCTAGAGGAAGGAAAATCAGAAATTAAAAGTAGCTTTTGAAATTTCTAATTTAATCGATAGTAGTGAAATCAGCTTTAACATTGTTCTATTGAACATAAAAACGTACTATATACTCGTATATACATGCAAACAATCTAAATACATACATATATGCCTATATGCTACAATATAATAAAGCAACACCTAACATAACTTTGTAAGCATACATATATACTGAAGCTCCACACTTGATGGGAACCAAGGAATTCTTAACTCGAAAATCAGCGTACTATATAGTATATTCAACAACTTACGACTCAAGCTTTGAGTCTTTAAGTGTGCAACTAATTACATATATAATTGTTAAACTAATTCTGCTGCAAGGTAGTTCAAGTGCCGGTGGTGCAATGTGATTCCCCAATATTCCGGAGATTTAAAAGCGACGAATGAGCAAAAGTGCGCCCAAAACTAAACAGTTAACACCTGTTGGCCAGCTTAGAGATGCAGCTGAGTTAGGAGTTTCTGTGGGAGGTGTGCCCATCTTGAAGGATATATATCGTCGCACATCGGCAGGCATGATGCGACAGGAGAAGACATGACCAGTAGCATTGGCCCAAGGCGCAGTTAGACCAAACTGTTTATCCAGGACATAGATGTCAGTGATGGCCTGGTTGCCATTGGTAAGGACCGTATCATTCCGAAACCAGAGTATTACATGATTAGCGGCTGAAAGCATATGTAGATCATAATGCCTGTTTTTGTATATATTCTTAAATTTAGCTAACTTACCATCATAGTTCTTAACGGGGCAATCGAGTTTAACGCTGCTCTCATTTGGATGCACATAGACAACGACCTGATCCTGATCAAAATATGGCACCATTGGAGCCGCTGTGGTTTTTTCAATATTGGCAGGTGAGCGGGCTACGTCGTCGTCATCATAAGCGTAATCTTTATCCAGCTCGCCGGCATATGCTGAGGATTAAAATCAAGAAAATATATATTAATATTGGCTGAATTTTGAGTCACGTTTAGCGTGCTGGGCGAGGCAAGGTCAACAACACGCTTGGCTAGCGTAATTAAGGTCCAATTATGCATTGAAAACCACTCTACATTTCAAAAAAAAAAAAAAAAAAACTCGACAGATTTTCGTGCTATCATCGAGTTTATCCGTACATTGGCTAGGCCTAAGCTTAGGCTATTCCCTATCCCAACCCACAACCGTCATGCGACGACAACATAAAACCATTAGGAAAAGGGCGCAGCTCCAAGTGGCATCGTGTCAACGCCCATTTGAATGACGAGCACGCCGCTCATACGTATTCCCGTGTCTGCCACATGCCACATAGCTACATAGCCACCTAGCCACAGCTCCTCGAGGTCATTATTAGTTTATGGAATAGCAGCTTCAGCTTCAACTTGGGAATTGCCAGTCAAAACATTTTCGGGATTTGGACACGAACACGGACACATGGATACAATATCCTCTACTTGTGTATTGATTTATGTCAAGGCTTCTTCAGCTACACAAGCAATTCGGATTGCTTGCGTCATTTGCACTTTTAGTCCATCGTTTGGGGTCCTGAAATTTGCCAAGGATACGCGATACAAACACAGTGTGCAGTGTGTTTATTAGTTATATTTATTAACACACCACACATGCTATAGCAATATCGAACGTTTGTCTTGTGGCAGTTAGCAGAAAATTAGGTCAAAAGCTTAGCCAAACATATATTCTTGTTATAAGGAAAGTTATGTTTTAATTGCTTAGTAATTGTTGAATATGTAGTACAGTTGTACTTTTATCTGTTAATCTGCATTCATGTTTTAGCAGTTACTATTTGAGATTACAAAAACTACTCAAACTGTTGCAGAATTCGACTAAACCTCAAATTAATTACTATAAACTATTTTAATGTATGGGCAGGCTCTGCCAATTTGCACGTTACGTTGCGGATATTACAAAAAACGGAAGTCGTAGCAATGAATTGGGAGTACAAAAACAATCATAGATGAAAAAGAATGCCTTAATACAGCATTTTGGGGCACCAAACAGCTCATCGATTAAATTTCGAAACTTTCGTTCGTGTTGAAACTTACTTTTTAATGATCTGTTGCCAAAATGGGGAAAAAGAAAATGTTTGGTTTCTGAAATGACCTTTTGGCATACATGGACAGAGAGGTTCAATGCTAAGATTCTAGGTGCCATATCGTAATTTAAGTTTTGGCATACACATATACATAAAAACTATGTGTCTGATTTTGATCAAATTTTACCAAACTATATACTAAAATATTATAAAATATACAATTCTTCAAAGGTGTTAAAAGGTAACATGTTTCTTAGCATCAACTTATTAACAATGGTAAAGAATTCGTTTCACTTGTCTCTTAACTGAACACAGGAAACTAAACACTTTCCATTTGTCTTATAGTTATTATGTACTACTTAGAAATAATAATTAACATAAAAAGTTAATCGGTCTTATTGGATAACCCTATGGCTTGCCACTCAAACATGGTACAGTTATTTTCTCGTCATATTCATTTAACATCACCGACTCCCAGTAGCTTAATTATTCAAAGCCACTTTAATCATGTTGATATTTTTAACAATGTGCTCATTGTCCCATTCCATGAATGAGTCTGTCGTGGCACTAATTTGTCTATTTGTGCCCAACCATATATGAAATGCATATACATATATATATACAATATAGATATATATATGTAAGTACATACATACAAATTATGTTCAACAAGTGGGCAACCGAATTTCATAAAATTGTAATCGTTTTGGTTGCCAAGAAGCATTTCCTCACAATGTTGGGCTTCTGTTTGTCTTGGTTTGTAAGGAAAGTCTTTACTTATAAGTTTGTGTATACGTGACCATCATGTCGTACATTTGTTTATGGTGTTATAGCCATAATGTTGTTGAATTTGCAACTATAGCTACAGTCATAATATATTTGTTTATGTATTCTTCAATATTGTCAGAAACTAAGCAAAAATGATAAGTAATTGGCACTCAAGGCTGTCTTAATCATATTACAGCTATGATTAAAATAAATAGTATTAGTATATAAACGTGACCATCATATAGTTAAGTTAAGGCTCTCAAGGCTGACTTGTTACAGCTACAGATAAAACTAACTCTTATTTGTCACGGCACACAGTAAAGCTAGCTTTAAAAAACCTCAAGAATATGGTCCACAGTACAAGAAGATATGGAAAATTTAACATAAATGCATTACAATAACTAGGCAAATCTCTAGAAGTCATCGATCGATCACATAGAATCTGTACAGTGCTAGCTGGCCCTCCAAACTTTGTTCCGCCTAAAATTTTTCCAATTTCCGGGTACAATTTGATTCAATTCAGATTCACTGATAATGTCTAGCCCAGTTATATAAGTGTATAGTAGATTTAAAAACTGTTATTAAATATAAATTTGATTTAATTTCTAATCTAATTTGAGCTACGTTCTACGTTTTGATTTCTAAGGGAATCACACCATACCTTTACGACTTAAATAAATAAAACTATATAAATTGTTGGCATATTATGGGCGGAGAGAGAGAATGTCTTTGGATGGGTGTAAGTTTTTCATACATCTGTCATATGTCAAACTTGAAAAACTTTTAACTTCAAATTTGACAATTGTTGATGAATTTTATATGCTAGCCACACTTTTGTTGTTGCCAATTGTTTGTCAAGTACTTTTCAAATTAGCTCAGCTGCAAAGAACTCAGCTTATACATTTTCAAAAATAGAAAAGGATAAAAGGAAGTGCACTTGATTTTGAGCTGGGTCTTAAGAGGAGTGCAATGCCCTTGGGATGGGGCTGGAATGTTGCTGTGTTAATCCATCGATTTCTTGAGCGTTGCATAGTCAGCGTTGTTGCATGTTCTATTTATAGTATGCATTTGGCTTATGCATAAATCCCAGGCACTTGCTTTTAAGGACTCTTTTTATTTTTTATCGCTGTGCTGTAATCTTGGGATTATATAAGCAGAAGGCTTGTGTATATAGTTCCCATATTGTAGCCATTTTATTGTAGTAAATAATGCAGTTTAATAACTAGTGCTAAATGGTAGTATTAACTATTTGTTGTAAACGTTACAAGGTTTTGGGAATACCCACAGTTTTTAAAATTCTTTGCCCATTTCGAAGAATATCATAGTTTTGGAAAATTCAAAAACATATCTCTACTCAAATTCCGGCAGAGAATACAATTTCACTTTAACAAAGATTTGTGTACAACACTATTCTAATTGAAAGAGCTGTTAACATGACGTATGATTGTTAAACGTCAAATGCAATAAGTTCAACTAATTGGGCATGTTAATTGTTAAACAAATGAACTGACAAGCAAAGATAAGACCCGCATTGCCCTAGCAAAAAGCGACAAAGCTAATGGATTAACAATTTGTACAAAGATTTTAGATATGCATAGTTTGAAATGGTTGTCTATAAAAAAAAAACCAGAGCACAGATGTGCCATAGCTCATTTAAAATTGCAAAAAATATGAATGCCAAGCTAAAAATAAAATATGCGTGAATAAAGACTTTTGGTTAAATAATTTTTTAAATAATTGCCAGCAAAAAAAAAAAAACGCATAAACATTAAACAGATTTGAGACAACGCACAGAGCATTTGAATTTTAAATGGCAAAACGCATTGATTTGCAACTTTTATGGCAAAAACAAAAGCAGAGCAAAGATATGTATGTATACCTGACATATGTAGAGATCCGATGATAAGTACCGCTAGCAAAAGATGCGTCATTATCGGCATTTTGTTGTTGCAGCAGCAGCAGCAGATATGCGAAAATGTAATTATGATAATATGCTGTATAATTCCAGCAGTTCTTTAACTCCAAATCCTTTTTTTTTTTTTTTTGTTTTCTTTTCCACACAGTCGTATGCTTATTTTGATTTGTTTTATTGCGAATATAAGAAACCCGTTCACACCGAGCGACACTGAGACACTAAACTTGCGTGGGTTGCTCGCCTTTTTTTTTGTAAGTCTCTTCTCTTCTCGTCTCGTTGCGGCTGATGTCGTCGTCGTCGTCGTCGTCGCTTTGAGAGCAAACAGAGCACACTACGAACCGCGTAGGACTGCTGGCGAATGCCAAGTGAACCCGAGGCGCAGCATAAAAGCAACAAAAAAACAACAAACAAAAAAAGGAAATATACGAAAACTATGCGAATGTTGATGAGGAGATGATGACTCACAACGCGTTCATCGCAGACATGCTGCCCAATTGGAAATTGACTCCAACTAAGTTTTGTATCAAAAAACACATGCGGATTATATTGACATGTCTTTAAATGTATATCTCTATATGAGGTTATACTTCGTACATTTGGACGACTAAATTTCCAATTGGTATTCATCGCATGCTCATGCGCAAATCGTTCCATCGACAAGGAACAAAAAAAAGGAAACCACAAAATAAAGTTACGACTTCAGCAAAACTTTACAAAATAACAACAGTCAGTCAGTCCATGGCCAGAATGTCGTAAAACTTGTGACATATGAGGGGTGTATTTTTTAGTACTATACTATATATATGCGAGCACTACCGATGCCTAGGTCAATGCGACACACATTTTTTCTTATACACTGTCCAAAAATAGTGCATCATTTTAAGTGTTTTGCTTAAAGTTATTCAATCTTAACCAATAATTAAAAAAACTTAACTTTAAGGAAATAAATTTCTTGCATAAATCTGTCAAATGAGAAGACTAATGTGGGTGTTGTTTCAAAAGTAATGTTCCAAATTCTTTTAATATTTTGAATGTCCCTTATAAATTATAAGAATTTGATTCGTAACTTTTAAGAAGCTTGGAAGATAATTTCAAATACTGGAATCGACTTTTATATGTACCTTTGCAGAGGGTATAATAAGTTTTTAACTTCTTTGAAACCATGAAGCATGCAAATTCTTAATATCTGTCTGTTTATATAAGCAGCATATATTTATATCAAATTTGTCGGGATCGGTTTATTTGGAACAATCGATAGATAATTATTGTTTTTCAATATAAATTTGACCAAAAGCAATAATTCTAAGTTTTAATATTAGCTACTTGATCAAAATCGTATACTTTGGCATAGGAACGATCGGCTTAAAATTGAGTAATTGTATGAATAGCTTTTTAACAGGGCTATTTAAAAGTAGCTTGAGAAGCTGTTCTCATTCCAACCCATTCCTTTTTGTAGTGTAGTATATGTGATACGTATACATACACATGCACATATACATTTTCCACAGTAGCAGATTGAAATTGTTTTTGCACATTTGCTGACACTTTCAATTCCAAACAATTATGTCTTTCTGCTGCCGTTGCCATGACTATCGCTCCTATTTCATGCATCCCATCCATCACTGGCTGCTCTTTTTGGAGAATACAACAACAAAACAACCCCCAGTCAACAGCACCCACACATGCAAACGTACATTCCATGCATGTGTGTACACCGCGTTGCCAACTGCATTCAAAATTGCCGGCATACTTGCGCATGACCAGAACAAGATTCTAACGCGCTCTCTTTCGCTCTTTCTCTCTTAAGTGTGCGCTGGCTCTCTTTAGCTGCCGGTTGGAAGCTGCGTTCAAATGGAGTCTGCGCGACCACGATACATATGCATATATCTAAGCATACACAGATTTTTTTTTTTTTCTTTATGTTGACAGTGCACAGCTTTTAACACACACACACACACATAACACACAAATTGTCGCTGTTGTTTATTTGATTAATTTGTTTTCAAAGTTGTAAAGAAATTCTCAGAAATTTTGGGTGAATGCCGCCTTTCCAACAATGTGTGTGCGTTGTCTACGTGTAAATATAAATATTTGATTAATATCCTCTCGGATTGCTTAGCTGCAGGCGCGAACATGTGCAGCGTTTCTGCCCTGAAGCTGCCACAAATCTCAGACTCTCGTTCTCAGCCATGATGCTGAACTCTCCCCCAAAAAAAATCTGCATTTGCGGATGTTTACAAACTTGGCACCCAGGCCAGCTAGCCCCCAACACAGAAGACAACACAAACAGCAAGATGAATGTGCATGCATATAAACGTGTGTACATACATATATACATACACATACATATATATAATATGTACAATTGTACATTCATAATGCATAATGCAGTCGAGAGAGATACAATACGCACTTTGTTTTATGATCGTAGATTAATTTTAATTGTTTGTTTGTCTCACTTCAACTTGAAACATATCAGCAAATGTTGCATTGCACATTACATGTGTCCACATCAGCACAAATACATGTATGTTATGTTTGTATCTGCTCTGTGTTATAGCTGCCTGACACTGTCTGACAGTGGTCGTCATATCTTGCCGCATTAATGCATAACTGCATCTGTGGGCTGCACATTCAAACAAACGTTCTCCAAATGATAGTGTTGCAATAAATCGTTCGGAATCAGTTCCAACTTATATACTTACTTGACTTAAAGAACGAACTATGCTTCTGTTTGTCGTTTACCTAGTTCATTCGTTCATACTCAGGTCTGTTCTGAAGTCGGATTAAAAAGTTGTGCTTTTGAAGCAGTGGAATGAGAAGTATTCGACCTTATCTTTAAAGTTTAAACAAGAAAGAAATGTTATCTTCGCAAAGAAATGTTTTGCATGGGAAAACTAATTTTTCATTAAATTGTTCCTTTGACAGCTATAAGATATAGAAGTCTGATTTAGATGAAATTTTGTCAACTTATGTTGACACCTAAGTGCTTAAACTTAGGTATTGTGAGTTTGGTTGAGTTATTTTGAAAAACAAAAAAGTTTTTCGTACAAAAACTATTTTTAAGCCGATCGTTTCTATTTGTTAACATGTGTGAAAACTGCTTAAATATATAGTGCTATAGAGAGTTTGGTCGAGTTTTCTTCAAGAACTAATAAGTTTTTCATACAAAAACGATTCGCAATTAAAAGTTCTCGAAAATAAAAACAGGCCTGATTGATTACAACTCAATTTCATTGCAAGTTTAGCTTCTCATTTTTCAACGACGGCTTAGATCAGATCATTTGAAAAAGATGAAAGGATAAGAAAAAGATTTTAGTTTTGTTCTTATTACAACTAAGTAAAGATATAAGAAGAGCCGCTATTTTTTTGCAGAAATGGAAGGACTGAACTAGTTCCTTCAGTTAAACTACTATGTACAACTCCACTTCTTCACAGCCACAGTCACCGCTGCTGTGGTCTCTTGTTGGAGCTGGAGCAAGTAAATCACAGTGCTTGCCAAGGCAATCAACGGGCTTCCCATACAAAATGCTGGGAAAGTCGCAATTTCATTAAGCAAATGAAACTTTAACTTCAAACTGCAAACTGCAATTGTACATGTGTATGTATGTATGTAAGCATGCATGTATGTATGTATATACATATGTGTGCCATCAGTTCTGAGAACTTGAACGAGGAGCATGTAAATATATATGTACAATGTACATACAAGTACAACATCCGAGCATGAGGATACCATATTATAATGAAAAACAACAGCATAATTATAAAGAATTTAGCACAAGTATGCCAAAATACGATAAAAAGAGATATAATTGCATATTTAATGCAATTGTGGGTTGAATACCAAATTAATTGGTAACCGATTGCACTTAATATAACCTACATATGGCTTGAAAAGTGCGTGTGTGTATGTGAGACAATTTGTATATAGCTCATTCGTTTTTTAAGGTCCCAATGTCAGACTTCAATGCGAGCAAGAAAATATATAAGTTATAAATATAGCAAATATCAATCGATACTTGGAAGTTTTTTACAATTTGTCTTTCTAAATGGATCACAGTTCAGTTTCGCATTTCACACGATCTTTAAAAGATAATCATAACTAAATACATGTACCATTTTTAATTCTTTTTTATTTTAAGTTCAAATCAAGCTTTTCAAACTTGAAGGCAGAGTACTTCTTTAGCTCCATTGAACGAGCCTACATCTTTTATCTTTTTTTAAAAAATAAGCTTACGTTTCTGTAAATATTTCTGAACTAGAAAAAGTTATGTTTTTATGATTGATCAACATTTAAATAACTTATAGATTAATTATTAATCGTTAATTAATGAAATTCAATATGTTGGCGTTATTAAATATGTAGTTAAAAACTATGTCCAAGAATTTTAATATTTCTGGTGACCTATAAATAAGTTCATATATGTTTTATGTGCATATTTCAAATTTTTTAGCATAAACATTGTTATCCCCGCCTTCGTAGCAATTTCAATCGACAGCGAGTTTCTCTTAAGAATGCACGCAGCTCTCTCTTTAACCAACTCTTTGCAAAGGCCACTGACAGGTCGCTCTCTTACTCTCTCTCTAACCAAACCCAACACCGGGCCGAATCAGAAGCCGACGTCATTTCTTTTCGTGCTCTTGCGACGACCGGTCCGAGTGTTCAGTTTGTGCGGTTAAAAGCCGAAACGAAATCCGAAACTGAATCGGAAACTAGCCGAGTGATTGGAAAAGCTATTTCATAAATTCGCGGCCTAAAAACAGATACAACAGAGACTCGTACGTGTATTCAAGTTTTGTGCGGAGATCGAAAACGTTATCGGCCAGAATTTATTTGAACTTTTTACTGGATTTGTGTGGATTTCTTATAGCTGCAGTTGGTTGGGTGTTGTTGTTTTTTTGATTTTCAGAGTGCTGTGTGAAGTGCTGAGTGAAAAAGCAACAGAAATCAAAATATAAATAATAACAAATCCATGAAAAGAAAATAATGCTGAATATGTAGCTTGATAATTGGAACGCTGAACTCTCTTCGTAAACGACTTCAACTTAATTAATTACTCGGCAATAATTTTTGAAAAATCACAAGAATAATAATCAAGCATTCGAACAAGTTACAAAAACAAAGTAAAGACGTGTGACACAGTTTACAAATTTCGAACGACAAACTGAGCATATACTTTCAAATACATTATCATATTACCAACGAGGGTTAAACAGTTAAGAACGCTCTAAAAAAAAAAAAAAACACGTACAAAATGGTGTCCAACAAAACGCTTAATAAAATTCTCATATCAGGAGCAGTGCTGATCGCGGGATGTTGTCTAGGTAAGATTGGATTGGCGTTTAATCGTATGATCGATCGTACTACATCAAAAGTGCAGCGGAAATCTGTTTCAATTGGGCTTATGTAAGCCAAACACTTGGGCACAATCTAATCTATGTGCTTATTGGGGACCCTTTGAACTGACTTAATCGCATATATGAGATTCACATGCATCGCATCCGAATTGAAATGCGCCCATTTTGGAGCGTCTAAATAAAAATGATTGTGTGTCTGTGGAATGTGTAGCACAAATATTGACCTACATTTGTCTAGTGTGTATTTGAAATTCAAACGCATACAATTTTAGGAAGTATTGACAAAATCTTTTCAAACTATTTGACATGATTCACACTCATTTCAGCGGATTAAAAACTGCACCCGAAAATAGCTCATTGATCCTGATTCATAGTCTCTCAGTTGGGTATATAAAAAAACTCATCACTTCCAAGAAAGCAACATTATCTTCAAATCTTTAAGCTTAGAAACTGAATCATAATTTAACTTAAGTAAATAAATTGTGAGTGTATCCCAAAATTTATTCAATTTCTGCAGACACATGTGATTCACATTTTGGGATAGTCACAATTTGTCACTAATATATTATAATGTATACCTACTTAAGACAATGACGGATGCATCAGTTACGATTTGGCATTCAATCAATGTACCCGAGGATTATGGAAGCTGTTGACATTCAAAATTAGTAAACAAGTTACGTGTTCAAAGGTTAATCTAACGTTGATCAATTATTCAATCATCTAATCAGCTAATGCATTATATAAATAGATATTATTTGCTACCTGTTTTGTTAATATTTACAATCAACTGAAGCGTACGCAGCGCGCTTTTTAAAACCGTAAAAAGAAATAATTTATAGGCGAAAGCTGTCACATTAATGCAGTTATTTATCATGATCAATAAACTGAATGCAGCTTGCAAAAATGTGCACTCCCTCGATGCAGCCACTCATTCAATAGGAAGTGAATATGCCAATTTTGAATGAATGAACAACGTCGCCAGCTTGTTACGGGGTGTGCAATCCATTCGCATATCGGTTACGCTGTTAATTATTCCATAGGTGCCTAATAGGCGGCAGCAACAACAACAACAACAAATACAATGCATGCAAACATAGCCAACAACAAAGGAAGTGAGCAACAAAAAGAGCAAGGAAAACAAAACCAGGTACCTGGTATACAATATACAATACACAATCTACATAGATCGAGTGCGAATCTCGACACACCACAGCGCCTTAGGCTCGATTTCGTTAAGGGAAGCGTGTCGAAGGATCGTGAGAATGTGTGTTTTTGCAACAACAGCCGCAGGAGGGCGCCAGTTACCTAAAACCCTACCTAACCCCCCCTAACCTTGCTAACCTCTACAAAAGTATTCTGCTTTTCTTTACCCTTTGGCCATAAACAATGCGATTGCAATCGGTTTGATTGGTTTTGCAAAGGGTGCACAAGAAAAGAATTAAGCAGAATTTACCACAGACGATTTCTTAAGTCTTTTAGGTTTTTAAATATTTGAAATGGCCATCACATTTGGTATTAATAAAATACTTCTATTCTATTATCCTGACATGGGTAGATACTTAAGTTATATGATCATCATTCTTAGCTGTGCTCTTGTTTGAACACCTTTTCTTCGAATCTTCCTTTTCGACATCGCATTGAATTTCATAAACGAGCATTCGAGCAGCGATTTCTGAGATCGTGGTTAATTATCACTGATAAGTTGCTTGACAAACTTTTCAATATTTCTATCCTTACTTCTGCATGGTGAAATATATTTAAATGCGAAAATTCTTCCTGAATGCTGTTAAAATTATGTTCAAAATTTTATTATTGCAGTTCCTTCAAATTTTTACTTTCTCAAGACAACATTGACATGGGTAAATGTATACGTTAAATGATCATCATCATCCGCTCCCACCTTATCTGTGCTCTTGTTTGTCTACCTTTTCTTCGTATTCTCCTTTTAGGCAGAAGGGCATTAAATTTCACTATCGCGAATCCGAGAATCGGACGAAAAGAAGGCGAGAAACATCCTCTGCCAGTCAAGAGGGTCTCTGGTTTTGTCTTTTGCATAATTCGTTGGTATTTGCATTCATACTCGGTATTTATTTTGGAATCTCTGACTCATAGCATAAAGATGAGATCTTGTTGCTGAAGTTGTAGTTGTTGTTGTTGTTGCAGTTGGAATGCACAAGTATATATACGTGTATGTACAACCAAAGATACGAATGCAGATACGAGTTTTGTTGTAGATGCAGCGCTTTAAGTAAGCCGCTCGATTCATTCGCATTCTCATTTCCAATTCCATTCTCTCTACCATTCTCATTCAGATTCTGATTCTCGCTTGCATGGTCTGTGCAGCATATGGGGGCACTGTGGTATGGGCATGTTTAAGGGGCATGCCGCCAAGCCAAGCCAAGCAAGCAGCAAAAGCGAGTTAAACAAACTCGTAACCAATTCTCGACAATTAAAGAATCAATTTACTTAACTGAGCTGGCGAATTGGCGGCTATTGCTGCGCTTCTGTGGTGCGGGTGCCGGTGTCGACTCCGAGCGGCAGGCAGGGTACGGTCTCTGTTTCTGTCTCTGTCTCGATCTCCGTCTCAGTGTGTGCACACTCAAGTGGGGCAACAGCAGCATTCAAAGGCGGGTATTATTACATGAGCATATGTTGACTCCTATACGAGAATGAGCACTCCAGTAAATAAGCACTCTTACAATACATACTCTCGTATATAAATTGTGCTACATTAAAACATAAAAATTAATCGCTTTGATCGCTACAATAACAAATAAGAACTTTTCTTGATGATTCAGCTTCTGCTGCTGCTGCAGAAGTCATAGGGCAACGGGTAGGGTTTATGATGATTTTGGTATTCTAAAAGAGTTAAACTGCAACATAGACATATATTGGTTCGATTGTACAGACAATTAAATGTATACATATATGAGCTTTGATCGATTTATGTCAAACGTTTGTTTGTTATACTCAATTTCTTTTCTTTATATTGTATATTAATTTAATCAACCACAATTTATAAGTCAATTATTGTGTGCTCAATGAATCGACATATCGGAATTTATTTTTAGTGCCAGCATAAAATAAGAAACTTGTATTGCAATTATTGTACTAAAATAAATATTGAATAAGTAAATAATCATTTATAATAAATTGAGAAATTGAGCATTTATAATTTTGTTAAAACTAACTAATCATAGCTTGTACCAAGCTTAAGATAATTTAACTCTACATCATTTACCTGTCGCAGTTTCCATTTTCGGTAAAATTTTTCGAAATTGAATTTCCCTATTGCTGTTGATTGTTAATTGAGGCCCAACTTAATGCTTAGTTAATTGAATCCTTGATCAAATGTAAATGAATTAAATCCTCAAAATATTTCAAATTTGAAAAGGGTTAGATTAAAGCGAAATTCATTTTTACAGTATTTCACCGAAAGTGGATACCGAAAGTGAAAACTGATAACAGCTAAATTCAAGTTCATTATTGTAAATTCAAATTCAAAAACAAGTAAGAACGTTGCAGTCGGGCTCACCCAACTGCGATATACTCTGTTTTCTGTACGTATATTAAATTAAATTCTTTTAAAGCCTACTTATATATATATGCTACAAACTATAAAATTCTTTCTACTAAGTGCAGTACGCTGCAAACTCCCAAAGCAGAGCGAGACGCGTACTTGTCAAGATGATCGCTCGTTTACTGGGGCGGGGGTGGGCGTGGCAAAAATCTTGACACTTTGTCTTACTATGGTTGGTTGCTCTAGCTTCAAAACTGTGGAAAAAACCTGCGTTCATACAGACGGACAGACAGACGGACGGACGGACATTTCACAAACCCAATGTACTCTTTTTTTCCATTTTGGAAAACAGAGTATAATTAAGTATTTTTATATAGTCCTAATGAACTTATTTTCGGGCAGAGGAACATTTTTTTAAATTATAAAAAGTTTTTTCATCGTCAAGCTGTGAGATCATTTACATATAGTATTCCAAATATTGAGAATGAGTTCTCATTCCCGATTTCAATATTTAAATAAAAATATAATCATATCATAGAAACAATCCCCACAAATGATCGATCAACATTAACATAGAATCTATGACGTAGACCAATATTGGAGCTGAACTGGAAATAAAACTTTCAGGATTAAAGTTGAAGTCAGTTGAAACGTTCTGTGTTAAATTTTTGCATTGGAATTGCGTTAGTTTCACCAAGTGGCAATTTGATATGAGTTGCTATTGTTGAATTTTGGAATATAGCACCATTGCTCAACAATTATGTTTAGCTCCAAGTTATACACACACACACACATGAAAGGGGAATAGCCGAAGCATAGCAATAAATAACATAAGAGAATAGAATAAAAGGCAATATATAAAAGAACCGCGTTGCCTTTTGCGCTAAATAGTTGGCGGTGCTGGAAAAGGAGTGCCGCATATTAATTACATGCCACAACCACTTGAATGGAATACGAGCCCTGTGCCAAGCCCTGCCCCAAGCACCCAATTTCCCCCAATCCCCCCTGAGTGTCCAGCATGAAATGAAGACTGATTTAATATGCGGTAGGCGTAGACTTTCGGACTCTGCAAGTTTCGGTTTTATACGGTTCTCTATTTTTGACCTATGGGATTTGGTGGGGATCTATGTATGTACATAAATGAATATATGTAGGAGAATATAAATGGATTAAGAACTCTTTAGTTGTGCGACTTGGAGTTACCCTGTACTGAAATCAAAAGAAGTTGTACAAAGTCTTATGTGTGTTTGATGTGTTTTCAAAATAAAGGTTTTATTGATGGTCGAATGGAAACAAAATGTTTTAGTTCATAAAACCCATTAGAACTATTCTGAATTAGTACAGGGTATAGACATATAGACGAGTATCTGCTGTAGTTTTGGCTATGTGCCCGCATCGAAGCACTTGCCGAGGCCGCAGCTCGTCTCCTAAGTGCCGACACGTGCACTTTGGGCAACGGGAAACGTTGTCCATATCTTTGCCTCTGGTTGGGTTTGGGCTCGAAGTCAGGGTCTGTGTCTGTGGGCCTCTGGTCTTCGTCTTGGGGTGTGTGCCAGAAATTGTAAAGGCGCTGGCTGGCGCTGATCATAATGCTGACGGAGCACGCACAATGTTAAATCAATGAAACTGCGGCCAACTAAGTGAAATCAATGTTCTGATAATGTATATTGTACTCGTACAAAACGCGTAGTTCGTTTCCATATTTGGTTTCAACTTTCAAAAACGCCCAAAGTGTAAGTGCATATGCATGTATGTAGATTTTGTTATTTATTTATTGAATCGCAAGTACTTTCATTTGCATTTCTTTCTTAAGGCACTTGATCGCATTTGTGGCCCGCTTCAATTGAACTTCGATTATGGTCTTATGTAATCATAAATTATTCAAAAAGAGTATTTGTATACAATAAGTATATACATTGATTTGAATTTTCAAACGAACAGCTTTCAATAATTGCCAGTAAATGCGTTTATGAACATCTGCCGATTTTTAGCAAACTGCAATCCCCTTAACAACTCACAGGACACGCGTCCTTTCAACTCTAATTGTATTGCGAATAGTTTGTGTGCATCTGTGTGGGTTATTTTTGTCAATGGGTGTTCGAAACTGGAGTCTGCTGCTGCTGCTGTGGCAATTGGCTTTGCCTTTGCCTGCACATCTGCCTTGGGCCCAAGTGCAGTGCGTAGGTAGACCTGGTTTATGGAGTTGTCCCTCAGGCCCGTAACCTGATCGCTTTCAAAGAACCAGAATGCCATTATCATTATCCGCTTCGTTTCATGTCTCTATCTGCCACCACGCCACACAAACAGCATAATTTTCGGCTTGTTGTCAGTTGTTGGCCAGACGGTCTAACCTGGACCCGAACCCAGACCAACAGGGTCAGTCACGTAGGGGCACGCAGGCGGATCTGAAAACCTGAAAACACAGACAGACAGACAAACAGACAGACAGGCAGGAGATCAAAGATCAGAGCTGCAGCGTTGCTTTTAGGCCTCAGCTTATCAGGTAGTAAAAATGCTGCACTTGGATGATTCCAGCGGCTGACAGTGACTGGCATAAATGCTGCACAGACCTTTGACTGGGCACTAGGCTCTGACTACCCAGTGGTCATCATCAACATCATCGTCATCGTCATCCGCATTCGGGTCAACTTTAGGGGGTTATTAGCTGAAATTTTCAGAATCATTGTGCTTATGATAAATTGTTTTTGGCCTAATTCTGAGTACCAATTAAAACAGGAATAACAGAAAGAAACAAAAACACAACAACAATAACAACTAGATGAGCAACAACTTTTATCTTAAACATTGAAAACCAAACTTGAATTCTCATGCTTACAAGATTTGATTTTTGAAACTTAAAATTTGGATCATTGTTATACAAATCCAATAAAGAAAGTACGCCTAATGATGGATTTAATAGGGTTTACATCTTGCAGATTTTGTGAATTTTAAAAAGGGAGCTAAATAATCATTTTTAATCTTATTTTATAAGCAATAAACTTATTTTAAGATTTTGTTCACTTGACCAAAATGTAAACAAATATTTCCTGAAAATTTCTTTTCTCGGGTCATTGCACGGTGCAAAATAAGTTATACTCGTAAGACCCTTTAGCTTTTACTCATATAATACATAATATCATCTGCTTCAACTGCATTCCTGGTTCATTGGCCAATTTCTTGGAAGCACATGAAATGGTATTGTTATTTCTTTCAATTTTATGGCCCAAGTTTACGACAAAGAGAAGTCGATGGGGTCAATGCGTAAGTATGCATCTTTTACAGTATGTGAAAATGTATGCAGAGGAGTTACAAAAGGAATGCATGTCCATAATTTTCATTTAAGGAAAGAAACCGCCCTTTATTTGCTCTTGTGGTTCTTCTTACGCTAAGTAAACCCAAACACCCGTTCAAAAGTTCACTCACCCACATTCTGGCACATGTCTGTATCCGTATCCGCAATGCATTAACTTCTGAAATTTAAATCCATTGAATGTATATACCCTGTAACATGCTTAGAATGCGTATGTTATGCTTAGTTGAAAAATATATTTGTACTTATGTATGTAGATGTCTTTCTCAATGGTCAATGGTTGAACTTAACTTCCATCCAAAGTCGCCACAGAATTTTGAGATTTCTGAGAAATAAAGGCACGTTTTATTAATGTCCTGTCAAAGTTTTTCCTCACGAATTTCATACTTATTATAGCAAAACTGGGTATACGTATAGTCGAATACTCTATTGTAGTTTTGTTAGCTGTTTGTTATTGTGCAGACTTAGAATATCCGCACGCAACGCTGAGCAGCAACGGCGACAAAAGTGGCTATAATAAAGTAGCATAAATATCTAAGTGTGTGTGTGTGTGTGTGTGTGGCGAAGAAAAACAATAATAACAACAACAATAACACCATGCAGTAGCTGCAACTCATACATAAATACACAAGAGAGACGCGCAAAACAAATGTAAATTTAAACTTTTTCACAATCATCGGACTCCGATCGTCTCTTTCTCCCCTACATTGCAGACACTGTGTCTGCCAAAGGGGAGCGAGGGTGTCATGTGTATGTGCGTATGCATGCGTGTGTGTGTATGTGTGCGTGTGCAGTGCAGTTGCCATGTTGAAAATGGACATTGTTGTGAAATGTTTTTTCAATTTTGTGTCCACTGTTGACACCACTAAAACAAAGTAGCACAAAGTGACGTTGACGTCGGCGTCGACGCCAGCAGTGGCAGCTACTGCAAGTAGACATACATATACCAATGGCACCAATGTTGGCCGCATTTCCCTTGCCTCCTAACTGAACCCGAACCCGAGCCCACACCCGAACACATGCACACATGTGGGTGCGGCGATCGGCCGAGCGACACGAGTTGGGGTTGGGGAGATACTCGTAGTGTTTTCTCTTTCCATTCGCTTATTTTAATTTTCTTTTTTTTCGTATGCCCCGTGCACCCAATTTTCGTGTGACCCCATTTCCCTGTTGAAATGTTTTCATTCTACTTTGACAAAATGTATGTGTACAACATATATTAGTGTTGTAGCTTATCGTTCAGAATAAGTTCGGTTGAACTAACAAATCAAACTGAACGAACGAAGTATATTCCTTATTGTAGTTCATCTAGTTCCTTCTTGTTGGTCAAGCGACTCCATTGAACTAATTGACTGAACGAGCCTAAGAAACGAACGAACGAAGCAATTTGACGAACTGAAGGATTGAACAAACTTAACGACTGAACGAGCTAAAGAAACTAAAGAACTAAACAAATGATCGTGCAACGAGAGCGAAACAGCAAAAACTCAACTACTGAACATGTTCGTTCGTTTGAACTACAATACACAACTCTAGTCTGCGATATAAGTAAATGAAGGAAACGATGATTGTTTGAAAATATAAAGGAGGAGGGAAAAACATGCGAATTGCCTTAACCCCATATTGCAGCTGGTGCCTAATGTGCCCGTCTATCTGCTGTTATATGTATTTGTAAATATATCTGCATCGGATGTGGCAGTGTGGTGGATATATGAATATGAGCTGTGAACAGTTCTAAACAAACATCAACAGCACGCTCTAATGCATTGCTAAAACAAAATAGTATGCCGGATTTAATTTCAATTTAATTCAGTGTATAAGTGATTAGCCAGCAGGAAATGTGGGGCATTAAACGCCCGAAACACCCCCTGTTATATGCCATAATTATAAACAATACAGTGTGTTTTTTATGGCTGCTTTTTATTAGCCTATTGTCTTACCAACAACAACTTCAGATCATAAAATGATTTAATATTCAAGGTTGCACAACGCCCACAATTTTATTTGATTTTTCTTTGTGGTTTAAGGAGGTCAATTCCCAAAACAATAGTAAAATTATATTTTCAAATACAATTTTTAAAATCCAAAAAAAAGAACTGCAGTTTAATCACATTTTAAAAATGCTTTTTGTTGCAGTGCTTGCTTACCCATCAGCACAGTTTGATGATGAGCCGATGATGGCTGATGAGGACTATGAATACGAAGAAGATCAGAGCAACCCCAGCCCACAGATGAAGCCATCAAGTATTGCCAAGGCTAACCCTCCACAACATAACCAAAGTGTAACTGTGACAGGAAAACTCGGCGAGGATGTTGTCCTAAAGTGCAATCTGAAAATTACAAAAGGTTAGTAAATACGCATAAGCAATTGATTTGAAACAACTTCTAATAATTGTGTTTATTCCAGATACTGTTATACTCTGGTATCAAGATTCCAAAATAGTTACACAAGGCAACAGCGTGGTGCATCCGAACTTTAGCCTAGATCAAAACACCTTAGATCTGACCGTGCTGAAGGCGAGTCCCCAGGATGCTGGTGACTACTACTGTCAAATACTGCCCGAGAAAACCTTTCAGCACATAAATCTAGTACTGGGTGATCACTCGATGGATGTCATAGTTCCAGAAAGCTCGAAGTCTGCTCAGAGCAGTTTGCATCGGATAACGTTCATGTGGGTTCTGACTGCGTGTTTGGTTCTGCTGCAGTACAAACGACTAGTTTAGAATTTAGTATTACTCAACGATTTATAAAATAGATATACTAAAATTGCATTTCAGTCTCCCTCTTGTCTCTCCAAAAGCATTTTAAGTCTTGTTAATCGTGAATTTTTCATTTTGTAAAGACAAACGATATAATTTATTAAAAAAACCAAAGTATAATGACATTGTTTTCATTTAATATTTAATTAAACACAAATTTGGTTTCTATGTATTAAATTACTTTTGTTCCTCGACAATACCTCCAGGTTTATGTTTGTGCAAAGTATCAATATGAAAGAACCCACGAATATAGTATACTAAAATTTACAAGTCTACTAACGTGCCAACATTTTTTTTATAGAAACACAGGAAGGTAGCTCCTATGAAAACGAAATTCATGTAGTATTTAAAAATCTTGTAATGCTGCCATAGGAACAATCGGTTGAAACTGGATTTTTCAAGCTATCAAAACCAAACTAACCCATTCTAAGTTAAAGAAGGTTTTTGACATGCTGACTAAATTTTTTCAAAATAAGACAAATATATCTTATAGCTGCCATAGGAACAATTTGTTCAAAATGAGCTATTGCATTGAAAACCCTTTTTTTATTCAGATATCTCAACTTAACTCAATAGTACTTATGTTATAATAAGAATCGGTTGAAAATTAATTTTTACTAACAACTTTTTTGCAAGAAAAACTATATGTCTGTGGCAAACTGAAGATAACTTTTCTTTTTGTTTATTTATTGATATCCAAATCACATCTCCAGGTGGAACTCTAAACTGATTGTGTTTCTATATTTAAGATGTTAAGATACTAGAAAAAGTTCTACCTTTCAAACTGAACCAAATTAAAACTAAATTTGGATGAAATCGACTTATATTCACCATTTTGCTTTTAGGAGCTGAAGCTCTTTTGATTTTGAGTATCGTAATTTCGGTCGTATCAATGATAATAATTCAACACAAAATAATACAATAATTAAATTTGCTTTATTTATATCGGTATGTATATATATATTCTTAATGTCGCATTAATTAAAATAAAAGAAACAAATTACAATATTTGTTAAGACACTGGCTTTTTAAATATGTATGCTTTTATGTACATATATAGTATATGTATGTTTACAGGTCGGCATTCGAAATCAGGTTTTGCAATTGCAAAATTCATATGGAACATTATTTTTTGTTAAACAATCGTTTGCATTTGATTGATTATTCAATTGGCACATTTATTTGTCAATATTAATATTATGATTCTTAAATAAAATATAAGTATACAAAATATATTCTTATATTGATGTTTTGATTGTTATAATGTGTACAATGTACATACATAAGAAGTATATATGTGTGTATGTATATATATATATTTAATCTGTATGGTCAGCGTTTATATATATTATATTATGGCCAATGGCAATTTCAGGTATTGTAGCAAACAAATTTCAATCGAAACCAAAACAAATAAGCGACTCTTTCTATCCTTACCTGATTCTAGATATTCATTATCTTTATACATAAGTACTTATTAACACACCGTTTTGTCCAATCTCTTAACAACATACATATAAGTAAGTATATCCTTCGGGTTCCTTATCGTCCAAAATATATATATTCCGTTTAGAATTGTGCAACGTACTCGGTAAAAAAAATCGTACATATGTGTATGGTTAGGTACATATGTCTAAGCTTTGGTCTAGTTATCGTGTAATATTTCAAATGTTTTCGTATTCGATTATTTATTAAATAAAATGTATCTCGTTTTCTTTTAAACATAATTTTCATGTATACTCTGGGCAAAACGTTCATACACTCGCCTACAAGTCACTAGATCCTCATTTACCCATTTTATGTATGTATTTGTTTTTTTATTTTATATACTTTTACCTATTTACATTGTGTAACTTCAATTGTATCTGCTACTGTTTCAGTATCTGTATCTATTCAGGTAATCAGGAAGTTTTTCCTTCGGATTCATTTAATCGTGTCTGTTAACTACTTGTATTACATCGTACATATAAACAAATAAATATTATATGCTAGGTTTTGGGCGGTTTTCAACCGATCGTCGCAGTTATTTCATCTTCAACTTTATCTTTATCTTCATCTTTAACTTTAATTTTAACTAAACTAAGCTACACGTAAACCTCATCTTTCTAAACGATACTCCTTTTGATTTGTTTATAGCTGAGGATGCTTTTGTTGGCACAAATGTTTCAGTGAAATTTGCATTATGCGTGTTTGAATTTGATTTTGATTTTGATATTAACATTAACATTAACATTGACCCCCATTGATCGGGGACTTTCTGGCGCATTAGCATTTGCTTGTATAATTAGAATACTTGGGTATTTTGCAATGGCAATTCTTATAAATAAGCTGCTACTGCTTAGGTGCCGGGTTCAAGGTTCAAGGCACAGCACAAGCAAAACATCTAATCTTGAAATACGTATGTACAGTCCACTTTTGGCCCTGCTGCTGCTCCTCCTTTTCCTCCTTCTTCGTTGCTCACTCAGCGAATCTCTTAGAGCCGCCTCAAGGATAGACTGAGAGCGCCTATTATCAGCATGGGCAGCACTTTAGTTGTACACGCCGCATCTGTTTCTGATTTCTTGCCAAGTCCACCACCAAAGCCGGCACGCATCAAATCATCCGGCGGAATGGCACCATCATCAACTTCACTGGAGTCTGCAAAAGATACTTTAGTTAAATGATGCTCCGTATAATAATATTTGTGATCAGTTTTGCTTTTTTTACTCCCTACCTTCTAGATCCTTAATGATAAAATCGTGCTCGGGTGAAAAGTTGGACCAACCCTGGGTGTTCTTAGTCTTCATGTGCACATGCCACAGCCCAGGCGTCAGTTCCATCTGATGTGTAATCTTCCAGACACCGCTGTCTCTTTCATGGCGTTGTGTCTTCAACACCGACACGGTGCTCCACGAGAATGACTGCAAATAATCAAATTTATTGTAGTACAACTAGTTTTTAATTTGAGATCTGCAACTAGTTCAGTTCATAGACAAGAGTTATTGAATCTGCCGTTTTTACTCCCTGTTCCCATTAAAAATGGGAAAAAGGGAGTTATAAAGTACTGCAAATGTGTGTAACAGACAGAAGGAAGCATTTCCGACTATATAAACTATATACATTCTTGATCAGGATCAACAGCCGAGACGAACTAGCCATGTCCGTCTGTCTGTCTGTATGAACGCGTCGATCTCAGAGACTATAAGAGCTAGAGACACCATGGCATGCAGGTTCGTGTATACCATACGCAGATCAAGTTTATTTCAAATTTCGGATGCACCCCCCCGCACCCCCGCAAATCGCAAAAGACTCCATCAGCCACAATTTTAAAGATAAAGCTTTAATTTTTGGTGCACATGCATGTTTAATCAATGTCTTTCGGATGTGTAAATTTCAACACGATCGGATAAATAGCACCAAAGTTATGGAAGAATCTGTTTACCCTGTCTCAGCAGGCAGAAACAACAGTTTGACATGCACTGTGCAAGTTGAGTACGCTGCTTGCTTGTGTTGCCGCTGAACTGCTTGAAATGCAAGTTGGGAGCAGGGAGTCTTGTAGTCGGGCACACTCAGCTAGAGTATTCTTACTTGTTTTTAAATAATTATTTTAATTATTTTAATTTTAAATTCCAAAAACATAATGTACATTTTGTGACAAAATTATAATACCCGCTATAGGGTTAGAAAACTCTGCTGTCGATAACCTTTAAGTTCTGACATATTCATTTTAAAATATATACACATATTTGAAGGCGAGTCTGTAATATTGAGAGTATGCAAAATATTTTCATTGAGTTTCTGAATGAAAAATCAATTCCACAAAGTATCAGATATGTATTAAACAAGGCACCCAAAATCATTCTATTTGAAGCTTTGCGGAATTGAAGCGAAATTGAAATGTAGAATGTGTTTAAAAACTTAGATATGTCTTGTATAAACATTGATCTAATGAGCTAGAGAAGCACCATTACTTTATTTATATATATTTTAAGAAAACTTACTCCCGTCAACTTATAGTCCAACATGGCTTCGGAGAGCGGCTGGAGACTGCGAACTAACCAGTGCATTGTCACAATGTAGCCATCAATGGAGCTACCCTCAAACTGGGGCGTCTCTGGGCTGTAGCTGAGCTGTATACGCGTCTCGTCGGAACCAATTGAGTTTTCCACATGACACAGATATTCACCCAGATCGCTGGCATCCACATGCTTGATATGCAGCGTGGTGCGATTATGCTCCTTATGCAAGGAATTCCTAATGGAATACTTGTCAGATATCGATAGAGTCTTGCCATCCTTGATAAAAAAGCTAACGGCAATGGGATTAGCGCGAAAATCGCAATAAAGCTCAGCGCTGCCGCCCTCCTGGGTGTTGACATGATGACGATGTGTCGACACCTTGGGACTGTACTGCACATCAATGGTGAGCATGCCATGGGGCGGATCAGTGCTGCCATCATCGCCCAGGCACTGATAAACGCCAGAGTTCTCCTCATCCACATTCTCCAACACAACAACGCCATTGGATGCATCGCTTTCCGATGTCTGCAGTCGTTGACCCTGCGTAGAGAAAAAGTTGGGATTTGGTTAGGCATAGAATGGCAGATGTAGCTGGGGATTTGCCACCAAGTGGGCCAAGTGGGACTGGCAGCACCTACATTAAAGGACCACTTAATGTCTGTCTTGGTGGGCAGATACGTTCGGCAGATGAGCTTGTGATGGTCGCCCTGCTTGAACGTCTGCGAGCGATCCGTTACATCGAGATCGTCGCAGAGGATCGACAGCCGGGCGCCCACCTTCAATGTTGTATGCTGCGTCACGTTCTGCGGCAACACCACACAGAAATAGTCATCCCCATCCTTCGAGGTCACACTGCTGATCCGCAGCGAGTTGTTCTTCATGACCTGCAGCCGATTGCTGAGGGCCGTTTGACCGGTTGCCAGTATAGTTGCTCCCTTGTACCACATGGCAACATTTTTAACTGTTAATAAACGAAATTTTAAATATGATATGATAAAGAAAGAAATATGCTGAAGAACAATCCATACGTACTTTCAAAATTACGTGCATCACAGTTGAGCAGCACATCATCGCCAGGCTTTGCTTCTACCAGAATGTTTGCCTGCTCGAAATAGGGTGGCGAACTGGGCATATCTTCCTTAGATGTGGCTGGTGGCCCCTCCGCATTACCGGATTCATCCTCATCGTAATCATAATCATCCTGCAGATAGTCTAAATTTTCTTCAGCGTCAATTGGTGACGCACGACATAGATCTGAAAGAAGGAAAGAAGTTGAAGGTAGTACATAGAAACAAGTATCAGCAATCTTGAAGAGTGAGTCATATTAGTTGGATGAGGTCGACTCTTAAGTGAACAGCATGTTTGCACCATATTTGTTGACATGGCTGGAGGAACTCTTTAATTGGAATTGATAAGAATCTTACTCCAACATTCCACTAAAGGGGGAGTGCTCAAAACAAGTTCGTTATATGAACTAAAGCCAAATAGCTTATTTTTACGGAAATTGACTTTAAAAACGGATGTGAAACGATGTGCGGAAATGTGCATTCAACCTTTTTGCATTTATGTAGGGGAACAGTGGGTTAGTATTTCGAATCAGATCTTCTTTAAATGTTGATAAAATCTAAGATAAATATACAAGCGCCCTGGCTCATTGCAATTATTAAAACATATATTCAATACTTTACGAATTTGGCTATATCCATAAAGAGAAACCAGCTTTTCCTATTTGGGTGCTGGAATCTTAATTACCAACGATAAAGCCATTGTCTTACGACTAACAATATCAAGGTAATGTTGCTTTTTGAATTACATGCACGTAATCAAAGACGATCATAATATGTAAATCAAATGCTTAATTTATGTCTGCGATTTACAAAACGCCATTAACAATAACAATTTGCATGCCATATACGAGTCTTGACTAATTTCTACAGTGACATCTAACGGTAATTCCAATCTCACGATTCAGTGCCCACGTCAATGAGTCATCTTCATTTGTTAGCGTCATCAAAATAACAATTTTTATGCTGAATTTGAATACGGATTATAATAAAAATTGAAGGTAAAAATCAAATGGCATTACGCAAGTCACATCAAGGCGTTGCTTCAATTGGTTTCAACTCGTTATCAAGCGTCGATAAAAGCGTTTACCTTAAAGACTTGGCAATCAAACAGACTGCTAAAGTCAGAGTCAGAGGCATAGATAGAGTCAGAGAGCCAGTTATCTTATCCAATCCCCTCATATCCGCACTCAGTCAGACTAACTCACGCAGACACCCCATTTATGGCAATTGGCTTTGAAACCAAAAACTGCTTTTGTCGTCTCTGAGAGCATCGGAAGAATGGGTCTGAGAATGAGACCGAGACTGAAACTGACAATGAGACCAAGACTCAAAATCAGACGGAGACCGAGACCGAGACCTTCACTGGAGTCATTGAAAACCAAATGGCAATCTTGGTCAGCCAACATTCGTTGTTCACTATATATTTGTTGCCAGAGTCAAGGCCATAAGCGTCTATAAAGTTTGCAACCCAGCAATACCCATTCTAATACACATTTGCATCAACATACTGAGAAAAATAATTGTGCATCAACTAACGATGTTGTTAATAAAATAAATTGAATGTCTATGAAGATAATAGAAATGAGATTTGTTGTAAATGATTTGTTTTTAACGGAATTTCCTTATGATACCTATATGAATTCCTTTACATATTGTTGGTCACCTTTCGCAAACTTTGGCATGCTTCGTCACTAGCGTGGATCTTTTTTAAATTGTTTCGGATTCCCTTATGATAACTATATGAATTCCTGTATATATTGTCGGTCACCTTTTGCAATCCTAGTGATGCTTCGTCACTAGCGTGGACTACCTGCTACAGTAATATTATCAACGCGGTTTTTAACACATCTTGATGAATAAAGCAGTTTAATATTCGCTGTGCTGATGCTGTCTTTTTCAACATCGTTTTTCGCTCAGTGTTCACAATTTTGGTCCATTGGCATTCGCGAAGGCAACGCGTAAGTGGGTCAGCTCAAGAGGCACCCCTGCGCCAAAAGGGCGTAATGCAAGAGCGGGGCAAGGTTTTCCACATGCGTCAGTCGCTTCCCTTCTGTTTTGGCTTTGGCCTTTGGCAGACTCTATTCTATTTTCACATTGTCCTTGAATCGCTGAGAGGGTTGCGAAAACACAACAGCACAACACATAGCGCCATCCAGTCAATTGTCTACCATATGGATGCTCCAACTTCCATTGCAATTCTGAAATGGCGTCAGGACTTGGCGGCGCCAGGCGCCAGCATCCTTCGCAGTCTCTCTACCTCATTCCCTCCGTCCTGCGCTGCCGTCCTGCGCTTACTCATTGAGTTTAATGTCGTAATGGCTTTGGCTTTTGATGGCTTGCTAACGCACGCATTGGGATTCAACTGGCGGCATCTGTGGCATTTGGCGACTGGGAATTGCAAATTGCGACTTGGACTTGGCGACAGCAATTGGAATTTGTTCTTGAATTCCTTAACTTTCAGAATGAATAACTGTGCCAAGGGATGCATTCCAATTAGTTATGCTCTCATGAAATCAGATTTATCATTTGACTCAATGTCAGTTATCATAACATACTTATGTATACACAATTGTAGAAGTTCTTTGGAAAGCGCTCTTATCCAAATGAGTATCTATTTTTTATGGTAAGTAGTTTCTCTTGTCATTCTCAAGTAACTTTAACAACTTTGTAAATATTTGTTAAACTTTTTTTATGGCTTTTGAGTTTGACTTATTATTGTTTCCCTGCATGGGTTTTTACAGCAGTTTTCTAGCATCAATTTACTTGCTAAATCTAACTTTACTTAAAGTTACTTTAAAATAATATTTTTAAAAACCTTTAACTGAAAATTAAGTAATAAGTAGGTAGTTTAGATAGTATTTGGGAGCGAATCAGTAGCGTATGTTTTCGGATGGTAAATAAATTAGGTTTTCGAATCTTTAGAGCTTGAAATTTACATTTTAAACAGGTAAACCATTTTATGTGAAATAATGTGTTGGGTTAGGATGGAAAAGGTAACGATATAAGTATATTATCAAGTTTTCTGATGGTAAGAAATATATAATGTAAATTTTAATCATATATTGCACTATACTTTTATTGAATATTTGAAATCTTTTTTGCGGTTGTTGCCAAACGATTTTGACTTTTAAGGTTATTATTACATTTATTACATTTACTGATCTATTTAAGCTGATATACCTTTTCATTCAAAGGAATATATAAAATTTACTATACAAAGGTGACTTTTGAGAATAAACATTTTCAAGGTGAGTCTAGGAAACTTTGCTGAATGACATTAAGGAATTAGGATGATAAGTTTTTAAGAATAATCCAGACAGATAAGGAACTAAATTTTAGGCTGTGTAATCGAATTTTCATCTAGATATCAAACAGGACACTTTGCAGATCGTAACTATTACCATGGAACTAACTATTTAAAGTACTACATAAAAAGATGACGTTTGGTAACAGACATATCAGTAAGGTCAGTGGGAAAACCGTCGCTTCGGGCAGATAAGAAGAGCTCGCAATGCACATTGATTTCATTCAATTCAATTCAAGATTTAGTTCAAGATGAATACTCAAGTATTAAATACGAGTGCGTGATTTTGTTTTTTTTTTAGTTTTATTGTTGTTTCATTATCGTCACATGGATGATACGTCCACCTTTTGACCGTAGTCTGCTGCAGCAGCAGCACATTGCAACCAATATTTGATTTCGTGTCCTACATATGTTGCAGTGTTCATATATAGTCGAGAGATACTACTGTATACAGCTATGAGGTCAACTCGTAAACAAATAATATGCCTTGTCTCGTCTTTTTTCCATGAAATATATAAATAACATATTGACTACTCGCAGTTGCCAATCCAATGTACAAATTTGGCTGTAGATGGTCTGTCGATACAGCAAAAAAAAAATGGAACTCGGACTGGGAGCTGTCATGAAGTCATAAAAGTGCCAAAAACCGAGGCAGACTGAGCAGATCGGCTAATGTTAATGTCTGGCCAAATGGCATAAATTGCTCTATGTACATAATTTGATTCCATGAATTTGAATATAACGTCAGAAATATAACCAAAAAAAAAAATATGTATATATACTATGTATACACGAAATGGAAAATTAAATTGAAATCAATTGATTGAGCTTCTAAATATATATATGTATATAGTATATACGGACCCCTGACAGACAACTAAAGGAATGCGTGTGTTTTGCGCACGGATCTCCGAAGGCGTGTCTCTGATCTAGGAAATGGCATCAACAGTTTGATTGATCAAATGATTTTCAATGATTTATTGTGCGTTTTTCAGACAGCATTCCCATCAAATCTTTGAGGCGCGGCACGTTGCACGATTGCCAAAAGAATGCGTAAATTGAGATATCTTGAATATTGAAATCTTGAGCATACAGATATGCAAAATATGAACGATTAGCTGAAGCTTTAAGTGAATTTTGTATACATTTTATGGAATCAATATGTTTTTCTTAGAGCAAAAGTGTTTGAGTATGTTTGAAAATATGCTAAAAATATATGGAAGTTCTCATATCCGGTATAATCAAATCAATCGGTATCGACACTAGTAGCTAATGTGAGTTGCGAATACCATTAAAAAATTCGAATTAAAAACTATTGATTTTGAGCTAATGGAATGAAAACTTAAGTTTGATCAGGAAACTTGGTTGTTGTTTAATTCAAACACAAAAATATCAAAGCAAAAATTGTTTGAAAAGTCAAGTTCCTAAAAGCAGTTCAGGTTTAATAATGCAGGAATAGAAAGATTCGTAGTCCCATGGGAAAGACGCAGTTAGATAAAACTTGAAATGTAATCGTTTTAAAGCAAATGCCATTTCATTCCCAGTGCTCATAATTAGTTCTTGAATTTAAGATTATATTAGAATTATTCTGATTCATAGCTTTATGAGATTAGGTGAATATGCTATTGAGAAAAGTAGCAAATTTCAAATATATTTATCAACTATTTGATTGGATACAGAAGTATGAAATAAATATTGGGAAATAACAGTAGACAATTTCCAGTATTTTATAGATTTCAACAACATTAAAAATACCTTGAAAATAATGCTAAGTTAAAGTTAAGTTAGACTAATCTATGAAATAACAGTATAACTTGTTAAAAGTCAATTTTATATGGGTGATATGGTGTGTTATAAAGTCGTACCATTTGACATACTAGCTTTACTTATAAATGTGGCAATCATGAGTTAACAAACATAATTCGTACAGCTGCTTATTATATCAACATCCGTCAAAATGTGCTTTCAAATTATTGATGCAACCAGCTAAATTTCAAAATATTTACACAACATACCAAAAAAAAATATGCTTTGAACTTGTTGTAGGCAACAAGTCGTGTCTATTTTGATGAACATATTTATGAACTTCTACACAGACTTTCAAGATGTGCAAAGTTTTTCAGCTGAAAACTGTGGAGATTTCGACATTCGCCTTATCGCCTGTCTACCAAATTGGAAAAGCGCACATTTAATTAAAAATGTTCATTCTTGTTGTGTAAATAGCCCCCCCTCACTCGCAATATTGTGACCCCTGAAACTATAACTGAAAACTGGCTGGAAAACGGAGATCATTGGATTGGTGGTGCGGGGCAAGGCTGGGACATAGGGGCGTCTACGTTGTCAGGCACTGGCTGCGTGTCTGGCATTAGCAAATATCTAACATCAAACTGCCATTCTTTGCAGAACAAATATTTACGCTTCCCATTGGACTCTTTCAGGGCATAGAGAGGAGATGAGGGACCTGGTGGTTGGAAACAGAGCACATAGCCCACAGCTTCAATAACATGCTCTTTCTTAGCACAGTTGAGTTGGAGCTGGTTAACATCATCAGTAAATGAATACATAATGCCAGTACCTGAGTATCTGAGTGGAATGTTTACCGTTATCAACATTATATGCGCCATAATTCTTAACGCGTATGAAATTTAACTTTCAACAATAGATAAGCATTCTCTGCCGATAAGATATGCTGGCTCCAACTGGCATTCTGGGCTATGGGCTTTATGTTGTTTCATTAAAGGTAAACTTAACCCACGTGGTACTCAGCAAGCACAGCGATACAATTGTGTACACACACACACACACACACACATTCATTTGTGTATGTACATTGCACACTTGCAAAAAACTGCACAGCTTTTGTACAAAAGCATAAAAATGTAATGAAAAATTGTGCAATTTTGTTATCTATAAATATAAATCAAATGATGTTTTATTTATAGCACACTTTTTTTATTTGGATTGAATAATGTATGTAATATATCCATTAAATGTTCCCCACAATTTGTTTCAGTGTATAGACTCATCACACGACATTCAAAATGATATGTGGGTTGAGGCATTGCTCATGCCTATTAATATGGCATACGCAACTTTTGGTAATTCATAATTTTGACACTTTCGTATGAACGTAGGCAACACGCCCCCAGTGATATGAAATCCTAAGCACTTTTGATAAGTAGTAACTACTTTTGAAGTACTAGGTATTAAAAATGCATTTAACTAATTTAATTTTCTACTATAACTATTTTAATATTTACTCCCTGTTCCCATTAAAAATGGGAAAAAGAGAGTTAAAAAGTACTGCAATTGCATGTAACAGGCAGAAGGAGGCATTTCCGACTATATAAACTATATATATTCTTGAACAGCTTCAATAGCCGAGGCGAACTAGCCATGTCCGTCTGTCTGTCCGTCTGTCCGTATGAAAACATAGATCTCGGAGACTATAAAAGCTAGAGACACCAAACTTGGCATGCAGGCTCCTGTGTACCATACGCAGACATAGTTTACTTCAAATTTTGGATACACCCCCCGTACTCCCGAAAATCCAAAAAAGGACTTCCACAGCCCAAATTTTAAAGACATAGCTTTGATATTTGGTACACATATATGTTTAATCAATGTTGATCGGTTGCGTAAATATCATTACGATCGGATAAGAAACACCAAAGTTATTGAAGAATCTATTTCCCCCGTCTCAGGCTTAGAGTAAAATGTTATATTGTTTCCTAAAATAATTTCAATAAAATCAGTTATTTGACGGAAGTTGAAATGCTGTAAACTTAAAGATTCACTGTATCGGTTCTGAGTTTTAGCAACATGTTTACAAAAGTTCATCAAAATCGGGCAACTATATCCAAAAGCTATTACGAGAACAATAGATAGAAAGTTAAGTTTTCATATGTACAAATTTTCTGTTAGGGTATATTTGTATCTCCTGCAAGTCGCACATAACTTTTCTTTCCAGTTTTTCATTGTGTCTGTTCTATAATTTGTTACATACTTGTACATATAATCAGAATTTCTGATTAATTTATTATTATTTGTTTTTATTTAGCTCATTTGAGGGGCGTATCCTTTGAGCATGCCATTAATTGAAACAACATACTTCAACAGTCCATTGGGAGCTTAAAGTGCCAATTAAATTAATCAGATACAAATCGAAATTGTGTAACCGGATGAAATCCATATCAAAAAGCAAAAGCAAACGCAAGAGCAAGAGTTTGATCTAGACTCAAGAGTTTAAATTGGAATTTGAGTTTGAATTTGAATTGGAATTCGAGTTTGAGTTTGAGTTTGAGGACTTACCGCCATAAAATTGTCCAATTAGCAGACAAATGAGCAGCAGCCACGTCGAAGAGCTCATTTTTATCGTACACAGTTTTGCTTTTTTGTTTTTGTTTTTATTTTTGGGCAGCACGCACTTTATAAATTTTGTATTTGTATTTGAATTTTGTAGCGCTATCTAACGAAGGTAGATTGTTAACTGCAATTAATATGTTTGTTTTGAAGTAGTTTTAATTAATTTGTCGCTAAATTGCCAGCCCAATTGGGAGCCGCAAAGCCAACATAATTTGTTGGCTACTTATTTATAAATTGTTATATTTATTGTATGCGCAACGCGTTCGCCGGAAACACAAAAATTGGCCAAGCAAAATTCAAGAAATATCAGTTATTGAATACGAAAACAGTTTTTTAAGCACTTAACCAACTAATAGACCACAAACAAAAAAAAACAACAGAAATATTGGCAGCTGTGCGCTAGAAATCACAGCTTCCAATGCAGTGGACAAATTTTCGCTGATTGGCAGCTAAATGGTAAACATGGCTTCTAGCATTGGTAATACGTAGTATTTGTGAACATGGCTTTAAGTATTGGTAATACGTATGAAGTATTGGTTATGCAAGCGACTCTCACAGTTACAAATCGTAGTATATCAATGATGTTATGATCTCAGTGCGAAAATTGCAATTTGTTGTTGCCACGCTCTGCTCGCTAAATTGCCCCCCCACTCCCCTACTTCGCTCCTTCTATATAGCATATACTATATATGCAACTAACTGCGTCCGCCTGTGGTTCACTCAATGCCAAAGCGGTTGGCCGGCTACAAAGTGGGTCGTGTCGGGTCGATGAGGTTGAGGGCAAGGGGGCGGCAGGACGGCAGGGCGACAGACGGGTTGGGGTAAGGGCAGGGTGTGCTAAGACGAAAAGCATGCAAATATGTATGAGTCTGTATATAAATAAATAAATGTGCAAATGCGAAAACTCAAAAACGCAAAACGAAAAACAGCAACTAACAAAAAAAACAACAAAAATATATATAATTTTAGTTTTTGGTAAACCGAAACCTATACACACTGCCCATTTCCGAAAACTTTTCATTCCGTTATGTTTTCAATTTTGTGTTCCAGTTCCAAACGTTCTGACTTTTTAAAGTTAAGCTCGAATACTTCGCATTCCATTCCATGGTTATTCGGTATTTTCATTGATATTCATTGATCAGAATCAAAATTAGGAAATAGTGCAGAATAATTTCATTTACGAAAATTAATGATTTCTCAATATTTTAGTTTGCTGCAAATTTAATAGAGTTTTAGAACATCTCGTAAAACTTTCGTTTTCAATAAAATTGATCGTCACTCAGTGACAGGGCATACAAACTTTACAAAAGTAAGTATCTAAACATATACATACAAATGTGTTTACACTTGGATCATCACATACTATACATCTACATTTGTTTTCGCTAATTTCTATGTGTGCTAGTTTAAAAAATTGAAATTACAATGCATTTCAGTTGTATTTAGCTGAATAAATCGCTAAAACGAGGGTATAAATACTAATGACATGTACATTTGTAATTATATACACATATTGTATTAACTTATCCAAAGTTAAGTAAATGACTGATTGTGAATAGAATACTTTTAACACTCTACTCAAATCTTCCAGTGCAAATCAAGTTGTTAAAATATATATTTAAGACTTTGTCTATTTCTACTGCATTTAAACTCGTAACACCTTATACCACTCATATGACCAGCGCATGCCGTAAAGCTCACGGTTATCAGAAACGAAAGTTTTAAAAATATTTATCAATGGGGAGCGCAAGGTGCAAACGTGACATACCCTGGGCTTCCAAGTAGATATTTTTGACTTCGATTCTAACGAGGGTGGTTTAAAGCATTGCATTGTCTCTGATGTTTTGATAGCATAATTAACATATGTTACGTATATTTGAAGGTACTTCTAATAAGATTGATTCTTAGTTTTAAAAAAATTACGTATATTTAATATGGAAGTAACTTTTCCAAAAATTATCTCTCTAAAATATACTACAGTGTATTTAAATTTGGTTTGTAATATTTGGATTTGATTATGTCAAATAATAATTAAATTAGAAAAAGAAGGTATAAAATGAATACTCCTTTCTTTTATTGTATCCGGTAAATATAGAATCAGCATCAAACTCTTATATGTTCCCATTTCCGATAATCGTTTTTGATTTTGTGTTCCTGTTTTCGAATGAAGTTCTATGTAATTGATTTTTATGTTTAAAGATAAGTTCCAATTCTAGTCAATTCAGTGTTTCAAAATACAAAACTTTAAAACCGAATATTCCATCGATATTCGAAGTTTAGAGCACAAATAATTTTGATTCCGAATGTTTTGATCGGAATCGGAAATAGGAAAAGGCACGGTAATCTTAAAATAAATTCATATATATTATGATTCTGTTTGGAATGTATTAGCTATCATTCTATTTTGAGCGTCTTTAAAAGCTTAAAGTTAAATTTTCAATTTTGAGTTTGCAACTTCAAACATGATGACTTTTCGAGCTCCTCTCGCTATGCTAGTCGTACGAGTATATCTTCGTCTTGGGGCCTGAACAATCACTGCTTGCTCACTTGCTTGTCTTGGTCTTTGGTCTTTACGTTTTTTGTTTTTTTGTCTTTCTTGTCTTGTTTTTGGTCTTGTTGGCGTTTGTTTATTTACATTGCGTTGCAAGTTTACACACACACACACACACACACACACAGAAACAGACAAGTGTACAGATGCAGCCAAGGGTTGCAGTTGTATGTGTGTGTGTGAGGCAGCTGCAGCTGGTCTCAGCTTGCTATTCCAATGATATTATTTTGGAATGGGGTATTGAAAATCGGAATGCTTTGCTTTTGGCGTCTGAAAATTGAATTGAAAACTTTTGTACTGTAAATAAAAGCAATTGATGTTTTTCTTTAGTGTTGTCTTTTTCAGTTGTCTTGGAATTCCTGCGCCGCCGTCAGTTGTCCATCTGTGGCCTGTTCCTGCTGCCCTACACAGCAGCCGCAAAGCCCATTCCATTCCCCCATTCCCATTCCCATTTCCTTTTTTCGACCAATTTTTCGTGCCGTCATTTCGCTTTCGTTTTACATTTTTTGGTAAGACAGCCGGCAACAGCGACACAGACGTCAACTGTTTAAGTATACAACAAAGATACATATGTACATATATATACAAATGTATAGCATACATATTTATAGAATGCAATGCCAATGCATTTGCATATTGTACAACTGCAAATGTTGTTGTTGTTGTTATTTTTGTATATTTTGTTTGCTGTTTCTAATTGCAAAATGTAGCGAATGCCAAAATGCATTTTGGGGCCGCAATTTGAAATCGCCTAGTGGCAAGAAAATGCTATTATGAATCACATAGCCTTTAGTGTGTATATGAGTATGGGGCCTGTAGAAGCTGGCTTTGGGGCAGCTGCACCCGCTGCCACCGTTGCCACAATTGCCATCGCAGCCAGGGCCAGGTAAAGAATGGTTAAAGTGAAGTGCCTGTGCCATTTACACGGGGCATAAACTGGTTTTTGCGTTTGCTCGCGATGCGCTGTGCTGCGATGCCAGAGAGATGAAGAAAGGTAAAAGAGGCAAGAGAGCCGCAACAACAACAACAAACTTCGTTACAAAAGGCAACCCAAACTGGCAGCGACGACATATTGTATGAGCTGTTTTGATTTACGAGCAGGTAACCGTTCCGTACTCCCAAAAAAAAGATGCTCATTCAGTTTGTAACACTTGCACTTGCAACGCTTTCGCTCAATTTGGTTTGCCCCCCTTTTGAACCAAAATTCAGTTAGATATATTCTCGAAAAAAGCTTTTGCTTGGCCAACAATAGATAAAGGTCTATGTACATTGTACACATTTGTACATGTGTGTGCGCGCACAAAACAAATTAAAGTTTTCAAGTACTTTATGGTAGTATTGATAGCAGTATTTTTTTATTTTTTTAACTTTTTGTTGCGCTACGCGCTCTTTTCGTACCCGACGCGATGCTTTTCCAACGAGAACTGAAAGTAAGTGTAGCGCGTGCTTGGATGCCAATTGGGAGTTAAAAGCGCGCTGGAACGAATGGAATTGGAACATGACTGTCAATGCCTCTGAGCACGCCACAGTTGTTGTTGCTGCTGCTGCTGCTTCTGTTGCTTGGGGCTGCTTTCTGCTGCTGCTGCACGTAAACAACAATTGCTGCTCACTTCGTTTCCGCGTTCCTCTTGTGGCGCCAAATTTATCTGAGTGAGAGAGATAATGGGACAAAGTATGGGTCCAAAAGATGCTCACAATGTCATTGTCAATTCTTGTTGGTTTTTTTTGCGCTTGTTGTTGGAAGCCCTATACTGAATAAATACCCTTTACGCATAAGGCAGGGTATTTAAGTGATGAGTATTACACTTTAAGAGTACAGTTTAAAAGACTGCAATTTTTTTTTATAAGCTAAAGATTTTTGCTACATATAAGAGCATAAAATAATAAGCATAAAACTGATTTTAAATTTGCTATTTCGGTGAGCCAAAAAAACAACATTTTAACAATTTGCCACGTATACGCAATAAAGTTGCCTGCTCTATGTGTAATAAATGGAGCAAAACAATGGAAGTTGTATTAAAAGCTCGTTTTGTTTTGTTTTTCGCCATAAAATACATCAAATGGCAAATTAAATTTAAAAATTGGGCCATGTTTGTGTATATACAGATAAAAAGTACAAAAAAAGTAACAATGCTTCAGTCAATACTGTTAATACTTTCAAGACGTCAATAGGTGAATGTACTTTGTTAGTCAGGGAAATTAGTTTATGTATTTTTATAGAATTTTTTAGTGATCTAATCAAACGTTGATATCTGTTGTCTTTCAGGAAGTTAAAAGTAGCTTGATTCACGCATTCGTCATCTTAGGTGATACAGCCTAAATGACTACCATAACTTGATTAAGCAACAAGTTTTCTCGTAAATATCTAAAAAGTTTTCTTATTTCTAATTTTTCAGTACCTGAGAATTTTTCCTCTGTTTTTAGGTGGTAATCCTACCTAAAAATAACTAAAGCTCTAAATTCAATAATGGTGATGCTTGAGAATTTGATGCTAAGCAAACATGCATTTAGTCACATTCTTGGATAAACTTCCGAACACTTCCGTTTCATTTTCTATACCATGGCCAGTTTACATTTTCTATTGCGATCGAATCGGTTGGCTATTCTGCATTATAAAAAAGATTGAAGATTTGACTTAAGAAATTTTGGCTTTGAGTTTGTTTAATAAAATCATTTAAATATAATTTATTAAAAGAAAAAGAGTGGTGGAGCGGATTCAATAACTTTTATTTATAGCATTAAATTTAAATAATTATATAAATTAAATTAAATTAAATAAAAATTAAATAAAACGAGCTTTCAAGGTACTGGCGAGAAAGACTTTGAGTTATTCATACTGTTGCTGAATCCAAGATAACCATTATTTGCTATAATTTATTTGAATAGTAACGATTTTTTAGTATTCTTAGTTCATAAAATAAATAATTTCAATGAAATATTGTAAGCCACAACCAATTTAAATAACTGTTAAATAACCGCCTTTTAGACCATTTATTATCGAAACATCGATAGACATTTGGCAATTGGCGAATAATTTGCAACGTAGCATTTTACAGCACTGGCACTTTTCAACACTAAAGTTGACTGCGCGAAATATTTTTGTTTACAAACTGAAACTGAATAATGGACGTGCCGTTATCGGAATTTAATGCGCTGGACTTGGAACGTGAACTTTACGCACGTGCGCTGGACACAGATGGATCAAAGGAGGAGCGCTATTACCGCTTGTTGACAGCTCGACAGGAAGCGGCACAGGCGCCTTGGCGGACAAGAAGACCAGCCATTGCAAAGTTTGGAGCACGCGTGCAGCTGGAGGACTTTGCTGAGACGCAAACATACAAACAGGCCGAGTGGGAATTGCTAACCAGTAAATTGCAGTGGAGACTAGAGCATGTGCGCAGTACTGAAGATGGCGAAGGATTGGAGTACTTTAATCCGGCTGTGCTTGCGCGTGTTGATGCCGCCAAAACGTATATGCTAAATATGGATGAATTTTTGATAAGACAAGAGCCATATGTGCATAAGGTAAGAAAATAACGCTTCATATACATATATGTTTATTAAATGCAAGTTTTCTTTACTAGGTCTTTGTGGTTTTCGTGTCGCGCACTAACGGCCAAGAACATCATCTTTGCTATGCCAGAAGTCTGGCCAAACTGCGCAGTTGGGATGAAAATCTAGAGGAATTCGAGTGGCCAGTAAGTTAGCTTATTAATAACAATTGCATTCGAATCCATAACCTGTCCAGTTCATTGCAAGTGAAAGCCTTTACAGCGAGGGAGCAGTGAACATGCCCACACTACAGACAACAGTAAGTTATCCCTTGAGCTGTCTGCTTTCTATAAATTCAATTTATAATTTAAGATCATTACACCTGAGAACATTGCCAAGGCCTTAATGTACATATTGACGGAGCTAAACGATAAACAACTTCAAAACTATGTAGTCATCGCTTGTGACCAGAATAGGCTCAGTTTGGCAGTTGTCAATCAGCTGGTTGAGGCCACCGGTCATGTCATGGTGCCATGTCTCTTTGATATCAGCGATTTGCAAAAGTCCTTTCGCAGCATGTTTTGTTCGGCATGTGTGCGCTGCTCTATGCGTGTGGAGAGCGAGTTATATGCGATAGGCACATACGAGGAGCAGCTAAGCAGGATCTGCAATAGCAATAATACCAAAAATATAAGCGCAGGATTACTGCTGTTGGACTATGTGAATCGACTGCCAGGCATCTTGCTATCTATGTGGAACTTTGAGGAACATCGCGATAAGCTAATTTCCTTGATTGGGCTAAATAACAAAATGATAAAGATATACGGTTGCCATCTTAAAAGAGAGCTGCCTCCTATCACGTACGAAGACTGTGCAGCTGGCGCAGGTCTCTTGCAATTAATTGTATTTGACGCCTTGTGGTGCATGTCTCCAGAGCGGGAAACCGAAGAACTCAATGCAAATGCAACTCCTGCTTCAACAACCAATCCTACAGGAATAAATATAGAATAGTTTTAAGTACAATTACAATTATTAATTTAAGCATATATTTATTTTTGGAACATTGAAATCAGTACAAATTGTTATTATTTATTATTTTACTTATGTGTAACGAATTGAAAGGCAAATTTGAATGCATATCGTTATAAAGGCTAAGACTTTGTAGCCACTGATGGCTGCGCTATTATGTATCATGCTTGCTGTAAATATCTGTGACCTTTGTGTAATCTCATTGTCAAAGATCTCTTCCGTTGCATCATATTGCAGCTCCGATTCCGTTGAATAGTTGGGCAGTTCAACTTGAAATTCAAACTGTTAATACGAAAAACTTATGGTAAGAGACTTATATTGACTTACCCTCGCCACCAGTTGCGAATCTCACGATTTTGCTGTTGTCGCTCCAGCCAAAGCTGTTTCGGGCCAACACTGAGACCTCAAAGAGGCTAGCGGGTTGCAGGCCATGCAAGGTATATGAGGTGATGTAAATTGGACCTGATTTTGGGAAAGATAGAAATAATATTTTAACAAGCAACGAATTGGAATGTCATTCTATTAGTGTTGTTATTTCTTAAATTTCACCCAAATTCCTGAATTCAATTCCTTATAAGTAAAAATCCGTATACATAAATAAACTTTTGTTGTTATCGTTGCGATAAAGTCGCTTTTCGATCGATTTTTAGAACGCCAAGTGCTACTTATGACGCAGAGTTCCCATTCTCTAAATAAAAACATAATTTCGCTGTCACTTTTGTTATAGTAAAGTGTCGTGTGATCTGTTTATTTATTTGTTGACAAACAATTTTTCTTGCATCTTGATTTGCATAATCATAAATGCTAAAATGGCAAAAATTAAGAATGTCAAATGATAGTTTATTTTTCAGATTTGTAACGATATTTGATTTTGATAGTTTAGCTACTAAGCCAGTGCAGTACAATAGTATCCATAAGTTTTTCTTACAATCTTCAATTTATTCGGTAGATCTTGAAGCTTTCGTCAATAATTTTTTAATAAACAATCATTTTCAATGCATTTAAAATGTTATTATCCCAAAAAGCACTTAGATTAAATTCGAATCGATATTTTTCGAAAAACCAAATATATCCAAAATATAATATTTTTGGGTATAACTCACCTATGGTCACTTGAGCTGGAATTGTAAGTTCAGTCCAGTTGCTTCTAACCGGCTTTGTTAGATTTGCTTTTAAAAAAATAGTAATTAATTGAAAAAGTTTAAAAAGTGTTTTACAAAAATAACAAACCTGATGGAATCTGTCGAAATTTGAGTTTAAATTCCATAATGGGCAGCATGCTCTCTGTCTGCCACACCAGCACATGCGACGTGGAGCTCTGAGTGCCTGGATTGATTTTAAAGACGCAGGGCATTGGGCGTCCAGTCAACTCGACGATGGCGCCCTTGAAGCCAATAGAGTTGCTCGCCCGGCACTCATACTGTCCCATGTCGGCATCCCGTACCTTTTTCACAATTAGCACATGCTTGATAAGGCTAACATAGTTATCCAGCGATTGGTTGATCTGCAGTTCCGTCTGTTGACTGCTAATTTGTGAGCCGTATTGTACAGGCACGCCATGATGAAACCATTGCAGCGTCGCAAGTGGTGCTGATTCCACAACACATTCCAGCTGAGCCCGATCTCCAACTTTGGTGTACACCACAGACTGTGGCAGCGTCAGCTCAGGCGAAACTAAAAGTGTATGGTTTAAGTTTACTATCTGCATCTAGTTTTAATGGCTTGACATAACCTACACAGTACATGAAGGTAGACGCCCGACACGGCTGGCTGACCCACTCCATTGCTGGCCAAACACTCGATCAGACCGGCGCTGCTGCGCGCCTTGATCTCAAAGATGTGACTCTGACGGTTGCCCGCATTGCTGTATTGATCCAGTGTATTGCCATTAAGACGCCAGCTAATTGCCGGCTGTGGCACACCCTTTGCCATGCAGACCACCTCGAAGATGGCGCCAATGGGCAGCTCCTGTACGCCGCTGGGTTCAGTGACAACGCTGGGCGCATATTGCACCTCAATCGCATGCACCTGGACGGCGGGATGGCTACCCGACATGATCTCGCAGTAATAATCACCAGTATCATCGGGCTTCACATGTGCCACCTGCAGGCTGCCATTACCCCAAAGCACAATGCGATCGGGTGGCAGTATCTCCGGGTGCCGAGAGTCTACCAATAGCACATCGTCCCTATGCCAGCGGACATAGCGGTAGGGAGCTGCAAGCGGAGAAAATGTCAAGTTTGTTTAGTCATTTCAGATTTTTAAAGTTATATAAAAACTATAGCTTCAAAATTGTTGGAAAAATTGGGTTTACATGGGCAGACCGAAGGACAGATGGACGGACAGACAAACGCACAAGCCCAATACACTAATTTTATAAACTTTTGAAAACAAATTATAAAAATTAAAACAGACTCAGTTTGTGCTTAGTTTATTTTATCTAAGTTGTATTTAATATACAACCCCTTCCATTTCCGATCAAAACCTTCGGAAAGCTGTTCAAAATACTGAATACCTATGAAAAATTCAGTTTAAAAAGTATTGAGACAATAGAATGAGCAGTTTTTCAATTAATCTTAAAAAAGTTCAAAGTTTTGATATTCCATTCGAAAAGAGCAACACAAAATTTGGATTTGGGATGAAAAGTCCTCGGAAATGGGAAAATGCCTGATAGATAAAACTGTTTTTGCTGAAGTCAAATTTTCAACTGTCGAAATTGTAAACTGAATTTTTTTAAATATATATTTTCCGTTAATGACAAATTATAACTGTATTTTTTAAAAGTTTGGGTATACAATGGGTGAGATAACTGGTCTTCAATTTCTTTTTAAAATGATTTAACATATGTTTCATCAAACTCTCCGCAAATCCACCCCAAATTCCATCTGAAAACCAACTCAATATTTTTCTTGCAACTGAAATCTCTTTTAAAACTATCTGTAAACTTCAATAAGCATTCTGTTTCAATGCGTACTGCTAACAACCCTTTTATCAGCTCTAAACAAGACTTCTTCAAGAAAATGAAATTAATATAAATCCGTTTATGTGTCTATTATAGAAAAAGGAAATCCATTGTGCTAATCAAATCTATTTAACTGCAGCTTTTGTGCATTCATTCAAGGCGTTTTATTATCAATCTAGAATCTTTGTTGCTTGAGAGTACAAATTAAATGTCATTGTTATGCCCAATTTGCTTATAGATCGACTACAAAGGAGAACTTTCAAGGCCTATTAATGTTGGTCAGCTAATTTAAATATGCAGTTTATATTTGTTACATTTAAAACTTGGATAACTGTGAAACGCAATTTAATTGAATTTCTTTGAAAAGTTCTATAATTTAACTAATTGAAAAATGCTTACTATCCAAATAGCAGGGCAATAGCACAGTATCGTTTTCGTAAGTTTTGATGGTCGTTGAAATGCTTTTAAATTTTTGATTATTCTCAAGATCATTGTTGAAATTCAATTCGGCACTGCTGCAATGCAGTAAAACCAAAAGCGATATTAACAGATCAATTAAGCACTTTGAAATACACATAGTAATAGCGGCCACTTGAAATTAAATTAAATTAGATACTGCGATTTAATATTTCAACGTTTAATCGTATCTATTCCAAAGACGCGTGTCGAAATTGAAGCTCAGGGTGCACGATTGCTCCGGCGCGTTTGCAGTCACGAGCCCAACTGATCGCTTGAGCTGCCGATGTGAATCTGTTGGATGCGGCTTTCCCCTAACGATCACTTCAAAGGGGGTGGGGGCTAAGGCAGTGGCCCTGGCAGAGCCAGTGACAGAGGCAGCGGCAGTGACAGAGCTGTGACAGTGACAGAGGCGACGATGAAGGCGGCTCAAAAAAGCCACTTGCTGTTTCTTAAAATGCCGGTTGATTAGCTGACTTGAAATGTTCGGCAACGCAGACGCACATTGTTCTTTTTGTGACACATACATATGTGGCAGCTTGAGATACATATTATACTTATGTGTATTTTGTATTTAAAAGTATCTATAGATGCAACGAAGCGTCCAACACGCCCACACCACAGCCATGTCCATTTGCATGGGCCACGCATCGCTAGTTCTCAGCATTCTGAATCTGAATCCGATTCTGGTTCTGATGCTGTTGCTATTCCCTCTGATCTATTACATTCTCCGCTTCAGAGAACGTGCTTCTGTTGCATATTTTGAGATAAAATGTCATTGTGCCACAATGGGAAATATTTTTTTTTTTTTTGCCGGCAACCGCCCCATCATCATTGTGATCGGATCAGGCACATTCACATACATTTGCTCACAATATGGCTATAGAATTGAGGTGTTGACTGCCGAGCATTATTTGGCATAGGAACTGTGTCCGAACGCTGTGCAGAGTTTGGACCAAGCATTCCCCTATGTACCATCATTACAATTATTATTTGTATGCAAAGATTTTAATAAAAAACTTTTACCGGAAGTGCAGTTTTATATATGTTTAATAAAAAGTTGCATAATAGTGACGTTCATATTGTGTATGTCATAAAACGTTCTCGGGAACTAATTTCTTAATTTTGTTCTTTATTTAAATGGATCTTGTTTCAGTTTTATAAATAACTTACTCCAGCTTATATTTTCTTGCCAGAATATATATTATACTGATGTAAAAAAATTTAGTTTTTAAACTGTTACAAGATTTGAAACACATAAAGGGTTAATTTTTTTAAAAGAAAAAACATGTCTGTATTTATGAACAAAGTTATGGTTGAAAATAAGGATTTTACAATATTTAGATATCTGTTTCGAGACAATCAGTTGTGTTTCCATTTCCACAAAATTCGGATGTAAATTGAAAACTAAAACTATTTTTGAAATAGTTTCTGAAAGGTTTTAATATTATTTTGATGAGTAAAAATTTAAATTAGTTTGATTGTTTAAAATTAAATTTATCAATCTGAAACTGAAGTATCGGATTCGGTAATGGGAGCATGCCTAATATAATAAGAATACCAAAGGCAATATCGAAATAATTCTGCTTATCTAGATATCGGCACCAAGAAATAGCTACTCATAAAGAAAACAGACCACAAATTAAGAACACAAAATTGAAAATATATTGAAAATATCGAGTATCGTATGTAAGTATGTCATTTTCAATTCAATTCGATTGTGACCTTTAACAACTTGGTGTAGTTTTATTCGAACTCCCGCAAAACAACTGTAACACGATCACATTCAATTAAAAGACAATTTCATCGAATTAATTAAATTAGATGTGGGGCCCCCAACAACAACAGCTGCGCAAACAAACTGCAAACCAATTAAAAGAAGCGTCAGAAAGACTTAACTCGCTTCGATATGAGCAAAAGTTCACTTAGGATCTGTTTTGTTCTCAACATGATGAGTACAGTTGGTCATTTATAAATAATGAGCATAGTTTTTTTTTGAGTATAGTAAGTATTTATTTATTTAACCTGGCTACATTAAGTTGATTTCATTTAAAAGTAATACAGCTTTGAATGCTTACAACCGAACGGCATCAGCTATTATTACAATATTTTATTTTAAGCATTTTTTGTGTATATATTTATTAGTGTTCTAAGGACAAACAGAGTTTTGATAGATGTACTATGTTATATGTATCGTGTATGTATGTATGTATAAATGATAAATTTATTAAACAATATACAGCAACTAATACAGTTTTATAACTTAATGCTTATAAAATTAAATGGTCTATGATTTTGTTTTGTAATTAGAATAATATAAAAATTTGATAAATGAGTTTCGTTTGTAAATTTTAGCTAATTGTTGTTCATAAAATTAATATAAAAATCAAACGGACACACACACACATATACACAAATACACACACGCACACACATGTGACATGCGTTCCAAACAAACATAAACAAGCAATTTCAATTGTAATGCAAACAGTACTCATCAATTAGTTGTCTCAAAGATCTACAACAGGACGTAAGGGTTTTCGTGTGAACGTAAAATATTTGCCATAAAACATTTTTGGTATTCTGTGTATGAGACATTTAATTCCGTCCTGATTGAGATATTTTTAAAACAACCACAGAGTGAAAAATTTGTTGATCTATATCCGTACAATGCGATATATTCGTAAACGTAATACAATTTGTAAATTATGCCTATAGTTGATTCATTTGCGTACGTACAAGATGGGGAGCATTAACAATATTTCTCCTTAATCGTCACAATAACGTCGATTACGTTTAATTGTGTGTAACACCACTAAACTAATTATAGAAAGTCAATAATTAAACAATGCAGTTAGATTAGGCCGCGCTTCTTTTTGTAGTCTTCCAGGTTGAGCGAACGTTTGGACACCGTTTCCGTTGGCTTGTTCAACGGCTTTGGCAGTGAATTGCCGCTATTGACTGCAATTTGAGATGTGTATAATTAAAATTGATATAAATAAACTATAAATGAGCTTACCTGGCAACGGTACATCTAGATCTATGTCAAAGTCATGCAGCGAATACAAACTGTAGTCCTTGCCATCTGTTGGCTTTGCATTGGAAGTACTTGTTTCATTGGGTTTCTTTTTGCCTGGCGGCGGCGGTGGCAACAACATGGGCAACATTTCGTCGTCTTCCTTTTTGCCACCCTTAAAGCCCATGCGGGGCTGTGTAATACGCCGCGTAAATGGATCTGAAATCTTCAAGCCCTTGTTGGCACGCGCCTCCTCCATAATGGCCTTCTCCGCATCCTGCACATTGCGTTTGCGATTGCGATCGTTGATGTATGATATCAAATTGAGACTGTGCGAACGTCGCTTGTCCAACTCGGAGGCGCGACTCTCTAGTTGATCGATCTCCTGGCCCAGATCGTTTGCAATGTCGTAGTCGCCGCGCAGCATGGCAGCGTCGCGCTCCTTCATGAGGCACGTCTTCTTCATGGCATAGTTGGTGGGTCGATTGCGAAAACGATTCTTCTCCTCTACAATTTTGTCCACATCCTCGTCCTTATACTCGTAGTTAAGCGCCTTTTTAATGTCATTCGCCTTGATGTCAATCAGATCTATGGTCGGCATGGGCACATGTGACTGCTGGCACACCTCGTGCCATTTATTGAACTCGGTTTCAGTAAACTCCTGATTCGATATAAACTCCAGCCGAAAGACACGCTCCTGTGTGCCATGCTTCAGGCGTAATCCTCGATTAGTACGCGTCGTGCCCAGCGAATATATTTTGCCTGTCTCCACAACGCCAACAATCTCTGCCACGCGATACACGGGTTTCTGACCATTGTTGCCAATGCTAATGCGCACAAAGCAGTTGACCACTGTGCTCTCGAAGATGGGCAAATTGACAAAGCGCTCCATTTTGAAACGAGACAATCGCAATTTGTTCAGATCCTCACGGTTGCTTATGAACACGGGACTCTTCGTGGTCTTTTCATCGTCCTCCGACTCACTGGACGCCTTGCTACTATTTGATCGCGAACGCTTGCCCGTGGGCTTTTCATCGTCATCCCAGTCGCTGCTGCCCGAGTCGTCTGAGTAGATCTCTGATGCTTTCAGCTTGACCGCCGATTTGCAGCCAGAGACGCTCTCCAGCTCCTCCTTGTCATCATCTCGGTCCCGTTCTGCTAATCGTTTCGCTTCTTCCTCTTCTGCAATGTCATTAAAGATAAGCCGTTTAATATCATATCAAGAATTTGGGCTTGTAAATATTCATTGGCTAAAAAGGAATAGGATTTGTAAAAGGAATAGTTTCCCTGCTAACCTCGTTTGGCTTTGCCTTCCCGCTTGGCCTTGAGCATGGCCATTGCATTGCTTCGCTTGTCATCGGTTTTATTTGCCTCGACGTTCTTTTTGCGCTCCTTAGAGCGCTCTTTGTGATCAAAGTAATCTGCCATGCTGCCACCCTCCTGATCATCGCCACTTTTCTCGGCACTGCTGCTAGTGGCAAGGGATCCTGAGCCCATGCCTGATGTAGATGGTCCATCACGATTGGAAGCTAAGGGCGAAGGACTCTTGGCGAAGGGACGTGCTTCGATAATGCTGCTCTTGCTGGGATCATTCTCGGGTGAGGGGGATGCTGGGTATGGTGGTAGGATAGGTTGTGCCAATTCCAAAGATTTTTTCCTGCGCTTTTCTTTTTTCGATTTCTTTTTGGCACGTTCTTCTTTTGACTTGAATTTCTCGTTCTTTTCACCGCGTCGGGCAAGCTTTAACTTTCTTTCAATCTCCCATCTGGTGCGCATTATATCCCGTTGTTCGATACGCTTGAAGATCTCCGTTTCGCGCTCCTTTTCGGACAAGCCATTAAGTCGTTTCCGATCCTCCTCATCACCCATCAGATCGTCATCATAGCCATCGTCAAATTCCGAGTCCGAACTAGATGTTGAAGAGTCAGAAGAATCTGTGCCAGAGTCTTCAGATGATGTGGCTGACTTGGATTTTGGCTTGTCATTGTCCGAGTCGCTATCAGACACCTCGCCCTCTTCTTGTTCACTTTGAACGTCTTCCTTCTTTTGATCCACTTCAGGCTTGGGTTTCTCAACTGGCGCTGGCTCCAACTCATTCTGACTATCTTCGTCCCAATTTTCCTCCGATGAGCTCGAGTCCCTGCTGTTCTTCTTGGGACGCTTCTTCTTCGAGCCTGGCGCGCCCGTTTTGTTGTTTGCCCAGTCTGAATCGGAATCGGACCTGGAGTTTGTGCCTTTTGTAACATTGCTTGGCTTTTTCCTTTTTCTGGCCAGTGACAACAAGTCCTGAATGCAAAATATATATATATATATGTATATAAGTATGGATTTTTTGCAATCATCCCTATGCTTGGCATTGGCGGCTACTTAACAAAGGCGTCACACATTGTTTTAGTTAAATTTCTCACCGATTCCAAGTTGGTGTCCGTGTCGCTATCACTGTCGCTCGAATTGGAGTCGATTAGAGACTGCGTACGACGTTTTCCCATTGTAATTCAAGTAAAATGTATGCCAAACAACAAAAGTTAACCTGCAAACGGTGTGAAAATAAATAACTAAAACACACATACACAGCCAAAATTAGTGCTGTAAAAATTATCTAACTATCGACTTATCGATTTTTTCTAATCGATTATATTCGAAGTTAGTGCACTTAATATGAAGTCTACAAAGATTGGATTTGTTAATGCGTTTATCTACAATATGTTCTACAGTATAGTGGATTTAAAACAAATTTGTGGCACCTTTCAAATAAACATCGCCGTATGCTGCTCGAATTTGAATTTAACAGCTGCCAATAATTTGATAGAAGCGCAATAACATAGCCATATCGAGTTAAACTGTTATTTAACACAATCGATTATTAAATTGGTCGAAGAGTTTTCTTAAATAATTATTGGTAATTTTTCGATATAACTACCCCTGCGAAAAAGCGATCAAAAAATCTGGTTTTGGGCTCAAAAAATGCAGAAAAATTCGGGGATTTCAAAACCGGCATCGGAGGCTGACTTATATGACGGAAAATATAATAAAAATCCAATTTAAGTTGTGCCAATGTTGTCGTTAACAGGGCTGTAAGCGTTAACAGTGAGTTAAGTTTGTTAAGTTGGCGGGACTTCAAACAATTTTAGCAAGAAATCGGTGAAACTATGAGACAAAAAATCGAGTGAAAAATTGTGCGCAGCGCCTCCAAAATAAACAATCCCTGCTACTCTGTTAAGTCAAAAGGCACTGATATGCATTATCAACAGGACAGCGCGTGGCGCGCTTATCGGCGAAACTAAAAATAGCTTTTTAACACATTTTTTCGCAAAAAAAAAATATTCAGAGCCTAGTTTTGAAATCGTAGAATTATTCCGAATTTTTAGAGCCCAAAACCAAGGGTTTTGGTGCTTTCTTTCGATTTCACTTGGGGTAGCTGTTACGAAACATTACCTAATTATTCACAATAGTCAACCTCCGCCACCGAAAATCGCATTCTTAAATTTTTTATGTTTTTTTAGCTTAAAACCAGAGTTTTTGATTCGATTTTCGGAAAAGTAGCTAAGTTCATAAATTTTTCTACTCTGTTAACGTTTGCAGCACCGATAACGATAATATTACTCGGTTTGCAACTTCGAAATTACTTAAGCCAAAAAGTGAATTTCCGCTTCTGGATTCGAAATCCCTTGATTTTTCCGCGCATTTTGAGATCAAAAGCGGATGTTTTGGTCAAGTATTGCTTTGGAGGACCCAAAACGAAGATTTACCGAGAATTGATCTTCAAATATTAATCAATAAATGATAGATTATATGAACGTTCAGCTGAACTACTGAATAAAATGAACGGTATGGTTCATGAGCGACTAAACAAGTTCAATCGTTCACTCACGTGAACTAATTCTGAACGAAACGACAACATTATTAATCTCGCTCCAACATGCAGACGGAAAAAAGCAGTAAACGTGCTCAATTTAAATAATTGAACACATATAAACATAAATTATAACAAAATTAAATGGTAATTAGCGTAGTATTTGACGCAACGTACATTGCAAGCCTCCCAAAAAAACAAGAAAAACAAAAGTTTAACACAGTGAAAGCACAAGAACAAAACGCTGTGTGCGTGTTTGTGTGCGTGTGCAAATGCGTCTGTGTGTGTGTGCGTGTTGACAAAAATACAACAAAATCGGAGCTAAATCAAAACAGGAAGTGTGTGTGTGCAAAATATAAAAAGAAAGCAACAAAACTGACATATATTGCAATAAGTATTTTTAATTAAAAACATAAATTGTTGTGTGTCTAAGTAGCAGCAAAAACAAAACGCTAGAGCTCGCTCTACCTCTCGCTCTGTTCAGTTGTATTGAGGGGGCGTTTTTGACTAACTTTCTGTGTGTGCTTTTGTTGTCATTTTTGTGCTTATACCGCTTTATGAACGCACTTAAATATTATTGAATATCACGTCATTTTTTGGCCACGCTTGTGTGATGCGCTCTTTCTCTCTCTTGCTCTCTATTATTGTTGTTTTTGTTGCTGCATATTTAATAAGCAAAACACACACACACACACACATGTACATGCAACTAACGCTAGCTGCTTTACTTTTTTGCAGTGAAATCGAAGACTTGCATTTACAAAACTTACTGTTGATTGTTGTCTGCATGTCAGTGTGTGTGTGTGTGTGTGTGTGTGTGTGTGTGTGTCTCTGTACGTGTATATGTGTGTGTAAGTTCGTTTTCATATGTTAATGCTTTTGTTTTCTTCTTTCTGTTGTTTCTTGCTTGACTTTTTTTATCTTGAAAAGTTTCGCGCTATCGCCAAACAGCAGCCGCTCCCATTCAACATTCTTGCCAAGCAACCACAGCCGCCACCAAGCGGAGCAGTTGGAGCCATATCGGAGAACAATAACAACAATATTCGAAAGAAAAGCAGCAGCAATTGGATAGCTAAACTGGCGCTGCCAACTGAACCACGCTCCACACAATGACAGCCGCTCCGCCCGCCCTTGATAATGGCGAACAGCAGCAGCAGCAGTACGCATTAGTTAAACGAGCTGAGGATGAGCGCGAGGATATATTTAAGCGCTATGAGCTGGGCACGGATCCCAACAATGTGGTCGACTCCTGGGAGAATCCCACATTTGAAATCTATCACATAACCGACAAGTAAGTGCAAATAACTCTCTCTCTCTTCCACTCCCTCTTTCGCTGTCTTGGTTTATATGCAAGTCATTATTGTGTTATCATGATATGATATCACAATTTACATGCTAAATATGTAATGACGAACTAAAAATCAAGACTTACAGAGATTTAGAGTTAGGCATTTTAGTTGTTTTTCAGGATCTAGTTCATTAGTTCCTTTCCGCACAAAAAAAACAAATCGTTCCTTTAGTTCCTTTCCGGATAATGGAACCAATTGTTTCTTTTGTTTTTTGAATTCAGAATAGCTCATAAGGGTTACTTTCCGGATACAAAACCCAGTCCCTCCTTCAGTTCCTTTCCGAAATAAAGAAACTAGTATTTCATTTAGTTTTATCCGGATACAGAACCCAACCGCTCATCTAGTTTCCTTCCTTCTACAGACAATAATTCTTCCGGTTAAGTTTCTTTAGTTGGGTCATTTATATATTATATATGCGACAAGGAAAGAAACCATTATGAGCTGTTCTGAATTCCGAATATCGATGGCAAATTTGGCTCAAAAAGTTTTGCTTCTGAGGAAGGCAGTGGAATGAAAAATAAATAAGAAGGAAGTCGATTTCTTTCAAAAATGGGAACAAAAAGTCGGAAACGGTTCCGAACGAAAAGTTGTCGGAAATGGGAACATTCCTCATAGTTCAGTAGTTCATTCAAAGAGTCGGTCAGATCAGATCAACCCAACTCTTAAACTGAATGGAAAAGTAAAGATTGAGAGTTAAAAATAATGGGAAAATATTAATTAAGATAGTGCGAAAGCGATTATTATAATATCCTGACATGATGTTATTAAAACGCATAGAAAACGTTAATTCTAATTTCTGGAATTATCTAACTTGCGAAGTTTCTTATTTCCGAGCGATCACTGTATTAAAAAAACAAAGCTGGTGTTGATTTTACTAAGCAATAAACAATAAAAAATCAGTTTTACCTAGTTTATATGCTGAAAAGAAAGCATGAACACCTGAAACCCTGCTTATAGTGTTATCTTTATGCGCAGCATATCGCATACAGATATGTACAATCTATAAACCTAGAATGCGAGTTCAAGTGTTACCCAAGAATTTGTACACCTGATGTGTCTAATGATATCTTATCTATCGGGTTAAGCTAATGTTATTGAATTGTATTTGTTGTTGTTTATTTTATGATAGATACGGTTTTATGCACGACTCCCGCCTGCCATCGTCACGTGACTCACAGGAAGTGCAGCGCACAAAGATTGAACTGGAGCGCGATAAAAAATGGGTAAAGATGCTGAACCATTGGCCACCGCCGCATGAGAAGCTGCACAAGCGCGTCTATAAGGGCATACCGGATCGTATGCGCTGGCCGGCATGGAAGCAGTTGCTCAATGTTCAGAAGTCCATGGATAACAATGTGGGCGTCTATGCACGTATGCTAGAGCTGGCCAAACAGAATGCCACAGAGACTCGTCAAATTGATGCGGATGTTAATCGTCAGTTTCGTGATAATCTTGCCTATCGGGAACGCTACAGCGTCAAGCAATGCTCATTATTTAATATATTGAACGCGTACAGCATTTATAACTCGGAGCTGGGCTACTGCCAGGGTATGGCATGTGTGGCAGGTGTTCTGTTGCTTTACATGCAGGAGGAGGAGGCATTTTGGGCACTCAATGCGCTAATTGCGGATCGGAAATATGGCATGCATGGTCTGTTCATTGAGGGATTCCCCAAATTAACGCGTTTCATTGAGCATCATGATCGCATTATGGCCAAAATAATGCGCAAGCTGCACAAGCATTTTACCAAGCATAATGTGGATGCGCTGCTTTATGCCATCAAGTGGTTCTTTGTGGTCTTTGTGGAGCGTGTAAGTAGGATGTAAAGATTTAACTGAATTACCAAATGAAAAAATTTACGTTTTACAGGTGCCTTTTAGTCTGAGTTTACGGGTCTGGGACATTTTTTTGCTGGATGGAGATCGCGTTATTTTGGCAATGGCTGTTACTATACTTTATCTGCACAAGGATGAGCTGTTGCGCCTCAAAGATATGGATGGCATTATTGAATATCTGCAGGTGAAGCTGCACAAGAATTTCGGTTACAACGATGATGATGCCATTCAGGCGCTGGAACGTGTAATGAAGAAGCTTAAAGATTTCAAACTAGATGTGCCGCCACCAGCTAAATCCAATGAGTTTCCCACACGTCAGCTGGGCGTCTTTGTTGAGGCAGATCGGGAGAAAAAGACCGGACGCAGACGTGATTACACCGATACGGAAAAGCAAGTCTTAACCGATGTGATATCCAGGTATCAAATCGAAATGTTATAACAATTATACGTCCATGATTATTAATTATTTGTTTATTTATGATGCTTGTAGACAAGAACAAAACGCAATTGAGGTACAATCAACTGTATCCTATGAGACATCCGAGTGCGCAACGGGTGAGTTGGACTCTTAATTAAATACTAAACATGACTGTCTATATGAACACCATTACTAATGCTTGCTTCTGTACTTAAACAACAATCAAACTAATCAATTTATATAAGAATATATGTATATATACAGCACAGTACATTTATTATTTAGTGTGTGGTGCAAGCTTTCAAGTCAATTTGTAATATTTTGTAATATTTGATACAAAAACAAAAATATGTTTATTACATTTACATTTTATATTAGTATAATGTATTTATTTACTTGTATGTACAAAGTCCTTTTTTGTATTGTATTAAGCGTATGGCATATGTATGTATATATATTTATTATTGTACGTCCGTGTTTCAATTACCATTCTGTTAAGTCGAGCATTTTTATTTGGTTTGTTGTGAGCTTTCAATTTTGTATTATTTAGCATTCTATTTGTGTATATATATTTATAACAGGCTTGTTGCTTAATTGTTTTTATTGATTGAGCAGTCAAATCAACGTCGTCATCAGCAATCTTTACGAAAAAAATGTGTATATTTATACCTCGTTTATACGATCTGTACGTGATATAGACAGTAGTTTGTATTTTGTTGGTTTCTGCTCGCTTTTTTAAAAATTTAATTATGAAAACACAGTCTATACTCAATTATTTATAAATTCAACTTACAGTTTTTAAAGTTAATTTGTTAAGCTGGTTAAAGTTAAAAGTTCTTCAAATCTATATTGCAATAAGATTGTATAAACGAGGTTAAATTATGGCAGTGTCAATTCCATGGGTATTTGATAAGGTCTGACTAATTGTTTATATTGAACTTTAATCAAATGAAAAAGTTTCATTGACCCAGCATTGTGGAGTTCTATGACCCGTTAAATGATTTTAAATGCAAATGTTATGCTAGTCAAGAACAAATTGTGGTTCTTTGTGTGTTTCATAACTATTTTGTGAGTTTGTGCTATATCCTTTTAAGCAGCAGGTGTTAGTTATTGGGACTATGGTTGTTGTGGGTACTAAACTAAAAAAAAATGTACAAATTAATTGATAACACGAATTGATTGATATCAATTATACGCATATATGTACGTAATTATATACCCCAAATCTGAAGCATAACCCGCCGTTTCACGCTTATTAAATATGCGCTCAATTCACATGCCATTTACTACAAATGTAATCCATTTTTGTAATTACGCCGTTTTCCTCTAAAAAAAAATAGCTCACACATTGTCTAATATTGTCCGCTCCATGTCCATCACGCTATCACTTTCCAATAAAACGCTTAACGCTCAATATCTGCGCGGGAACTTGGATTTGTGATCTGTCTGTGTGTGTGTGTGTGTGTGTGTGTGTGTGTGTGTGTGTGTGTGTGTGTGTGTGTGTGTGTGTGTGTGTGTGTGTGTGTGTGTGTGTGTGTGTGTGTGTGTGTGTGTGTGTGTGTGTGTGTGTGTGTGTGTGTGTGTGTGTGGCATCTGAAATCAAATTATAAACTAAAACCCGCAATTGCCTTTGTAATCTCTATTGTTCGTAGGTGATGCGTATTCAATGAAAACCTTTCAGAGTATGACTAGTTTAGCCACCTCGCCGGCAATAAGCAGCTACTCTTTGTATAGCAATGGCTTTGTGATCACCGGTCCTGAAGATAACCGGAGCCAGAGCGTTAACAATCTCAACTATCCTTGGCACCAGATGCATCTGTCCCCTGCCGATTCATTGCCAAACGGCTGTAACCGTGGCCAGAGGCACAGCTACAGCAGCGATAGCGATAGTCGCAATCGTCTTGATCTGGACAGAGCCCTGGAGATGCTCCAAAATCAGCAGCTGCAGCTGCGGCATGAGAATCACCAGACAGTACCAGCTCACAGCATACGCATTGTAGTGCAGAATGGAAGAGGAGAAGGAGGAGAGAGAGAAGGAGATGATGTTAAGCAGCTAGAAAAGATTACAACAAATGTGCACAAAGATGGTGATAATCAAAAATATGATAAACAAAATGATAATAATGATGATGATGATGCGCTGAGCGTGGAGAACACGCGTCTTTAGTCTGTTTTTCTTTACATACATACATACCATATGTAGTAGCATTTAAGCTTTAATTTGTACTTGAATATCTTTGAATTGATTTGAGTTAATTTAATTTGCTGTTCTGTTTGCTCAAGTGAAATGTTATGTAGTAAATGAAACTATAATTGTTAGCTTTAATTTTCGTACAACATTGGCTATCTAAAAACTATTGTTGTTCAATTGCCTAGCACGTAATATTGTGAAAATGTATAATTATGCTGTAATCTTCTTTGTTGTAAAGCCAACGTTTGTATTTAGTGCGTTGCAAATTTCTCACACTTCTGATATTACTTACAAACTGATATATATATATATGAGACAAGTCATATTCCACTGATAACTGATAATTCCTAAGATACCAACGATTCCAGCAATACGTACAACGATTTTCAATGCACAACCAAACTTAACTTAACTTAACTATCTAAACAATTAACTACTTATCTACCTATCTACCTATTTATTAATGCCCCACACATTAATTACTGATTATAATCTTACCTAACTATACTTTATATAGAACAAACATGTATGTAACTGCGTATACAAATTAAACTTATTTCTAACTAAGTTTATGATTGCATTTATATCATTTTTGCTACTTAAATACACAAACTCAAACATTGGATCCAATGTTTATGTTCAAGTTGAAGCCAAATTGAAATTGCAACATTTTATATTATTATATACATACATACATTACATATATAACATACTATATATTAGTTAAATGCCACACAAAAATAAAAATATGATTTTGTACTGAAATTGATTTTTGCTAGTCTTTTTTTTTGTTGTTTTCACATTTTCACATGCATGTTTAATCAACTTCTAGAAGCTAGCATTTAAAACAATTGCAGCTCATGTTTGATTAATCAGTATTATTTTTTTTGCACAACACATAAACAACAACAACTACAACATACACTAACATTTCTAACAAAATTTCAATACGCAACTAAATGCAAATTCTTTTCCAAAACACAACAACAAATTGAATTCTACAACGCATTGGCTAAATGGGCAATAAAAACAATTTGGAACAACGAACTCTATGAAATTGGCCTACATATATACGTCTATAAAATACCATATCTATATATATAAATATATATAAACAAACAAAAATTAGTTACGCTTACTGTTCCCGAGGATTCGCACTCAATACGAAGTTCGCTTGCAGGTACTTCAGTTGCCTCGCACGGCTCATCGGAGACTATGTCGCTGGAGGACAATAAGTGAGTACATATTTAAGCTGCAAATTGATTGATAGCAATGATTACAATTAAAAACCATAAGAGCACTTAATATTCAAGCATGCATCCATTTCCCAACCTGCATGAATCGCTTATGAACTAAAAAGTAAATGGATAATAGATTTTTTAATGTTTTTCATTTATTTTGACATACCTAATTCAAATTAGTTTGATTTCAATTGGTAAAACTTGTCTCTGCTTTGTGGATTTGAAAACGAAAGCATGCCTGATTTAACTTTCAAAGCATATATCTTATGCAAGTTAACGCTATTTACTCTTGCTAAACATCAGCTTGATATCGTATCTATGTTTCTTTCGACTCAACAATTGATTTTCTTTCGTTGATAGCATTCATCTGAAAACTGCCAATATGCTGCAAAATGCGCCACAGCGCGAGCTGCTTCTGGGCACCTGACGTCAACTGCCGCCGGCGTCTAACATGACGACGTTAACAGCGGCAGGAAATAGCAACACCAGCAACACAGCAGCAGCAACGTCAGCAGCAGCAACATCAGCAGCAGTGGCAACATCAGCAGCAACATCTGCTGCATCAGCCACATCAGCAGCAGCGGCAACATCAGCAGCAGCGGCAACACCAGCAGCAGCGGCAACACCAGCAGCAGCGGCAACATCAGCAGCAACAAGCACAGCTACATTAAACACAGCCACATCGGTACCGCCGCCGGTGCCACCACGTTCGCCACTGGCACTGGGATGACTAGTCAGGACGACGACGACGACGCCAACGCCTGTAACGACCAAAAGTAAAACTTGAAATGAGTTTTGAGTTGTCTCCGTCGACGTTGTCCTGTGCTTAGTTTAAAAAAGAAAATAGCCTTGCCACAAAGAAATTTGCAGATGGAAAAGATAACCAAAAAACGTATTTGAAAATTTTCAGTTAGCGGTTCTTTGACAAAATTTCTTGAAAAGTTATTAACTTGGCAAATAATTGTTTTTCTTTGTACATAAAAGTTAACAAAGTGTGCTTGTAAAGAAACTTTGTGCTTGTTTATATAAAGAAGGCTCAAGTTTCTAGAGTTACTTTTAAGATATATTAACTCGAGTCAAATTTGACAAGGGCCAAAACTGCCCAAACCTAAACTTTAAACTTTATTTATAAAAAACTAAAGAAAAGCAATCGAGAATTATACGCAAAATGCTAAAAGGAATAATATTGTAGCAAGAGCAACTCGTATTTAATACAAAACTAAATAAAAAACTAACAACAAATTTGCATATTGAATTTCAAATATACAAATACACATATATATATATACATAAAGATAAATATAAATATAGCTATATTATAGACATGTTGTAAATTGTACTTGTATATACGTACCGAACAAAATACAAAGCAACGTTAAAAACAAATAAAAATTTATAAAAATAAAATAAAATAAAAAACAAAAACTTACGTCCATGAATATAAAATGCTACCAAAAATTAGCAAGTGAGATGATATAACAAAAGCATATAAATGATTATGATGATAATTATAATTATGTATAGTTATGCAGGTCTATACAACAAATGCAAGTTTACAATTAATTTTAAGTAATTTATAATATATATTTAAACAAACAACAACAACTTCAACTATGAATATGCATAGTTTTAGCTTAGAAATAGAGCTGCGCATTAAGTTCGTATTATAATCAAGAAGTTTTGCTTATAAGAAATTTTTGATTTGTTTTATTTTATTTAAGCTATAAGTTGAATTTAAAATTTTTTTTCAACTGCGTTTCAAAAATAAACTGTAAAATTGCATTAGCTTTATGCGTTTTTAAACTCTACTTTCTTTTTTAAGAATCTGCATCAATTTTAATCTTGCCGCCCTTCTCAAAGATTGTGCCCAAATCCTTGAGAGATACCTCGCCCGTGCCGCGTGGTAATGGCTGCGGTTGATTGGGACCCGGCTTCCAGCCCACAAGGTAGATAATTTGAAATGTGGCTGGTACGCCTGGTTCATTGGGTTTGCCATAGAGCTCCTTATATATGGCACTTCCAGCTAGCAAAGTTTCGCGACTGAGATGAGCTGGCCTATTGAATGCTGCATTGTTCTCGGCCATGCCCTTGAGATCCCACATGAGCTCAAACATGGTAGGATAGCCAATGATCACTTCGTCCGTATCTATGGTCAGCATGGTGAAACCGGCGCGGTTAAGCAGCGAACCAACGTCACGAATTTGTATAAAGGGTGAGACGTGCGGCGCAATGCCGCCCTTGCGCTCCAATTCGGCCAGCTGCAGGGAGCAGCGTAGCTCGTATAACGTTTCGCCGCCAAACAGCGAGGCTATAAACACGCCATCCGGCTTCAGGCTGCGCCAGATCTTAGCAAAACAGCCGGGCAAATCGTTAACCCAGTGTAAGCTCAGGCTAGAGATGACCAAATCGAGTGAATTGTCTTCAAACTGCAAGTGCAAGATACGCGTTTAACATGAATAGTCTAAAAGCTAAATGTTTTCTTTGTTTACCCACATCCAAGTTTTCCTCGTCTTGCAACAGTTTGCGCAGTTTTAAGCCTGGTGTGCCCTGCGCCTGCTCCAGCATGCTGGCGCTCGTATCCGTCAGCGTCAGATGCTCCACGCACTCGGCAAGTATGTGCTTGGAGATGTAGCCACGATTGCAGCCAATATCAGCAGCTGCCTTGAACTCGCGCTTAATGTCAAAGACACGATCCGACAGTCGGTAGCCCACCTCTTCCTTCAGGTAGTCAAAGAGCGCCACATCAGCGCTGTATTTAGTTTATTATTATTATTAATTGCTGCAATTTAATCGACAACAACAAAAATTTACCTCTGCGCCGCGCGTTCCTTTTGCAGTCGCTTTGCATTTCTGTCAAAGATGTTCATGTGCGTTGGCTGCGTGGTAAGGCAACGCCAGTTGCCACATTTCTGTGTTACTCGTTTCGCACACGTTTTCAACATTGTTTGTTAAAGTTACTAATATTTCTGTTATGCCGTAATGCCGGCAACAGGCTACAGCAACAATAATAACGAACAGCTGTTTGTGCAGAGTTGCCATGGAGTAAATCCACAAATAAAAGAGTGGTTCACTGAACCACTCGGATGATTGCCTTTAAGGCGTATGTCTACTTCAACGTCGGGAAACACCATGTAAACAATTATCGAAAAGAAATGCTAGTGATATTAATTCCTGAACTTTAAGATTTTGCAGCTTTCAAAGTTTTCACTAAACCTAGCTTTTTCCCAGTCCAGTCCACTAAGCTGAGAATTCTCTACTTGAGGTCCTCCACCCCAAAAACGATCCAAGAATTGTGATTTTGGTCTCAAAAATTACGTAATAATTTAAAAACGCGATATCCGGCGTCGGTGGTTGACTTTTTTTTTTGCTGGAACTCCCCACATTGTTTCATTTGTTAATATATCATTCGATAATATAAATTTTTATTTGTTACTTATATCCAGATATTATATTGACAACTTATTTTTATTTCTAATTCATGCCATGTTAATATATTGTTCAAGCCATTTATGTTTATGTTTTTACTTGAATAACAAATAGTTTTGATCATATTACATTATAAATTATTGATTAATTAGCATATAACTGTCAAAACTTAACCACAAATAAAAAGTCCGAGTACCCCTAAGAAAGAGTTTAACGAGCTACGTACCGGATTTCATTCTCGCTCTCAAACAGTGTTGCGCAGTGATGTACAATCCTCGCTTACCAGCACTATTCAGTTTTGTTTTGGCGCGAAACTCTACGAAAAGTAAAGATCGGAACGCTTAAATAATAATTATAAGATAATGAGTTTTTCGCGTAGCTCGCTGCGCTATGCGCACACCAATGGCTACACGGGTCTGCTCTACACACCCAAAGGTGACTTCATCATCACCTGTGGCACTGATGGCGACATTCGTCATTGGACCTGCATTAGCGACGATGATCCTCGCTCCACCTGCCTGGGCGAGTTTGTCATGTGTATTGCCCATACGGGCAACCGTCTGTTGGCGTCTACAGATCGCAATACGGTGCACGCCTATACCTTTCCAGAAATGGACAGCGATGGCATTCTGATGCGATTCACTGCACCCGCGACATGCCTCCGCGTGTGTGGCGAATATACAGCTGCGGGCAGCGAGGATACCAGTATTAAAGTACTGCGTGGTGACAATGCCGGCGTTGAGACAACACTGGAGGGACACAAAGGACCCATTTTGGCTTTGGATGTGCATGCCGAGCGACAGCTGTTGGCCTCTGTAGCTGGCGATGGGCAGCTCAAGGTCTGGAACTTCGAATCGGGCGTCGAGTTGAAGAGCCTTGCCGGTCTGCCACGTGTCAATAGCTTTGAGAGTGCCAGCCTGTTTGGCACGCCGAGCTTTGAACCACAGCGTGGCGAGCAATTGGCATATGCACTGGATAAGGAGATCATAGTGCTAAACACGTCCAACTGGGAGGTGGCCTTCCGATTGCAGGACGAGCATGTATCGAGCAACTACAGCTGCTGCCAGTTCTCGCCCGATGGAGAGCGTCTGGCTGCGGGCACCACCAGCGGTGAGCTGACAATATTTGATATGCAGCGTCGCAAGGCGTTGCAGGTGGAGGCACCACCCAGCGATTGCAAAGCCATTACTTGCTTGTCCTGGAATCCGGTTAATGTGGATGAGCTGGCCTACTGCGATGCCACTGGCCAATTGGGCACCATATTTTTTGGCGACGATGAGCCACAGGATGGCATGGAAAATGAACTGGATGAGGCACAGGATGAGCTGCTGGGCGGCACTGATTATGAATTTGAGCAGGGCGATGCGGCAGATATGGATGACATGGATGATGCTGATGGCGTTAGCCTGGAGCAACTAAAACGAAAAGTCATGAGCAACGCCGTCTATGCTGATCCTGATGCCCACGATGATGAGCACTCCAAACACTCCATGGCTAGCAGCAATATTGCGCCGCCTGCGCCGCAGCTAAAACTTTTTAAGCAGCAGTCAGCTTTTCAGCCAGGTGCAACGCCCAATGATCTAGAGCATCGCTATTTGGTGTGGAACGATGTAGGCATTGTTACTGCGCACACAGAGCCTAGCGGCGATGGTGCCATAGATGTGGAATTCCATGATGCCAGCGTACATCATGCGCTGCATCTTAGCAACAACTACAATCAACACAATCTGGCCAGCCTCAGTCGCAGCGCATTGGCCTTGGCTTCAACAGAGAGCACCAAGCTGGTAGTGATTGCTTTGGCCGCTGCCGGCAACAAGGAATGGTCGCTCAATCTGCCGGACTGCGAGAGCGTTGAGGCATTGGTGGCCACCAGTCAATTGATTGCCGTCGCCACATCCAATCACTTTCTGCGTCTCTTTAGCGTCATGGGCACACAGCGTGAGGTATTAACCATAAAATCATTTTATTTATTAACCTATTAACAACTTTGTTTTGCTATCTTTAGGTATTGAGCTTACCGGGATCGGTGGTGGCGCTGACGGGTCACGATCATAGCCTGCTATGTGTTTATCATGCAGCCGGCTGCAGCCAATCGCAACAGCATCTGGCAGGCATGCTGGTTAATGTTAGCGGCTTGAGTCTGCGCGTGGAGCACCTGCCTGTGCCATTAACGCCGGGTCGACAACTTAGCTGGCTGGGATACAGCGATGTGGGCTCACCCAGTTTTGCGGATAACATGGGTCTGCTGCAGTTGTATCGGCGGGCGAGCAATACTTGGTTCCCTATTTGCGACACCATGAAACAGAGCTCTAGCGTATCCAACAACTATTTTATTGTGGCGCTGTCGGAGCCCAGGCAAATCGTACAGGCTGTGCTGTGCCGCGCCAGTTCATATCCCATGACCAATCCACGTCCCATGGTGCAGGAGCTGCGCATGCAGCTGCCGCTGTGCGACATTGAGCTGGAGAAATCGGAACTGGAGGACACTCTGCTGCGTGCCAGCATTATGCAAGTGGAGGCCGCTGAAAAGCTGCAAAAGGAGACGGCAATCAAACTATTCGCCTTGGCCTGCAGCAGTGAGTGTGAGACGCGCGCACGCGAACTGGTGGAGTCCATAGCCTGCACTGAGCTGCTCCAGCTGGCTGTTAAGTATGCCTCGAAGCGTGGCCGTATTCATCTCTCGGATCGTCTGTGTGAGCTGCTACCGCAATTGGAGGCTGTCCAGGAGGCGCGCAAGCAGCAGAAGGTTTTGGGCGCCAATGGAATTGCTGCAACCATTGTGCTGCCCATGGCGCCCATAACGACAGTAACGCCTACACCAAAACTGGCACCCAAGGCCATGGAACTAAGTGCCGCCAAACGCGGAGCACTCAAACGATTCTCCAACTCGCCAAATCTATTCAAGGCTGCAGCAGCATCGCGTCCCGCTACGCCAGATGTCACACCGCTGGAAACACAGGAGAATATGTTTGGCGAGGATGATTCGCAGCAGAGTGAAATGCTACCCAGCAAGACTACAACCGACGGAGTTGGCAGCGGGGAGCTGCGCTCACCTCTCAATTCGGTCAATCCATTTGCCATGAAGCGTAAGCTGGTCGACACGGGCGTTATATTTGGCTCTGAAAAGCTAAAGTTGGCCAAGAAGTAAAGGTGTATCATTTAAAAATAGCTCTATAAGATAAGATCTTTAAATTCAATAAATGTTTTATGTATTTTAATTTTGTTCATCTGCATTTTATTTCTGCAGCTGCATTATTGCCGTTACAATAAGTCAAATCAAAGTTTCAGAAGGACATGTGATCACAAACAGCGAAATTGAAGCGTGTTGAGATACGTTTATATGTTTTTGGACAAAAATCAAAATTAGACCGTAAAATTCGATTATTTGTACATTATTTATTTCAAAAACCACCCATAAGCCATTAATGCCGCAAAATCAATAAAACCCTATCAGATTGTGCAGGAAACCCGCTTGCGCAAGGCACTCAAGCCAGGACTGCCTGAACTCGCACAGTTTTTGGACAAATTGTAATCAAATTAAAAAAGCATTTCGCTGCTTTCTCGGCATTTAATTATCCAATTATTTATTCAAAATGATCAATATCATACCTATTTTATACCTATTTGAAGCAAGCGACATTGAAATGGTTTTTTGCTTAATTTATTGGGAATTTGAAGTAATTCTTCGTTTTTTGGGCTGCGTGCCGGGCTGAATGTATTTTGGCTATTTTCGTAGCTAGTTCTAGCTATTTAAAAAAAGCCAGATCTGCAAATTTAACAGAAATTTTAGGTAATGTTTCGTTACAGCTACCCCATGTGAAATCGAAAGAAAGCACCAAAACATTTGGTTTTGGGCTTTAAAAATTCGGAATAACTCAAGGATCTCAAAACTAGGCTCGAAATATATTTTTGTTGCGGAAAAATGTGTTAAAAAGCTATTTTTAGTTTAGCCGATACCCGCACCATGCGCTGGTCTATCGATAATGCATATCGGTGCCTTTTTGAGTTAACAGAGTAGCGGGGATTGTTTATTTCGGAGGCATTTCAAACAATTTTAGCAAGAAATCGGTGAATCTATTTAAACAAAATATCGCGCGATTTTTTGTTTGAATAGTTTCACCGATTTCTTGCTAAAATTGTTTGAAGTGCTGCCAGCTTAACAAACTTAACTCACTGTTAACGCTTACAGCCCGGTTAACGCAAACATTGGCACAACTTAAATTGGATTTTTATTATATTTTCCGTCATAAAAATCAGCCTCCGATTGAAATCCTAGAATTTTTCTGCATTTGTTGAGCCCAAAACCAGATTTTTGGATTGCTGTTTCGCAGGGGTAGTTATATCGAAACATTACCAAATTTTATTATTTTTCAAAAATTGCGGGTTTTTAACAGAGAAAAGTTAAGCCTCTGTTAGAAAAATGTTAAAAACAACAACAAAATCGCGGCAGAAAATTCCAGGAAAAATGCCGTAGTTCGTTTTCAATTTTGCGATTCTTTCGAACATTTGTTTTTTTTTATGCAGTTCGATTCGAAATAGCATAAAATGACATTTGAGTAAAAAAAGTTGTTCTAGAGGGACGCCAGTTTAGTCACCGAAGGACATGCGTTCACAAACAGCAAAATTAAAGCGTGAAAGAGGGTGATTTTAAGTCTTTGGACAAAAATCAAAATTAGATAATGAAATTTCCTATTCATACATTATTCATTTTATTTCAAGATCCACCCCCAAAACCATAAAATTCCGCAAAATAGAACAAAAATGGCAAAATCGTCAAAAACTGTTAACTAGGGATCAGCTGATTAGTTTTTCATCAGCCCTGCTACTCTACGTATACAGGGCTGTTAACGACAACGCTTCGCGTGATGGCTTTTTATTTCTTAATTATTTATCCTGTTATACAAGGCAACCTGCTGACCTGGTTTTAACATCCTAGAATTGTTCAGGAGTTGATCAGATGTTTTGATTCGCAGTATCGAAAACCTTACCTAAATTTTAAAAAGCCATTGCGGCTTAAATGTAAGATTGCAATTACAAAAAATACTGTATGATGGTTTGCTCAGAAACGCCAAGTCTCGTCACACTTCAGTGCACCGATCGATACTGGTCAGAGATAGTTAGAGATCGGGCTTTTCCCCAATAGCAGGTGCATATATTTGCGTTCGCTTATAAATACAATAACAATAAACACATACGTGTTTCTTAAGAATTTAACAACTAGACCCCTTTTTAAGTCAGTTTAATTTTACATCGTGTTACACGCAACATTTTAATAAATACAAAAAATACAGACAAAAAATATATACATACATACATACAATACATTTTAAAGCGTGGCATGTTTTTATCGCAAACTAAAATTCACAGTGGTAAGTAGCCTAGTATGTCCATACATATCCTAATATATGTATGTATGTATGTGCGTATGTATGGCAACACTGGCCAAAATGTACCGTTACTAACAGCACACAAACCACACTCGCATACACACAACACACACACACACATGCACACAGATTCACACGTACACACCTAATCTCAGCGATCTCTCGCGAGTGAGTAAGTGAGTCAGCAAATCAGTCGATCTCTTATTACGTAGAGTTGTCATGTCAATTCAATTCTAAATTGCATATCCAAATGCATATACATACATATGTATATATATAAAAGCGTTGCGACGTCGGCGTTTTCTGCCATTGATCGTTGAACCATTGTGCCGAGCGGGCTGTTTTAAATAATAAATAAATACTGAAATCTCTACGAGACGCTTTGTATCTGTTAATGTGTTTGTGTTGGGTGTGTGTAACGGTGTGAGGTTTGCGCCTCCAACTTAAAAAAATTATATTTAATTGCAGTTTAAAATCCTGAAGCAAAAGTGCGATCCATTTGTTTTTTGCCTACTCGTCTGAGTGTCTGTCTGTGTGTGAGTCTGTGTTTGTGTGTCTGTGTACGTGTTTATGTGTGTGTGCGTAATTAACATGACAAAGAATAAAAACCAAAAAAAGGCCAATGGCCAAAAGAAGGCGATCCCTGCCAATAGATTAAATATTGTAACAAAAACAGCAACAATGCCACCTTCCATTTTGACGCCGCCAGCGACGCCGCCCGCTAATTCAATTGTAAACACTAACAACAACAACAACATCATTACCGATTTCTATGGTATGCAACGCAAGCCATGGGGTGAGTTCATATATATGATCCTAAACAATCCCAACATCATAAATATACTATGTCCTTAGAGCGCGAGCTGATTGGCTGCTTTCTGCTCAAGATGACCGATAAGCAGGTCTTCAGCGCACGCAGCGGCTGGTATGTGGACAAGCGGACGCTACGCCGGGAATTCGATCAGCATCTCCAATGGTTGCCCAATGGCAACGAATTGCGCATAAGCCTCTCCCTCAACGGAGCTTCCAATGTGAGTACTGCCAAACACACAGAGAATACTTAAGTACAGTAATTGTTTGATATAGTGAACTACGTAGTTAATATTATAAGATTTATTCGACCCTGCTCTAACGGTTTCTCTGCTCTCAAGTCAGTCTTTCACATGGTGCCTTGGAGAGAAATAAAATAAATCGGTACTTCCCCTCTTTACAAAGTAAGTTGAGAAAAATGGTGTTGAACAGGTTTACCTTTAGCTATTCCACATTCCAAGAAATCGATACAATTTTGGCATTTTATTTCAAACCTCAAATTGTTATCAAACATTTAACTGTTTATCTCAGTTAATTAGAATTAGTGTATACTGTACTTACAAATCGTACATAATGCAAAGCAAATTCTATTTAGAGTAAAGCGTCGCTGCATTCTGTGTTACCTAACCATTCTCATTTTTTTTCTTTGTTTATCAGCTAACACTCGAATACCACCCGCTGCCTGCCGTTGTCTCTCGTCTAAATTGCATGTGTTAGTCATATGTTTGAAGCTGCTTAGGGTTTGGGTTTTGCCAGACTAATCGCTTCATTATATATCAACGTATTATCATTGTTATTGTTGCTTTGACTCTCAGCTGTAGTAAATAATAATGAATCGTGCGCAGAGCCGGTTTTACAATGAATTGTTTGACAGGGAAGCCCGCAATAACGGAGGCTTAAACTTGAAATTGGCTTAATCTAATCTATGAGATAACCTTAAGTAACATCTATATCTTTTGTCTTCTTGAAAACTCGTAAAATTAGGAAACAGTAGTATTAATATCTATGACGTGTTGCTATCTTGCAACGTGAAGTGTTTACAAGACATGAACATACAAATTGTTAAACAATATAAAAAATAATTCTGCATCGCTGGCTTAAAAATCATGTTTTTTGAGCTGTGACACTTTTGAAGTAAATCAGCGATATATACTTACTTTGTATACTAAGGGAAGGGTATAACAAACAAATTTGTATACTAAATGCACCTATTTTAAAATATGAAAATATAATTTCTCTTATCAGCAGTTGAACAGTTGAATGATCGCATAAAATTATAAGTTTTTGTTTTGTTTTTGTTTTGTGACTCCCCTTTCTTTGCTATATTCGACCACAAAGAGAACACTTGATTAACACAATTCGCCATACATTGATTACTTATATACAGAAGAAAGCATAGCAAATTACCACTCGACATACAAATTTCTGCTATATGCTACAATATACTTTTTATTAAATATACTTTTGTTTTTTATAGATTGGTACATTGTTGCAGCGTACAAACTTCTTGATGAACACTCCGCGTGGCGACTCCAATTACCGCATCAAGAGCTTGGCTTTGATGGAGTTTCGAAAGGAAAAGTATAATGCAATTGATGAGAGGCAGCGCCAAAATGACATTGCTGCCGTCAGCAATGTGACGGATGCAGCGATCGAGGGTCCAATTACCCAAAGTAAATATGAGATAAGCTGCCTCAACTAATTCTCAAATTCTATGTTTATGTTTATATTTATGTTAATGCATTATTGTTTTCTTATAGAATATGTGCTGGATGAACTGGCCGAATCAGTGCCATTAAAATATCAAAAGACGCAAAAGCAACAGCGTAATGATGACTTTGAGTTAAGTTCGATGGGTTGCTACATTTGTCAATGCAATTTCGATAGCATTGAGAACTACGAGGAACACATCGAATATCATGGCGATGAGTCGGATTTTCAATCGTTGAGCAAAATGACAAAATAGTAAGTTGGCTGGCAATAAATAGATATCACTTATTCTCCAAATCTGAAACCTGAAATAGTCGTTCAATTTTAAATAGTTCGAATATTTTTGATTCTATTAATATCAAAACTTTCGGAGTATTTCGGAAATTGGAGCAGTTTGCTACTTTGATTTGAATTCTTTGATCGGAATCTGAAATGGAAAAGTGTTTTTTATGCATGCAAATTGAACAAACCTAATTAAATTTACAGTCTCATAAATAGTCTTAATAATTTTAAACTTTCCAAGATTTTAATCGGCTTTTGAACTATTTCATATTTGTTATTTAGTTGCTTGCTATAAAGACAAAATTTATTTAATAGTTTTGCAAAGATATTCGAGTATAGATGTTCCAAGGATAGTTTATGCTTTATGTCACAATTTGTGTGTTTTTTTTTTTTAAATTTTTAATCATTTTAATATTCCGTTATAGATATACCGTGTTTCTGTTTTATTCACATCTTGCAGCTATATTTTTGATTGTAAGGATTTTCAGACTTAGTTTTTCCATGTATTTTCGACTGAAGCATCAGATCAGCAGAAGTGTAGATTATCATTGTCTTTAAATATTGGTTCTACCAATCTATACCAATCACAACTAAACTATGAAGCTATATATTGAACACCCAACCCAAGAGTTTAGAGCTATGAACTCAGTTTTCAATATAAAATATTTATGTTATAAAATAATGATTTTCATCAGATCTATTTCAAACTCAGTTTTCACCATATAAAATTATAATGTTTAAAAATAACTAAGCCGGAACAGTTTGTCCTTACTTTCAATTTCTACATACTTTCACTGCATGTGCAACACATGTTTAAGTATTCGTCGTTTTAGACTTTAAACCCTTTTTTGTTTATATTTTTTTCAGTGCCAGCCCAATACTAAAGCTGTCGTATCAGACATGCGTGGATAGCCATTACTTTGGCTTTACGTTGGAAACGCAGCTAAAGGATTTGGTAATTGAGAAGTTTATCATTGTGCAGTCGCGTCAATTTTACTACGTGTACAATAGCACGCTGCCTCTGGTGGTGTCAGAAAGTGGACGTCATATCTTTTTTGTGGACTCGCACGTATTCATGATATTACGGGAACAGCCCATTGTGATTGGTTACAGTCAGATGGTGAATGGACAACGGCAGCACTATGTGGAGCAGCATCACTTTATGCGTACAGATGCGTTGCCAAAGGCCTGCTTCAATGTTAACCCCTATCGACTGTCCAACAGCAAGCAGTTTCGTTGTGGCCGCCTGGAACCAGCAATACCGCCACCGGCGGTACTCACAGCGCTTAAACGTGATGTGCAAGATGCACAGGTGCGTCTGGCGGAATACAACAAGGAGTATCGCAACTATTGCGAATTGGGGCGGGAATTTACGCCAACCAATCTATATGGCACACTGCGTACCTTGCTACAGGTGGAAGACATTGAGCGTCTGCAGTGCTATGTGGCTTTGAAGCAATCCAAAATTGAGCTGCATCAGTTTGGCAAGGAGTTGTCCGTTAAATTGCATCCCAATACGCGTAATCTTAGCGCCGAGGATGTACTCTCGCCCGGCGATGATGTGCTTATTATTAACGAGCGCAGCATTATAAACGGCCAGCCGGAGCCGGGCAAAGCAAACAGTCTACGCCAGTTGCTCGATAATAATAGTATGATATTGGAGCTGGCACTTAAGGATTTCGATGCGCTTGTTCAGTGGGGTCACAAAGTGAACGAACAGTTTGGCGCCCCGGATAAGGAGCGTCGTGAGCCGCGCGTTTACTTTGCTCGCATTTTGGGCGTATCGACGCAGCGGGTCAATATTACCTGCGATCGCCATCTGCCAGACAATACCACATATTCTCTACTCTTTCGGCCAGTGCGCGCAGTGCTGCGATATCAGTATCGTGCGCTCCAACATCTGAAGCTGACCAACGCGGATCATGTGCAGCGTTTACTCTTTCCCCAGACGATACCCAGACAACCGGTGGCCAGCGGTGTCTTGTGCCTCTACAATGAGCACATTAATAGCAATCCTGAGCAGCAGCAGGCGGTACAACAAATCGCCTTATGTGACAAATTCCCAGCGCCCTACATTGTCTTTGGCCCGCCCGGCACTGGCAAAACGGCGACCATTTGTGAGGCGATTTATCAGCTTTATGTGCGGCGTCCAGAGACTCATATTCTAGTGTTGGCTGGCTCGAATACGGCCTGTGATGAGATTGCTTTGCGCCTGTTACGCTCCATCTCCAAGGTGCCCTGTCAGCCGCGTCCGCTTACGCGCATCTTTGCCGCCAGCTGCGATAGACGCATCGACAACATTGATGATCTGTTGCTTGAATACTCAAATATGTATGCACTTCACTTTTATCCGGACGTGCAGGCGGTCCATGATTACCGCATTGTGGTGTGCACGCTCAGTTTGGCGGGCAAATTATCAACTGGTGGGTTTGGACGCGATGAGGACAAGCGCAGCGTTTTTTCGCATGTCTTTGTGGATGAGGCGGCCGCCTCAACGGAAGCGGAGTTACTAATGGGTATTACCTGCACCATAGCATCATCCACAAATCTGATACTCTCTGGCGATCACAAGCAACTGGGTCCGGTGCTGCAGTCACAGCGTGCTGGAGATTGGGGATTGGGTGTGTCGCTGTTTGAGCGTCTGCTGGAACGCGAATGTTACCGCTTGGATGAGAATGGTGATTACAATGTAGCCGTGCAGACGCGGCTGCTACGTAACTATCGTTCCCATCCCGAAATTGTCTCGCTCTACAGTGATCTGTACTACAACAGCGAATTGCAGGCGAAGGCTGTATTGGGTTAGTTCTTAAAGTACATTATAATAATCATTTTTGTTTATAATTTCAAAATTGTCTTTGCAGAGAATGTAAACCTCACTAGAAACTGGTTCCACACGCCTAACGAAAACTTTCCTATTATGTTTCATTCGGTTTTTGGTACAACAATGAATACCCAAAGTTCGCTGAGGTAAGAGTTTTGTTTAAACAACATATTAAATACCTCAATACTTATTATATTCGTTTCCCTTTCCAGTCTTTGCAACAATAAGGAGATCGACGCTGTCATGGACTATGTTAAAGATCTCATGTACTTTGGCGTCAATGGTAGGAATCTGGCACAAACGGATATTGGTATTATTTCGCCCTATAAGAATCAGTATCAGCGCATCCAGGAGCAGCTCAACATGCGTAACTGGCATCAAATCGACTGTGGTTCGGTTGAACTTTTTCAGGGCAAGGAGAAGCAAATCATAATCGTTTCCTTTGTGCGCTCTTTTACGGATAAATTGGGCTTCCTCAATAATAGTCGAGTGAGTCGTTGATAGGACTCATAATTATAAACTCATTTAATTAAGCCATGTTTTACAGCGTCTGAATGTATTACTCTCAAGACCAATGTCATTGCTTATTCTCATTGGTAATCCTCGGACGCTAAGCATAAATCCGGAATTTCGTCATATTATCGACATGTGTCGTGATCGAAAAACGCTCGTCGGTTCGCCCTATTATCCGGATGATAATAAGACGAACGAGGCGAACGGCGGTTCCGCTTTAAATCCAATACGGCCTGGCGGATATGTGAACAATCGTCAGCCTCACGTGCCCGCTGAGGAAACGCAACCGACATTGGGACATACGTTCAAGCGAAGTAATAACTATTGTCATAATTACCAATTCCACCAAAGAAATCAAAGAGATCGTCAGACTGATCACAAATGCATCTACTCAAGTGCATATACAGAATCTTTAACATTTCGAATGATTCGCTAACGTATTATGAGTGGGGTCATGCCTTTTAGATGTTCTCAAGACCGGCGTTAATATTGCACAGTTCCCCATCCTTATCTCCTACATATTGTGAGCCCGTCGCCCGCATTATGATACGCTTATACGGTGTGCTGATCTCTGCTGGTTTTTATCTCAAGTCAAGCAGTTGCAGTTTCAGTTGTAATATCCAATACCGTCCCATGTTTAAAATAAATTGGCATACGCATCTTTTGATCACAGAAAACATCCAATTCATGATCATAATTATAATACGCATTTGTCATCTAATTTCATTTGTAGCTGATCATTAGATCTCACGATTCTCTGATTGTTTTTGATTAATCAATCATATTATTCGAATGTCATATACTGCTAAATTTTATGTATTTCTTGTTTAGCAACAAAACGTAACAAAGTACCATTATCTTCAGCTACGAAGAGGGTCTACAACAAGGACGAGCTGCTCAAGCTGGGCTCCCAGGCCACAAAGACAGAGCTGGAAAAGTTGTTTGACGAATTACCAAGCGTGCCGCGTTATGTTGACAACGACTCTGAAACAGTACGCGCAATCCAGGAAGATATGAAGAGTCTCTCTATTGGGCAGAAACCCAACACTGCGCCTAATTCAATTATAAAGTCGGCTGTGTTCACTTCTTCAAGTGCAAGCAAGCCGTCGACTGTTGCTTCTCTCGCTTTAGATATGCACAAGATTGGGAATAGCTCGAATGTACCACAAAAGTTGACTAGTGCTGCTCCAAAAGCGACTCCATTGACTGTTTCAAATGTGACTCCATCGACTGTTCCAAAAGCAACTGCAACAACTGCTCCAAAAGCGACTGCAAGAACCACTGCATCGACTGTTCGAAGAGTAACTGCATCGACTGCTTCGACATTATGGTACGGCGCTACAGAGGCAGTTGACATGACATTTGCCCCAAGTGCACCGCCAGCTAGCCCTCTTAGTGGACGCTCGTCTCAGTACAATCACGTTCCGTCGGGTAGTTCACGCTTTGAGAACGTGCGGCCACGGATAAACTATTCAAACTCACAACGATTGAGCGAAGAATACACACGCCCACCGCCAATATTCGGTCAAACGCCACCACCGCTAATATTCGTTCAAAGGCCAGGTTGGGAGTATACGCAGCCGAAGCCGAAGCCGGAAGAAAAGAAGAAAAGCACTTGTGTTATTTCATAATTGCATATTATGTAGTTCAATCTACAACTATGAGGGCTACACCGAGACCATTGTGTCTCGTGTGTTATCCTCTTTTGACCTTGCTGTTTGTGACATGTTGCAAGCGGATCAGTCTTGAATGACTGGTTTGCTTTGATTGTATCATATTTCAAACAGCAAACAAAAAAATCAATATAAAAATGACTGATTCGCATTGGGTGGATTCAAACAAGTTGCAGTATAAACTTGCTTTAATCTACCAGTTGTGGATTTGGCATATTTCCTTTTTATTTTTGTATTGGAAACATATATGTGTGTGTATTTCCATGTGATGTGCTCATCATCATATTACTAATTATAGGTATATATATTTAAAAGACAGCAAAATTTGTTTCGCAAATTTGTAATTAAACATTTTTGTGGTTAAACTTCAACATTGTCAAATCTGAATATACGTTTGGTCCCTTTTGTTTTTTTCACTTTATTTTAATATGCATTTTAAACAATGTGTTTAATATCAATACTTATGACAAACATATAGAGTTGGAAAACAGTTGTTGTAAGCTGGAGATAGTTCACAGAAGGATCTGTATTTTATTATATAAATCGAAATCAATAAAAATCTTATATATTTAATCGAGAAAAAAAGAATAGTGTTTGATATATTCATCAGCTTATTAATAATTTCAATTGTTTATCATTATAATTTTTGTTTCCCTAATGCAAATAAATTGAAAGTTTTGTCGTTTCATGTACTCTTAATACAGACTTACAACAAAGTTGGCTTTTATAAATATTAAAATATTACATAAATTAAAAAAATCGACATATTTTTCGTAATATTATAGTTCTTAACACATTACAATTATTCAAGAATTTCGTGGAAATTACCGTAGCATTTAAAATTATATTAAAGTGAAGCAATTACCTTAACGTATCGATCGTGATTTAAATATATTTGCAAAAATTGTTCGCCTAAAGATCGACGTACAAATTACCAGTATGAGCGCGCGGGGCAGATTAGCCACGCCCATTCCCACACTCAATATAAGTCGAGGCATAACAGATACGCCAGGTGGCACCAGATTGGCGACGCCGCTATCACCACACATGACCGGAGTCAGACGACGAGCCGGCGGCGATGGCGATGGTGGCACCGCTGTCTGGAATATGCCGTCATCTACGACCACAACTCGGCCGACTGCACGTTTGGAGAAACCCACCATTGCCTCAACATTGCGAGCTGCCAGCAATCGCAACAAGGTACTGGCCCAAAAGGCAGCGACTCCTCGTAAAGCAAGACCGATATTTGGAGGGGCAGGCGGTAGGAAGTTTACAGATAGATTGCCGACAATGCCTGACTCGAGGCAGCCAGAACGATCGTGGCCACAACGCAAGCCAGCTGGCGGTGTTCCATTGCCGAAGAAAGATAAGCTTGGGGAAGTACAAAAGGAAGCCGGAACTGAGAAGCAGCCGACGACAGCGGCCGTTGTTAGGTATCTGGAGACGGGCACACAGACAAATGAGGCGGAGATACTCAATCGCGATCTGCTCGTTGGAGATATCAAGCTGTTGATGCCGTCAGTACAGCTTGCCGAAAAAATTGACAAGAGGCGCAAGGAGACCAAAGTTAACTTTGAGCGGCAAACGCTGCGCAAATTCGCACGTCACGAACAGGATCAGGAGCAGCATTTGGATGAGCTTAAGGAGTTCATGGAGCGGAGTTACGTTACGAAGCGTAAACCCAAAAAACCTCCATCTAATCTTTTACCCAGCCTTGATCCTGACCACTACATGAACGCATTCAAGTCCATGGATGAGTTCTTTACGCGTGAAGTTCCAAAGTCTGAGTCCATCACAAACATAAAGGAACGAATCAAGCGCAAGGAACAGGAACTCATGAGCATGTTTGAAGACGTAGATGTAAAAGATAAAAACGAATCTGAATTTGATGGCGAATAAAAAGATTCTTGTGAAAACTTAATAAAAATGGGCGAATAAAGGCAAAGATATTTAAATAAATCAAATTTATGTAATTCATTTTCTGATACACAAATGCTCAGTAAGCTCATTGTAGCTTATTGTTTGAAATCCGCAATTTACAGATAAAGGTAACAAATAAAAAAAAACCGTGAGTGGTAATGATTATTTTTGAGTAAAAAAGTAAATATCAAAAAATTCAGTAAAGCCAAACTATAACTAATTATTGAGATAACTCAAACACAATCATTAACTTTGAGTAATATATTTAAAATTCAAAGTTAGCAACTTATTTGTTTGAAATGCGCGCCAAGGATTTGAAGTAATGATTGTTATCGATTGGGAATATTTATGCCATTTTTTGTGTACACACTGAAATTCTGTGTACGTGCACACACCGCTACTTGGCTTGCCGGTTGTGTTTTGCTAAATATATAAATTTATTTTTCAACGCACCAGCCAGCCAGTTAAATGTCAAGTCTTATATAGGGAGTCTTTCTACGACTCCTGCCCCAGACGAAAACAACTACTGTGCGCTTCAAAAGCTAAAAGCTGAGAAACGCCTTAATTTGACATTCTCTAACTACAACTACTACAAATACAAACACAAAATAAATAATAGGTGAGTAAGTTACAATTTGCGAATGTGAATCACATGCCTACGAATTTATCCAACAGGAAATGACACTAAAGGTAACCAAACTGGCACTTTCTAGTCGCCTCATTGTCTTGGCGGTGCAAATGCTGGCCAACTGGCTAATCCCCGATCATGAGCCGGATGTGTTTCGAATGCCAATGCCACCTCGCCACATTATAAGTGGTCCTGTACCCTGGCTGGATAAACTGGTTGTGCGTTGCCTGGGTGGACTGCGTCACTGGGATGGCGAATACTTTCTGCATATTGCCAACAATATGTATACATATGAAAATACGCTGGCCTTTTATCCATTGTATCCGATGATGGTGCGTTACCTGTCCATGGGTTGCCTAACTTTGAATGTGCCACTGTCGATGGAAGCGCTTACGCTGCTTGTTGCTGTGATCTTAAATGTGTGGCTGTTCTGCGAGGCAGCCAATCTGCTTTATCAGCTGACGCAGCGTATCTTTAATGACTTGAACAAGAGCTGGAATGCGGCGCTCATCTTTTGCTTCAATCCGGCGAGCATTTTCTTCAGCGCCGTCTACTCGGAGGCCCTGTTCTCCTACTGTGGCTTATTTTTGATGCTGGAGTGTGTTAGACCCAATCAACAATTTAATCTAATGCGCATTTGTGCCAGCCTGACCGCCTGCATCATGTGTCGCTCCAATGGATTGATAGCCATCGGCTTCCCCGTGTACTTTTTTGTGCGTCATATACTGTTAACCACGAACTTGAAACGTTGCCAGCAGATTATCAGGATGTCCCTGGTCGTGCTTGTACCATTGGTTATACTACACGCCTATTACTTCTATATATACCGACTGTACTGCCTGCCCAGCATGAAAGTGTATCATCCGCAGCATGTGATGGAATATGCCAGCGAACGCCAGTATTTGCTTGCTGGCCAGGGTCCGGGAGGATCACCCTGGTGCCAATATGCATTGCCCTTCCCCTACAACTACGTGCAATCCAACTTTTGGGATGTGGGCTTCTTACGCTACTACGAATGGAAGCAGCTGCCTAATTTCTTACTGGCGATGCCCATGCTGCTCTTCATGCATATGCATTGCTGTGCCTATTTGTGGAACTTAGCCACAAAGAATTTCAAGCAGCCCGCCGGCTGGCGTGAAACGCTTAAGACGCAAAAGGCACTGCCATTTGTCCTGCACGGTGCATTTCTAACACTGGTATGTGCGCTCTTTGTCCACATCCAGGTGTCGACGCGTTTGTTGGCATCGGCTACGCCCATTTTTTATTGGTTTGCTGCAGATCATATGCCCAAGACGCTAGCGCAGCTTTCATTACGTTCCAAGGGTGGCGCAATGTTTGTGTGGTGCACCACATATTGTGCGTGTGGCACCGTCCTATTCTGCAATAACTATCCCTGGACTTGAACCCTGAACTTTAATTGGAATGATTAGATTGGATGCTATCAATAATTGATTGCCAAAGAGAGACTGCATTAGAATTGGATTAGTATATAAATATTTTTATAGACGCGTAACACGCGATAATGTTGACCACCAAAAGCAGAAACAATTGCAATTTGTTTTACAATGTAAATTAAATAAAATAAATGTTTAAACATTAATTTTCGCGCACAAACTTATCGATAACTATGTGTATCGCTAGCAACTATATTGGCAAATCGATAACCGATGCGTTCTCGACACACAAAACAAGCTAATTTTCCTTGGCCAAACTTAAATTAAACAAATAAAAATGCAACAGCTATCGGGTGTGATGATAATAACATCATAGGCGGCGGTGTGCTGACCTTTGTGATGCTCTTTATCTTTGCCGAGCGCCAAATTATGCGATTCACATTGCGTAGCCGAAGCTGCTGGAGGTGTAACTGTGCATCTGTACCTATTGTCAATTATTGTAATCATGTATTCCCCCTGCAGTGCCAATCAATTGAAGAACTTCGACTCAAGGATGGCGTCACCTGCGCGCACGCCGCTAACTGCCGGTCAGCATGCTAAGTAAAACGTGACTCTGGGCTTGCAGGGCGATGAGTTGGTCACCAATCCACTGCATTTACAAGCATCATACGTAATCGCATTAAGATGCCCATGCTTGTCGACATTGTCGTCGAGGCGGATGACCAAAACGACGAGCCAACAATGCGGACAATGAAATAGGTAATGAGTATCTCGGCTGTTCAGCTTACGCGTAACTCTGGTGAAGTATAAGTTAAACATAAAATATATTATATATATATTAAATGTCCTTAAATTAATTTCAACAAAATTTTGTATCGGTTTCTATTTCTTGCACTTGTCCTTCTCCTGCTCGGCGCACTTTTTCTTCTGCGCATCCTCAGCACACTTGTCCATCATCTGGGTGAATATAACGAGATCTAATAGACGACAGGAGTAGCCTGTCTCGTTGTCGTACCAGGCAATCAGCTTGACAAAGTTGTCATTCAAGGCAATGCAGGCCTTGGCATCAAAAACGGAGCCATAGCGCGAACCATTGAAATCTGAGGAGACTACGTCATCTTCAGTATAGCCCAGTATGCCCTTCAAATCCCCTTTTGAAGCTTCTTTTATAGCCGCTTTAATATGATCCATCTTGCCTTCACAGGCCAAACGACAGGTCAGATCCACTACTGAAACGTTGGGCGTTGGCACACGGAAAGCCATGCCCGTTAGTTTACCATTCAGATCTGGTATAACCTTGCCAACGGCCTTGGCAGCACCTGTGCTGGCAGGTATTATGTTGCACATGCCACTGCGGCCATCGCGCCAAACTTTTTTGCTAGGACCATCGAGGATCATCTGAGTAGCGGTGCATGCGTGAACAGTCGTCATGAGTCCTTCCAAAATTTCAAAATTATCGTGCACAACTTTGGCAACCGGTGCGAGGCAGTTGGTAGTGCAAGAGGCATTGGATATGATCTTCATTTCAGGCTTATATTTGTCCAGATTAACGCCGCACACGAACATGGGCGCATCGGCGGATGGTGCCGATATAATTACCTTCTTGGCACCAGCATCCAAATGCGCTTGAGCGGTCTTAAGAGTGGTAAAGCGACCCGTGCATTCAATGACAGTTTTGACGCATGAATCCTTCCAGTTGATCTTCTTAGGATCTGTTTCGTGGGTCACTTTAATCTTGTTTCCATTTATAACCAAGTTTTCGCCTTCGACAGATATTTTTTTGTTGAAAATGCCATGCGTCGTGTCATAGCGCAGCATATAGGCCATGTATTTGGTATCCATGGCCGGATCGTTAATTGCCAACACTTGAACATCTTTTCGCCTCATGGCTTCGCGCACTAATACGCGTCCAATTCGTCCAAATCCGTTAATACCGATTGCTGCCATTCTTTAAAAATTTAAGGACAATTATAAAAATTTATTTGTGTCGTCAAGAGTTAAAATTAAAATCGAATAAATGACTAGGTATTACTTCTGTTCAGCACGACTACTTGTTTTTTGTGAACTTGAAATGTGCTCCTATGCAAAGTAGAACTAAAATGTTTTATCAAATCACTATTTGACACAATAGTGCCTGGTTGATCTAAAATCGAATTCAGCTTATTGATTTCTTTAAGTTTATAGAATATTTCTTATTGAAAAAGTTGTTTGAAGCAAAGACCAATATTACTATGAAGATAAGTGAGAAATCAAGAAAAAATGATACTTAGAAGCCGTCTATGAAAACTTCTCTATGTAACAAATTTCATGTATATTTTATGTATATCAAAATTTTCTCAGAATTCTAAAATATTAGACATTGCACACACTGTTGGTACGTTTAAAGAATCAAATAAATATTTAAACATTAATTTTCGCGCACAAACTTATCGATAACTCGGTGTATCGCTAGCAACAATGTTGCCAAATTGATAATCGATTCACTTGCGACAAACGAAACAAAACAATAGAATTTTTCTTGGCCAAAATTAATTTAAACGCCCAGAATAATGGAACAACTATCGGGTGTGATGATAATTATCATCATTGGCGGCGGTGTGCTGACCTTTGTGATGCTCTTTATCTTTGCTAAGCGTCAAATAATGCGATTCACACTGCGTAGCCGTCGCGGTCCCCACGTCCCAGTGGGCAACGATGCAAAGAAAGCGCTACGCCGTGAGATTGAGCGTCGATTGGATTGCATCCAGAAGATAGCACAGGAGCCGAAGCTTTTGTGGACTGATGCGGACAAGTACATTGTGCAACCAGAGCCTGAGCAAGATCTGCCCCCCTATTACTATCGCATGAAGGCAGTGGATGATGTCAAATTGGTGGAGTCGGAGATTGCCCGCGCTGATGGCAGCACCCGGCACGCCCACGAAAGTCTGCGTGCCTTTTTGCTCACCACGCTATCGGTCACACTCAACGGAACAGGCCAACGCCTTATACATCAGTTCTGCGACACATACGAGCACGCGCGGCACGACCCAAATGAGTTTGGCAAGGACGAGTACGAGGCGTACCATCATTTGCTACTGAAGCTGCTGGAGGCGTAAGTGTGCATCTGTACCTATTGTCAATTATTGTATTCATGTATTCCCTCTACAGTGCCAAACAATTGAAGAACTACAACTCTAGAAAGGCGTCACCTGCACGCACGCCGCGCAAGCAGAAAATGCACTCATTGCTGGATCCAGCACGCCTACGTCCGCCTCCTGCCGTGGAGCCACCCACTAATGAACTGACTGCCGGTCAGCATGCCAAAGTAAACATGACGCTGGGGTTGCAGGGCGATGAACTGGTGGCTGCTGAACTGGCCACCAATCCACTGCACTTACAAGCGCCCGCAGAACGTGATCTCATCATACGCAATCGCATAAAGACGCCCACACTTGACGACATTGTCGTCGAGGCGGCTGACCAACAACTAAACGGCGATGCTGTCGCCAGCAATGCGGACAATGAAATAATGAGTATTTCGTCGGTTCAGTTTCAGCGTAACTCTAGTGTAGTATAAGTTAAACAGAAAGTATATTATATGTCCATAAATTAATTTTTAAAAAAGTCGAACGGTTTCTACTTTTTGCGCTTGTCCTTCTCTTGCTCCGCGCACTTTTTCTTCTGCGCTTCTTCTGCACACTTATCCATCGTCTGGGTGAATATAAGGAGATCTAATAGACGACAGGAGTACCCTATCTCGTTGTCGTACCAAGAAATCAGCTTGACAAAGTTGTCATTCAAGGCAATACTGGCCTTGGCATCAAAAACGGTGGTATAGCGAGAACCATTAAAATCTGAGGAGACTACGTCATCTTCAGTATAGCCCACTATGCCTTTCAAATCGCCCTTTGAGGCTTCTTTAAAAGCCGCTTTAATGTGCTCCATCTTGCCTACACAGGCCAAACGACAGGTCAGATCCATCACTGAAACGTTGGTAACTGGCACACGGATGGCCATGCCCGTTAGCTTGCCCTTCAGTTCTGGTATAACCTCGCCAACGGATACGGCAGCACCTGTTTTGGCAGGTATTATGTTGCACATGCCACTGCGGCCATTGCGCCAATCCAGTTTAGGACCATCGATGATCAACTGCGTAGCGGTGACAGAGTGAACAGTCGTCATGAGTCCCTCTACAATTTCAAAATTATCGTGCACAACTTTGGCAATCGGTGCGAGGCCGTTGGTGGTGCAAGAGGCATTGGATATGATCTTCATTTCAGGCTTATATTTGTCCAGATTAACGCCGCACACGAACATGGGCGCATCGGCGGATGGTGCCGATATAATTACCTTCTTGGCACCAGCATCCAAATGCGCTTGAGAGGCCTTAAGGGTGGTAAAGCGACTACTGGATTCAATGACAGTTCTTACGCCTATAGCCTTCCAATTGATTTTCTTGGGATCCGTTTCGTGGATCACTTTAATCTTTTTGCCATTAACAATGAGATTATCGCCATCGACGGAAATCGTTTTTTTGAAAATGCCATGCGTCGAGTCATAACGCAGCAAATAGGCCATATGCTTGGCATCCATGTTCGGATCGTTAATAGCCAACACTTGAACATCTTTTCGATTGGTGGTTTCGCGCAGGAATACGCGTCCAATTCTTCCAAACCCGTTAATACCGATTGCCGTCATGGTTAAAAGAATTAAAGGACAAGATGCATTAAAAAAATTTTTTTGAGTAGTCAAAAGTTAAATCTAAAAAACGAAGAAATTTTTTTTGAGAACTTGAATGTGTTCTCATGCAAAGTGTATTTACAACTAAAATGTTAAATCAACCTTACACGACAATGCCTGGTTGATTTAAAATCGAATTCAGATTTTTGATTTTTGTAAGTTTGTAGAATATTTCTAGTTGGAAAAATTGGTTCAAGCAAAGAACAACATAGTTATGAAGATGAATAAGAAAGCATAAAAAAATTATAATTATAAAAAAATTCCTTTTTTTTAACAAACTTCTTATCTATTTTTTGTGTAGCAAATTTTTCTCAGAATTGCGAAGCATTATTGAACATTACACCCAAAAGCTTTTGTTGGTTTAAAGAAAATACTAATTTCGTTTTCCAAGTACTTTGAATACCAAAATTTTAGAAGTGGTATTCGCAAACAGTCGTATCAAATAGTGAAATGATGAAAAAAAGTTGTTTTAATAACGAAATTAAATTTATATTTAGAAAGCGAATGTGAAGCCTTTCTGTAACAAATTTAATTTTTATATTTATGAACAATGAACGCATATCGAATTTTTCTCAGAGCTCTGTATGATCTTTAGACTTATGCACCCAACAGCTTCTGTTACGTTTAAAGAAAATCCCAAATTCGTTTTCCAAGGATTAAATCAAGACCAAAACCTTTGGAGTGGTACTTCCAATTTACCGAATTACAAAACAAACAGCGCTCACATGAAAGGCTATGTGAAATCTATTACATGCGAGTGTGTATAACAGGTGTGGATGTGTATATGGATGTGGGTTGCTTAGTTGGTATTTTGGGAATGCTGCTGGATAAAGGAGGGTATAGTAGTATGTATGTATGTGCAAATGGATATAGAGCCATTCACACAGTCCGTGAAAACACAAATCAAGCTGCAAGCCGTAAAACTCTCAGAGACCGCCTTGCTGCAAGAGCTGGACTACAAATTGTTGTTGGGTGCAGCAGCTTTCGCATAATTAACTGGCAAGCAATAAAGAAAGCCGGCAGCGAAAGGCAAAGCAAAATGGCCCAATGAATTTTCAGAGTAACCAAAAGCCAAATTGCCAACGCTATGGAAAAAATCTGGCAAAAATAAACGGCAAGCTGCGTACGGTAGATAGACTAATTTGAATAAATAGCAAATGTTTGTGGGCATATTAGCTGTTTGGCACAATAGGTCATATCTAATAGATTCCAAGAATAGCTCAGCAGGAATGGGAGAGTATTATATAGTCGTTTGTAATAAATGCAGCAAGAAACATAATTTTTGCTGAGCCATAACAGGCATCTAAGTGGGGCATTGTTGGCAGCAGCGTTTTATTGGTTAGACACACATCTGCTTATAAATCAATCGAATGCGGACCAGCTGCCAGGATAGGCCAGGCCAGGCCAGGCAAAGGCCATGGACTTAGTATGTATATTTGAACAAAATGCAAATGCGAATCCACATGACGCACAACACACAGAAAATCAGCTGCGTCTGTGCCCAGGGCACCATTACTCACCTTTGTCTGTTGGCCCCCGTGCATAGCTGATGGCTCGAAATACAGAAATGTACATGGCAAATGGATGGGTCGCACCCTGGGATTTTGGGCATGGCAAAAAAATAAAGTGAAGGAAAGAAAAAAGAAAACACTTTGTATGACGACTTGCTCTTAAACATTTAAATTGAAGTTTTGCGTGCCCAATTTTATGTGCTGGGCAAATGCATATTTGTACTTAAGTGGAACCTTATTTCCATCCACTTTAACTACATAGATTGTCAACTTTTGGATGGCTTTCTATTATAAATTCGAGTGTGTAGTGAGAAGCAACATTTGAGGTTGTCTTGCAACATGCAACATGCTGCTAACAATTCGGCAAACCGAATACATTTCAACGCCCACACGCAACATTTGCTCTGGCTCTCTTTTTAGCTGTTGCTCTCCTGGCATTGTCCTGGACGTGGTGAATTCTGGCCAGCTCCAAAATTGAGGCCGCTGATTACGAAATTGTTAAAGTTAGCAGCAGAGTCGAACTAAATTTGATATTGTTCATATTATATTCATATTTGTGTACAGAAACCGCATTCTATTTCAGCTATGGAGTTCTGTTTCTGATCATAAACTGTGGCTAAATGGAAAATGCCAACAGACAGTCGGAAAGTGGAAAGTTCTCTCAGTCAAAACGGAAACGGAAATTCATTGCAAGTGCCATTCGACTTTGTTGTATTGTTTTTGTGTTTTTTTCTTCTTCGGTTTTTTCCTATTCCTGTCAAAATTTATGCACAAAACTTTAAAATTGAAACTGTTTTCCCACTGCAGAGACAAGAATAAAGTTTTGCATTAAAAAGCGCATTTCAAACCATGCAATAAAGTTTAAATTTAACAAAGTTTTTATGCATTTTCAAAGTTTTTAACTCCAACTTTCTTTGGCCTTCAATCAATTAATGGTTCGATCCTCACTAAACATCTGGTATTGCGAATAATTTTAGATAGCATTTGAAAACCTACTGAAATGTTCAATTTAGTGACTGTAACTTATATAGGTTTTAAGACTAACGTATTCTTACTGTTATTTTTTAAACTTTCATTATTTTAACATATATGCTTAAGTTTTCAAAATGTTTTTTATACTCTGAAGCTATCGTAACTTGAAAAGTTTTGTGCAACTGACAGAGTAACCTTTGAGATTTTTCACACGAAAACTTTAAAAACTTAGAAAAATTTTATAAATTTGTCTTTAAGTACTTTGCTTGTACTAGCAGCTCAAATTAGGATTTAAAATTATTATTTTATTTTAATATTTACTTTAAAATGAATAAGTTTAGGTTATTAGTTTAGCAAAGAGTTGGTTCACTTAAAATATTTTTAAATATTTAAACTCTTATGCAAATTTATTTATCATAAGGGACCACATAAAATGTGACTCAAGGGCCTCTTCACAATGTATTTATGTGCCACTTGTTGTGGCTAAAGCTGTTAAAAAAAAAAAATGGCAACATACATAAGCTCAAGCTTAAATAGTGCCACTTCTAGAGCCAATAACATTAAAGCCATAAAGTTAGCCCCATTAGCAGAAAAGAGAAATGAGTTGACATTTAAGTTGTCAGCATTTTGGAGCATCCGTCCACAATTGCAAATTACACCACGCAACAAAATAAGATCAGTTTTGATAGTCAACAATTCTGATTGGTAGGATAATAAAGTTGTGCAAAAGTTTAAAGCAGGCAAATGCAAAAATCGAGTAAAGTGTGTACATATTTTTCCAATTTAGTCAAGTTGTCCTAAGTCCCGCTTTTTCAGATATATATATATATATATATATATATATATTATTATTATATATTATTATTATATATTATATTTTCTTAAATTCAGTGAAAATAGGTCTTCAATTCAAAAACGACGTTTATTATCATAGAATAAGAATAAAAAGCATTTGATTGAGTATAAAATAGTTTTGAACTTTAAGAAAACGTCCTTAGTATTAAAATGCTGTGCTTAAAAGAAGTTATTTTGTACTTGGCCGGATTTGGTTGATTTGAATTCTTGTATAGAATTCTTGAATTTTTCATAAGATACCAATTTAGTTTTTAATCTCCTACCTCAGAAGTTTTCACACCCGTATAGAAAGTGTTAATCTTTGGTAAGAAAAATAACTTACGAATCGACTTTCCAACTCCATAAAATATATACTTACATTTTTTGTCTGCAGTTCATTTGTCTGTTTTTTATACAAATTACTCTGGCTATGTGTGTGTTTAAATGTCTAGAGCAAACTTGCCTGTGTTATTATGTTTTATTATGGCTAACACGATGGCATAATATAGCCAAAAACTGAGTGGTTGCATAAAAACTTTTTAGTTTTTCAGTTTGAATAAAAAAACTTTCTAACCACAGCAGCAATTTTGTTAGCATCTTTGCATGGTATATAATCTTCGGAACTGCAAAGAAAGTTTTTCTTTTATGTTAAATTTTTAAAGCTCTAAAGCTGTTGTTCAAAAAGTGAACTGGCTGTTCGAATAAGCTAAAAAATATTGTTGCGTAGTGCTGCTTTTGACCAGCGAGTTGGCAGCAGCAACTAACAATAACGGCATCCATAACTTTAACAGCTGTCAAGCTGATGCGGGACAGGAAGCTATGGCCATAATCGCATTTAGCTGATACATTTGCCATAAGCACAATGCGGACAGTTGCTATTCTGGTGGGGTTGGGCAATGGAGTACAATTCCGGTTAATGATGTTGTTTAAGCTAAAATAGCTACTTACGATTACGATAATACGTTGCAAAATCAATGTATAATGCAACAGCAAATGGCAAGATTTGCAACCTCATTGATCCTGTGTGCCACATCAGGCAGCATTTATTTATAGTTGCCAAAAAACAGCAGGCAGTCCAAAAATTCAAATGTAAATGAAGCCTGCAACTGAGACTCGAAGATATTTTTTTGAGACTCGAATCGACTCGACTACAAATTGAATTGTCAAACACAAGTGCGCGTTGCAGTTGGAACAATTCTGGGAACAAAGGATCAAATGCAGCACTCAGCGAGACACAACTGACATCTAATTGTGCGCTCAAGTGTACGAATGGAGTATGATTACGAAAATTAAATCAAAGGATATGCAGACGACCCACTTACGAGTACGAGTACGAGTACGATGTTCTGGGCCAATTCTTTGGGCGCACAATTCTGTAGAAAACTTTGCATTGCTTTGGCAGGCTTATGAACTACAAGAAACCGAACCTGGCATTCATTTTACGCGCATTGCAGACAGAACGGCACTTAAAAACATGTTCGTATGCACTAGAGGAATGTCTTCGATTAGAAGATACCCTGTAAAGTATTCTTTTACGCCTGTTTCTTGATAAAGTTCTGGAAAGTTGTTGTAAACAAAATCTAAATTTAAAATAATTGTTGTAAGCGTTTAAATACTTTTAAAGTAGAGCTAAAAATATTGAAGTTAAGGTTGGAGGAAACATTATCTCAAACATGAGTAAATTGTTATAAAATTCACATACATATGTAAGTCCTTTGTATATAACAATTATCTAATAATGGTTCCAAAAAATATATATCTAAGGAAAATGCATCTTGTTCTATGACTTTCCAGAGTTATCGTCGGCCTACTTATACAAAAAGTACATGCTTCCAAAACAATTTATTCAAGAATGACAATCCTTTTATAAAAAAATAAAAAAAATAGTTTTATGTCTGCCAAATCAATGGCTTTAATTTGACTTATAAAATGCTGCACCTTCTTAGCTCTTCAACTGCAACAACTGTAAAGTGTTTTATATAATTTTATGGCATGATATAAGCAATTTCAAAGACAATTTTCCCTTTACAAACTTGAACAACTTGTCAGCTTATGAAAAGTGTTTCTAACAAACAATTTCCAACTTGTAAGCACGGCTATTCACAGTCAGCTCAGTAAGAGAGAGCTGGACACTTAGCTGTTTGAGACTGTGTACATAATTGCATATTTATGAGCTGTTTGTAAGAAAAATGGACTCAAATTGAAATGCCATAAAGAAAACAATGAATTAAGCTTGAGGCAAGGCAACGCAGCAATTATATTGATATACCCATATATACAAAGGTATATAAGGCTCGATGCATAATATCAATTTGTTTGGGCAAGCTATATACTCAATGTACATATGTATAATAATAATTTGTTTGATGTGCGAGTCAGCGAAGCACTGCAGCTCCATAAATGTTACCCATTACGTGTATGCGCCAAGGACAACAACTGAACCGATGATCATGGGAAAGGGAAACACCGAAACACTGCGTATACATAATGTCATAAGAGCCAAATGTCATGAAATTTCATTACAGTTCGAGTGCAGCAGCAACAAAATGTTGAAGACTGAGTTAAACTGCCAGCTAAACCAATTACATTTGCACGCTACTGACAACAGCAACAAATAATGTCAACAGCACCAATTGCAACAGCAACATCAGCAGAGACAACAACAATATTGCCCAGAAGTTGAACGGAAACGGAAGCCGCAGCAGCAACAGCGCTTGAAAAATGGCCATGTTGGGGAAATGACGTTGAGAAACAGTAAAAATAACACACATACTATAAAAATACGAGGCAGCAAACAGCAGCAGCAGCAGCAACAACAGCAACAACAGCAGCAACCACAGCAACAACAGCAGCAACCACAGCAACAACAACTGTAATGAGCTGCAACTGAGAAGTTAAAGTGATTTATTCAACTCCAGGCAACATTGTGCGCATAAACAAGTCCTTAACAAAAAATCGGAGGGTCTGACAGAGAGCATACGCCCAAATGATTGACCCCCAACAAGCCCCATTGCCAAACTGTTGCCCTGGCTGTCAAAAACTCATTTATTATTAAAATATTATCAGACCAGTAAAATTATAAAGCATAAGAAAAATAAAGCAGACAGCTGGCTGCTCATTTTCAAAACTTTTTTTTATTTTGGGGCAGCTGTCAACTTCAATGTAGCACAAAGGATATCGTGGGTGCTGCAAGGTGGCAAAGTCGCGGACACTTGACGCAATTCACTTGTATTGTGTGTGTTAAATAACAATTGCTTACAAAACTGAAAAGCATACAAAACTTTTTAAATTTTGTGGAAATTATTGTGAAAAACTTGAACAAAAGCTTAACTGACAGTCAGAATGAATTATGAAGCAAATTTCGCTGCATAAATGTTACGTAAACCGACGAAATTTAAACTTGAATATTTTTGACTGGGGTAATTAATCTTATTTCTAAATAATAATAGAAATTTTTTTTTGGATAAGTTTAAAGAAAAAGTGTATGATTATGATATTGATTAAAGATTCAGACCTAATGAGAATTGAAACCTTTTTTCAAACTAAAAGAAGGTGCATGTTCAAAATCATGTGTGTGTTGATTGAATGGGGAATACCGGTTTTGAGAACCGAACCCGAGCGAAAGATAATAAATTGAGGATACACAAAAAACGATTTGGTCTACATATTTTATTTTTGTTTTTTAAATATTTTCATTGCTTTTTGGGTGCACGCCAAAAATGGTGCACTTCAGAATTTATGCCATGACATTTTCAGTGCCTTATCATTGTCACTGTACACCCGCATGACCCCGCTGTGGCTAAGGAATATTCTTTATATTTGAGTTTTTTTTTGTGCATAAATAATTGTTTATGAGCACGTGCACAAGACACAGGACGACAATGGTTGCCCACATGCAAAGCAAGTTGTAGAGAAGTCAAGTGGAAGCAAAGGAGCAGCAACTGGAGGGCAACTGGCGGGCAACTGGCAACTGAGAACTGGGTTATGCGGCGACATGGCTGACTTGCGTGACCAAAGTGCAGGAGGTGATAAATAACAGTAAAATGTAGACATAACAAACCGTACACAAGCCCAAACCCAAACTCAAGCCCAGACCCAGACCCAAGCCAAACGTGGCTTAGTTGCTGTGCATGTTTCAACAATTTTGCGCCAAGAAGCAAACAAAGTTGATGCTACTTTCAAGTTTGTCGTGCAGTGCTATAAACTTGTTGTTGGCAAGCAACAATAGCAATAGTCAAGGCTAAAGTGTATTTAGTTCAGTTTAACACATCAGTTTTCTTATCAACGAATAAAGATGTGAAATGCAATTTTCTCTGCTGACTGCGTTCCGCGTCCTTATTGGGTTTAATCTACATGACCTTCCTTCATGCACATTGCAAATGCCTGTCGTCCCTGGACGCTGAGGAGATGCAGTCATAATAACAGCCACAACATAGTCACATGTAGCTTGCGATTAAACGAGGTATTTTTGTATGAATAGCAGCACTCATCCTCAACTAGGAGCTCAACCACCTTGACTGGGTTTTGTCCTTGTCTTTGTTTGTTCGCATTGTGCAACAAGAGCTAAAAATATACATCAATGTAAATACGCTGTAGCTTGAAGGCAGCAACAGCAACAACAACAACAAAGCACTTGTAAAAATAATTTAAATAACTACGAGTGTGGACAGACACAGGGCCACAGATGCAGTTAGATAGACAGATACAGATACTTATATAAAAGTTACAGATACAGATATTCGTAAGCAAGTTACAGTTATAGATACTCTTGCACAAGATACAGCTACAAATGCGTAAGCAAGTTAACTAAGCGTAAATACAAGTACTACGCTTTACGCAACTGACTTGATTCAAATGGAGATGCAAAGGTAAATTAGGTGTAAATACTTGCACAACTTATGCTTTGACTTTAGAAATTAGCTTCACCAACTAAGCGCCCTTTTAAGCACATAATTTAAGCACTCTGCTTAAACAATATTTGACAACTTAATTGAGCTGCTATTGTTGAAGTTGACAGAATGCCAAGGCAAACAAACTTCTCGCCAAATGAATTATTAATGTACTTCGATTTTACGTGTATTAAATGTATGTGTCATGTGTGTGTATACACACTGTGTACTGTCTGTGTGCATTGTCTGTGTGTGTGTATTAGGTCCAAGGGGACATCGTGACATTGCCGCTTTGTTATAATTATATGAAATTTTCTCTACCATTAAACATTAATCAGTAGATTAAATCTCTTAATTAATACAATTCGAATGGACATCAATTTTATTTATAACTTGAGCGTTACATACCAATTCGATGGAAATTATAATGAAAATTAATTTTTGAAAATATTTGTAGCATCCAGAAGTAAGCCAATTCGAAGTAAGATTTAGATAAGAATTTATGTTTACTTGTATAAAAATGAATTTAATATGTAACTTTAATAATGATAATCTGCCTTAAGAAAAGCTTGAAGTCTAATTTAAGGATATTATAAACTACTATAAACGTGCCTGCGAAAAATTCAAAATTAATGCTTTGTTTTTGTACTCTTTTTTTAATTTTTTAATATAAAAAAGGAGTATATTGGGTTTGTGAAATGTCCGTTCGTCTATCCGCCTGTCCGTCCGTCTGTCTGTCCGTCTGTATGAATGCAGTTGTTTTGTTCTTTTTAATTTTAAAAATTTCAATTTTATTCAATCATATTGGCTTTTTAATGTACGTTTAACTAAATTTACAAATTTTCAAAATTGTGCGTTTATTTAAATACTTGTTTATATCTTTGTGGACTCTGAATTCGAGCAATCGCCTATGTTTAAATTGTGAAATACAAAATTTAATTACTTATATTTATGCAAAAATATAACAGTATTTTATTTTACCCTGAAAAAGATGAGTTTATAACAATTTGTTAATCTAAATTGGTTGCATGAAATATTTATGAATTGAATACCATAAAATATTTAAAATTTGATTTTTTGAACACCAAAACATTTTGATTCACAATTGTGGCACTCAATATTTCCATAAATTAATTAAAAAAATACTTAAAGTGCTTTTCAGATTCAATTAAAAATTGTTAATTGTCAGGCATAAGAAAAAGCAAAATTTCTTAAGCCTGGATTATAAGTACAATATAAAGTAATGCGCATTACGCTTATTAAAAGTGAATGGCAGTAAAATGCGTGGAATCGTTGGAAACGCTATAGAAATCCAAAAGCACACGAAAAACTTTTCAACAAAGATTTTCTCGTCGCTTTTGGAGACCACAATTTTGTTGTTGAAATAAATCTCTCTGCGGATATATGTACAATGTTTACCATACATACAACGAAAAAAACTAAAACTAAAAGCAGCATCAACAGCAACACCAACTAAATTCCACATAATCCACAAACAGACAGCGTGGAAAAGAATCATGCACCATAAAAAGGGAGGGCAAACAAAGAGCTGCAGGATTCCATGTTGGCCAGCGAAAATTGCCCAGGACCAGAGAACTGTGGCAGCTGGCCTGGTCTGTTCTATCCTGGCCTGTGCTATCCGGGCATATTTTATGAATCTTTTTGCAACACATTAGCGCGGGGGCAGGACTGGTAAAGGGGCACTCTAAGCTTCTAATTGGCTATTGAAAGTGAGCTGAAAACAAAGCAAACTTTGACTCGGGCTTAAAATAGAAAATGCAAAATGGAATTTTTGGGCGAATGAATTTTGGCCAACAATGTATGATGAGCACGGACAAGGCAACTGCTATATAAAATATAGCAAATCTTTAGCCATAGCTGCGATTTGATAAGTCGGAACGTATTTAATCTTCATAAAACACGCAGCAATTTATGTGAATATCTTAAATTTGTGTTTATACTTTGTTTCCAAAATGGAAAAAAGAGTATATTGGGTTTGCGAAATGTCCGTCTGTATGAAAACAGTTTTTCCACATTTTTGCAGCTAGAGCAACCAAACTTGGAATATATGTTGACATATACCATAGGCAGACAAAGTGTTAGAATCGGCCAGATCGGACCACTATAACAAATAACTGCCATAGGAACGATCGGTTGAAAAATAAGTTTTTGTATGAAAACCTTTTTTGTTTTTCAAGATAACTCAACCAAATTCACTTTACCTAAGTTTAAGGACAGTTTATATATGCTGAGAAAAGTTGATCAAAATCGGACGACTTTATCTTATAGCTACCATAGAAACAGTCTGTTGAAAAATAAGTTTTTTTATGAAAAACTATTTTGTTTTTTAAAATAGCTCAACCAAACTCACTTTACCTAAGTTTAAGGACAGTATTTAAGTAGTCTTTATAAATATGTAATTTATTAAACGTACAGAAAACAGAGTATATCGCAGTCGGGAGAACCCGACTGCGACGTTCTTACTTGTAAAGTAATACTCTACAGCAGGGCTTTCACATTTTTGCAAGAAATATGTTATGGAAGTATGTTTTGCTCAGCAAAATTTTTACCAATCTATGGTTCTATCGGTAAAATCAAAATTTATGCTATGATCGAATGGTTAGTTAAATAACATTTCGGACCATCAATTTCTCAGCTCATAAAGTACATCAAATTCTACTAATACTATAGATTTTAGCGAGTTTGCAATTCCATATAATTTCCATATTTTCGTCGATATAGTTATGTCTATTCTATTAATTATCAGGATATTTAGCAGATACTACATTCCTCAGTTTGTATTAGAAATATTATTTGGAAAATTAAATACAATTTCGAGCAATATAACAGCTTATACGGAAAATAACTTTGTTGTTTAAGAAACAATTATTGTAAAAGGTATTACAAGTTCAGTTTAAAAACAATTTGTGTTTGAATCGCACTTCATTTTTGTTTGTAGGGTATTTGCAATTCGACCTTAGGCATTCTTGCTTGTAAACCAATTGTTCACCTTTAATTATTTGCGTGTGAATTCACTTGAGTTATTATTAACACACGCATAACTCTTCGCAAATGGCGCGTAATTTTGTAATTTGCCTATTAAAATATAAACAAAATTTCAATATTTATGTACAATGCACATGAATTGTAAATAAAAGTGTACAACACATATATGTACATGCATACATAAAGAAATGTATTAATATTAACAACAATTTGAGTCACTCTCTCTCTCAATATTTATCAATTTGAGTTCCATAAATATATTAAAAGTTGAGTATACTTATATCCATCAGTTTTATGTTCGATATGCCGCCCCACTGGGCGCTCGATTACTCATACGCCATGTATGCCATGTGGGGGCAAAGACATCAATGATGATAATGACTTCATGAGGCATTTAATGTTTTGTGTGGCTCGAGCAAGTGAAGCTTTTTTCGTGTTGCTTTAAATGCATATAAAATGTTATAACATTGGCTATTAGCCAACTTGACGACGTACATAAATAGGCGTTTTGTGGGCGTGGCAAATGCGCCTAGCTGTTATTATACACACTTGCACGTAAATGAGTGGACTTTTGTTGCTCCTATTACCAACTTTTGCAATTACGAACCGCGGCAAAACAATTTGACAAAACAAGCGAGTGAACATTTTTCCCCATTGGCGACAATGTTGACAGCAGCCAGTTGCTTGGGGTAAAACTTTGAGGGTGCGACGTTTGGTGGGGCAGACTCTCAATGGCTGCGATTTAAACTCATGTTGGCACACTTGATTGCACTTGTGCCCCTTTTACTTATATCCGGAACGAAGCTAATTATTGCTACAATTGTCAGGTGGCAGTATAGCCTGCTCTATCGATTGGCAATACGTGTGACAGTCCACGTGTCTGCGTCTCACACCCCTGGGAATGTTTAAATAATATGTGCAATCATTGAGCGTATTCGAAACTTAACTCTGCACTCAACATCAGCTGCAATTGTACACAATAACATGCTCATTCCTATCCGAACAACTATAGTTTACCAACCGAACTTTTGCTATTCGCTGCATGGCTACACTGAGAGAAAGAAAGATGAGCTTTTTTTATTAGCAAACTGATATTGAACTTTTTGCAAATTGTTGCTTGTATCGAAAAAACATCTAAGACCATAGCGTTTTGAAGTGTTATCTGTAATCTCTACATCAAAATAAGATAAGTAAGAAATATATTTAGATATACACAAGCGATGGACAACAACCGATCAGAGTTATATACACTTTAAAAGCTTAAAATCTTCTTCCCCAGTTACACATTTATACTGTTTTCAAGGTATACAAATTGCGTTTGTACTATTTTTTTCCTCTTTTGAGATCAGATTATAATTACTCAAGTTTATAATTACTCAGATCTTAGCTCAAAATATGAAAATATATGCTGTGAGCCCAAAAATTTCGAAAAACCAAGCAACCAAATTTGAAGCTGTCTAATACAGATTTTATAATAGCAAACATTATAAAAGAAAATCAGTCAGTAGCAAATTTTCAACACCCGTAAAACTACTTTTATATATATATATATATTTTTTTTATCAACAAAAAATTTTAAGTCTCGGACGATGTCTTTTACTTATTTATTAACTAATTTTAAAATGCAAATGTTTCGCGGAAGTAATAAATTTTCAGAAAATTTTACACAATCGTTAAATGCTGGTATATATTTTGGGTTTTTGGCTAATCCGTAAATGCAATTGAATTCTCGTATTTTTACAGATACCATTCGGATGTATGATAAGCCATTGTCAGTTTGTATAAAAGAAGCATTGGATACGGACCCGAAAATACTGCTCAGCGAAGAACAAAAGAATAAAGAAAAAACAACCACTTTTTACAAAAAACGTCAATATTTGGACAGGATATCAAAAAAGATGAGATTGAACGCTTTATGACCATATCAAGGAGTTCGCTGCTCACAGGACACATCAAGTTCATGGCAACCCTAGCCCCTGCTGTCACTTGGCATTATCTTCGTGAATCTGCACGATTTTTCGGAAATGTAGTATATTACCGGTCCTTGCTTCCAGAACTACAAGACGAGGCAGTTCTCCTTATTCGGATCAGTCTTCCTCAGACAGTGCTTATCATCCAAATTATCCGTTGGCTGTGGAAAAGGCATATTGCCTTGTATGACAAGCGCTCTAAAGCAACATACAACATGTAGTTTTGAATAATCCATGGTAATCTTTGTTTATGTACCATGAACTACGTCAATGTATGTGCGTGCGCAGCGTCTTGTTCAAGTGTATTTGTATATGTTTCATTCATTGGTTAATTATAAAGTGCATTAGCAGGGACTTTTTAACAACTTGTAAGAATAACAAGTATGTAAAAGTGGGTAAGAGAGGCAGCCAGCTTCATGGCCGAAACTACAAAGTATAAATTTGGTATTTATTGAAAATATCTGGAACTTTCTTCACACAAGCTTAAAATCGATATACAGTGATAATTATAAACATTGCTATTCATGTGTTTGGAAATGTCAGAGCTGTCTTAAGGGTATTTCGTAGTTGGACACACTCGAGTACAGCATTCTTGTTAAATATGTAAATTGAAGAAATCAAGAAAATCATATTAAATTTAAAAAAATGTTCTGACGATACTTGTGCCTTCAGCAGATTTTCCTTTTTTTTTTTTGCTGTGCATACGTGACTGTTGTGGCTATACACAGGTTAACCACTGTTTACGTGTCAGAACGACTGGGTGGATGTTATGGCTACTCACATCAGAAATTCTCATACGCACCGGTGTCCCACACAAATACACATACACACGTATCGCATATTGTTGCAAATTTATTTTTTATTAAATTTTGTCCCAGAGCTGATTGCGTGCATTTTTGTATTTGTCTGCCAATGAAAATTTAAGTCACTGAAAATCACAGATTTTTTTCTGCGACAAAGACAAAAGTTTCATTGTTGCTCTTTTAAGCTTAAACCTGTCCTTAGTACTCAGATCAAGAAGAAAAACAATTGGATTGCCCTAAGATGATTTTCAGTTAACATACATTTTATTCCAAATATATTTTAGATAAAAATATCACTTGCTTAATTCGCTCAGCATACTTACTGCTTTATAGACTATACATTGATTATGATTATGAGCATGTATATAGAAACCTTCAACTTATGTTTGGCATGAGATATAGACTATAGATTGCAAATTGTATACTCTTATACACTATGCTCAATTGAAGGTCACTCTGCTGTTGGCTCATCAGCTTTCGCTGTCAATTCGCTGGCAAATTGTAAAAGTTTTCAAATGAATATTTCAATTTTTTATGCAACGCTTGCTTTAAACTTATAAACTAAGTTGCCAAGCGAATTTCGCAACTTTATGGCGTTGCGTAAATATTTTCTTGTAATTTAAATTTTTGTGTGAAAATCGCTTGAAACGCAGTCAGATGGTAAAAGAAATTATGTGCATGTTGCGCATACGACGCGTAGCCCGCAATAAGTTAAGAATTCCGCTCTGGCTTATGGTAAATATGTGTGTGGCTTGAAAATAATATTTTCACATGTCAAATTGGCATAGTCTCTCTCTCTCTCCTCATATAATTCTACCTTGAATTAACTTTATCAATTTTAAATGCAGCTCATTTACAGTTTATTGCCGCTTTGCATATTTATCTTATTTAAAATACCCAATGAAATTTGGCTAAAAGAGTTTTTCTCATACCAAACGCGCTGGATTTTGAATCCTGTATAGGCACATATGTTTAAATGCAATTTAGTCTTGCAATTTATTAAATATATTTGCTAGAATGCTTAAAAACATCTAAAAACTTTATAGGGTTTAAATAGTAATTGTAATAAAAGTTAAGAGTTTTCTACAATGTATGTTCCAATTGACAACATTTTTTGCGATTTCATAATAAATATTATAATTCCAAAGAAGGTTTTTCAATATTAACTTTCATTTTCTAATAATTAAGACAGTTTTGTACTGATTTCTGATAAATTTAATTTTTACATTTTGAACTTAGGTGGTTATTTAGTTTTGTGTTTCCCCAAGTTTGAGTTTATTTATATATTTCCTTTGCAAAGTTATAATTTATAGCTGCTTCTGTGAAAATGTATGCAAATTGAAATGATTAAAGCTGCCAGCTTATTTTGCAACTGTTGCGTTGAGGCTGTTGTTATTGTCTTGTTGTTGCTTGCATACATACATACATATATCATTTCATGCAACGCTGATGGTTGGCCATTTGTAAATGTTGCATGCAACGGGGCGTTACCGAAATTTGTCAGCGCCATTTGGCGCGCTAATGAGCTACAGTTAGTCTAAAGTTGAGGGGTGTGGCTATAGTGTGCCCAAGTGTTATTTTAACGGCCTGTAAACTGTCGTAAGGCCTCGTCGTGTAATAGGCTATAAACAAGGCAATAATCCGCACGACAACAACTTAAAGTCTTAGCCAAGAGCCAAGAGTATATAAAAGCCAAACATCGCTTGATCCTTTTCAAATACTCGAGTGCTTGTGGCTGCCAATAGTTGGCATTGTTCATTTATAGAGTGGCAGGACTTGAGTCTTAACCAAGAGTCATTGCTAAGCTGATGTGGCTTCAATTTTGGACACTCATAGCGCACACACTGATCTGTGCTGTGTCTTGGCTGTGGCTTTGATTCTTATTGTTTATTGTTATACACATATATGGCCACAGAACTGTGGCATTTGACAATTGTGCTTGTAGTAAAATTGAAGGCAAAGGCCATGCCATAAAAGCTTGACAATGTCTGCATCAGATTTGGGATACATTTTGGGCTCTGCAGCTGCCAAATGGCAATTAAAAATGACAGGCAACAAAGTTTTGAATGTTTAAATATGTATTTAAACACCCTCTAAATACACACTCACACATACACACACGCATCAAGCTAATTTGCATGCCAGCAAACGTGTCTGTAAACTCCCAAAAGTGATAAAGACATAAAGACCTGCAGACGGAGCCAACTGACAGCGTTGGTAAGCAAAGAAATGCCAACTATTTGTAACATTTGCCTCCATAAATCAACGCCTGTATAGCCCCAGGAGCAATCCTGACTGTTGCTGTTGGTTTGTGCTCTTTGAGCTTGCCGTTTGCCTGTGTTTTCCTTGACATCATCGTTCCGCGCTATCTGCACAATTAAAACGCCTATACAGAGCAAAGGGGTCTGTGCGTGGCTCCCCCCTAAAGGCATGGCAACTTGTTTGTTTATCGGCACAGAAGACAGCAGGGTTTGGCTACCCTTCCTGCCAAAATAAAAGCGAAAGTAGCCTGACATGGCCGGAAGTGCGCAGCGCCATGAAAATTTGTCAACATTTACCGGACGGCAAAAGAAATTATTTTTGGTTTTATTCTGAGTTACGGCATTTTGTTCGCTTGGATAGCTTGCAGCTTGAATGGTAAATGGAAATGGCATTGCCAAAAAAAAAAGCAACGGGCTCATTATAGAGCCAAAAACGAGATTTTGACACACACAAAACACACACATGTTACAAATCAGCATTTTCTTGTGCGGCCAACATGGCGCATGTGTAATGTGGCATTAAGCTGGAAATAATTTGAATAAATGACGCTGACGTTAAGAGAATATGACGAACACTCGTCAATAATTATTTTAATGATGCTCGTGCGCACTTGAAAGCTTTTGTAATATTAATTTGTGCGGTCTTTGCATTTTTTTATGGCATTTGTCACAGGTGCCCAAGGAGCAGAATGAAACAAACATTTTTCTCATTCAAAGCACTTACCCACTCAATTAGCGAGTGCATGTGACATATATGAGTTTCACTTTAATCAGCCACAAAGCTGCCACATTTAAAGCTTGTAATCAACAGAAATTTAATATGCGTATCGCTTCAAGTCCAAGTAAGTATAATAAAACTAAATGACAAATGGATATATATTGTGTGCCGCAATGAATACAAAACGAAGAAGTTTGAAAACATTTCTACTGCACGCTGACTCTGCAATACCCTTGCAAACAGAGTTTTTGTTAAACTTGGAAATATTTTTCGAAATAAGTTTAGATCAAGAAAGTTTCAATGACAGCTATAAGACTTGTTACTTAATGTTTACATTTTTAAAAATTTTAAATAACATAGTTTTATAAATAAAATACAGAGTTTCATAGAAAACAAGGCTATAAACTCGGGTTCGAACTTTATCGGTTCTCCAAGGCGCACCTTGAGTCAGTTGTTCACAAAAGGTCAAATCCAAAGCATAAAATGGTGGTTATTAAAGTCAAAATTAAATTCTTCTCTTCAAACTTGTATTTTTATACTCTGTTTTCCAAAATGGAAAAAAAGAGTATATTGGGTTTGTGAAATATCCGTCTGTCCGTCTGTCTGTCCGTCTGTCTGTCCGTCTGTCTGTCCGTCTGTCTGTCCGTCTGTCTGTCCGTCCGTCTGTATGAACGCAGGTTTTTTCCACAATTTTGAAGCTAGAGCAACCAAACTTGGTATACATGTTGGTGTATACCATAGGCAGACAAAGTGTCAAGATCTCCCCCCACCCCCACCCCTTCCCCCACAAACCGCAAAAACCTATGTCTTCCACAGTTTTACAGCTAGAGTAACCAAATTTGACATAAAGACTTCTGACCACATCCTTGAGCGACCTGCCAAAAAAAAATATGCCACGCCCACAACCGCCCCCGCAAATGAGCTAAACCTGTATCTCGTACACCCTTATAGCTAGAAACCCCAAATTTTGCAGTATGACTCCATTTGAACTCTTCGATAGATTGGAGAAAAAAATTTTTACGTACAGAAAACAGAGTATATAGCAGTCGGGTGAGCCCGACTGCAACGTTCTTACTTGTTTTAATTGTTGACTTGAATTTTGACTAAAAACCTGTTCAGCTCAGAAAAGAAGTAAAAGTAGAAATTTAAGATTTCAGTAAATAGACCCAAAACCGTTATTCAATTCAATTCAAACCGAAACTGTAGTGATATGTCTATTTGTTTTTAATGTTATTGGTAACGTAAATGTCGTCTTCAATTCGTTGCACAGTTTGTGGTAAACTTCAGTTACCCGCAGCATTGGTAGAAAAAAGGTCAAGACTTCTTTTTTTATTAAATGACTAAGAAATGGAGAAACTTGAAAAGAAAGCAAAAGAGCGACAGTACAATACAGACAGGAACTAAATAAATATTGGCAATCTTGGTCAAATTAACTGTTGTCGGCAGCTGCAATATCAAGCATACGCCATGTGGTCGCTGCCTTGGGCAAAGGCTAAAAATCGTAGTCTGCTTTTGTGCGCGCACCAAATGAAATCTGAACAATAGACATTTTTACAAAACACGAATATCAGACAATTCACGGCTCACTGGCTAAGCTTAACCAGTGAATGAGAAAAGGGAACACTCCAAATTTCAATTACATTGTCTAATTTTCGTTTTTTTTTTTGTCGGAAATGCAGTGCCAAAAGTTTTTAATCATATTACGCTGGCAGAGTGAAAACTCAACCAAATAGATGAGTAAAGCCGATATGTTGTGACTGTGTTTAAGCTGCAGCTGCCTTTACTGCAGAGTTCGTGCTGACAAACCGGAAATAAAACAAGGCAACGTAACCCGGCAAAGAAGAGTGACAGCTGCAGTGGCAACAGCCAAGTGGGTGAGTTGGGGTATTTAGGGGTCGCTTAACCGACACAGTCAAGTATCAAGAGGGTGTAGTATAACCTAGAAAACTTTAAATAGTTTTTGAAGCTATAAAATCAATAGGCGCATAGCTAAGAGTTCAAGGCTCAAAGTTTTGTGGTTCCACACAAAATTATACATGTAAAGTTTTTATTGCGTCTTTAAAACGTGGTAAAAGGTTCAAATATATTCCAATTTCTCAAACCCTAATATTCCTGTGCTTAATTACGTACTCAATAATAAAGCGCCATATAAATGCTTTCTTAATTATGGTAATCCAGTAGCAAGAGTATGTTATAAATTTAAATACACTTTATTAATGAAATATGTATATGGCCAACAGGTCCTGTCTCATGAAATATAATCGCTTCTCGCTTTACTTTTGCCTTAGGGCTGAGATTTTATTTTTTTTATAGCTATTCAGTTCTTGAATTTTAATTACGACGCAAAGACAGCGTTTAATTATGGTAATCAACTAGCACCAGATATAATTGGAGCATAGTTTACTTAATGTTCCTATTAATTAAATATGTATGTAGCCACAGACTTTATTGAATGACAATTTTATCGCTGTTCGCTTTAATTTTTCATTTTTTCTTTTCGTTTTTCAGTGTTTGCTTTTCCTCTTTGCTTAAACTTTATTATCCGTACTCATTTCTTGCATGCTGAACTAAAGTTTGTTGTTGATAATTAAGCGCCAGAGCAAAGGATTTACTTATTGCAATCAAGCAACAAGTAAGTAAGTAATTGGGGGATAGCTTAACTATACTTAAAGTCCCTATCAATGAAATATGAGTAGACTAGCAGCTGAGAGTCAAATGCCATGAGATAAACTCTGCAATACAACCCCAATTGCATTTCTGGCACCCTTATGCTGCAACCCTTTAGACAATTTCAACTAATAGACAAAAAATGTTGAAAAAGTCAGCTTTAAGCTATAATTTCTTTAGCTTTGATAGTCGAATTGAATGCTGTAGCTTAACTTAATGCTTATTGAACGGCAGCTTAAGCGAATGAGAGCTGTGGCAATCAATTGAATGAAATTACCATTTACTTTACTACATTTTTTCAAGTGCCATTTGGCTGTTCCCCCATCGATTTTAATGGACTTAATGCCAGGGTCAACAATCATGCTAGAAAACTTAATAGTTAAACATCTGAAAAGCGTGGCATGCAAATTTGCACCAGCTGCAAGCAAAAATCACGCGCTTCAAGTGCCAGAAACTCTAGTCCAGGGCAAAATAATGTTGTACAAACAATGGAAACACGACTAAGGACAAGAGAAGGCTGTGGATAGAGACGACAAATGCAAGTAATTAGAAATGCAAATGATGCGCAAAATCACAAACGCAGCCAGCAACAGCAGCCAAGCATGTTAAGAAGGAAACACGAGAGCGCATATTAATTATGCGGCACGTGATGTTGAGGGAGGGGGGCAGCTGGCAAACACTTCAAAGCAGCTTGATAAAAGCGTAGCTTAAGGTCCTGCGTGTGATTCAAACACGCAGTTTTCTGATTTTGATGTGCATTTAATTAAAATTGTATTTCTTAATGTCCCTGAGATGAAGACCTTAACAAAGGCCACAATGGTCATGATTTGTATGTTGGCCACAAGAGGTGCAAAATGGCAACATGAGCACGCTTTGCGCATAAAATGTTGTAGGCACTTTTTTTTTATTCTCTTACATTAATGAGTAGCAGCTAATGGAACACTCATACGCACTGTGGCCGTGCATTAAAGACGTGAAGTGTATACTTGGTCAGCCGTAACACATCTAATTTACACTTAACAAACAAAGAGTTACAGTTAGTTTGGTACAAGTATACTTCTCATTAGATAGCACTAAGAAACTGACTCAAAATAAATAAAATCAAATTGCAAAAGTACTTGAAATGTTTGTGTACTTAACACACAAGCTGCAGATGCTGTCACACCAAATGCCATAGACAAGCAAGCCACATTGTACGACATACTGTGTAAATTTCGTATGCAAAACAGCAAATACAGACCCAAGGGAAAAGGGGGGTAGAAGAGTGAGAGTCTTAGCAGGGGGGGGGGGGAGGGGGGGCTAAGACAAACTGGGCTGCTGCCCAAGTTCTGAGTAAACCAGCTTGAAATTCAAACTAAGCACAAAGATTGCAGTATGAATTGAAAATTTATCTCGAATGGCCAAGAAATTGTTATTAATTTCAACATTTATAACATGACCGCAAGGCGTACTAACTTGAATTGAAACTAAAATTAGCCATGTCATCTACGAATGAATTGAAGCTTGTATGCAATAATTTAAATTTAGCAACATTCAGCAACATTCAGCACTCAACATGAATCAAATCAAAAAGTGGTTGTCAAAGTTACATTTGCAGTTCTCGCCCACATATTTTTGCGGTTGTAATTGAAAGTATCAAACAGTCCTAGATCGTTTGTGTGTGGGTGTTGTGAATGTGTGTGTGTGGGTGTAGGGGTGCTGTGAATGTGTGTACGTGTTATGTGCGGGCTTGTGCATGACGTACAATTGCGTGTGTATCGATACATTTTGGGCCCGCAGCTGCTGTCGTTACCAATTGTCAACACAAAACAGTAAACGTTTGCTAGCAAATGCAGGAAATCAAATTGAACTAGTATCTTATGTTGCGATGTTGACTGATCGACTATTAAATACCCCGTGAAAAATAACAATATTTATAGAATTCATTTTTATGTTTTTTTTTTTGATTACACAACATTTTATAGCTCTGGTAGAATGGAGAGTAAGAAAGACGCAAAAACTAATTTCCTGTCTTCCTTTGAACAAAAACTATAATATATGAATAATAAGACTCAATTTTTGCATACAGGTTGAGTCGCCATAATATACATATAACATAATAAAGCTTAGCCAAAAAAACATATTTACTATTATTAACAGATCTTAAGTTTACAATATTTGTGTACGTGCAAACAGTTATTTTTCTAAGGGTATCAACCTTTAAAAGTTAATTGAAAATTTTCAGTTATTAAAAAAAATCAATAATATTTAAAAACAAGTAAGAATGCTCTAGTCGAGTGTGCCCGACTACGAGACTCCCTGTTCCGAGCTTGCATTTCAAGCAGTTCAGCGGCAACACAAGCAAGCAGCGCACTTAACTTGTTCAGTGCATGTCAAACTATAGTTTCTACCTGCTGAGACGGGGGTAATAGATTCTTCCATAACTCTTGTGCTACTTATAGGATCGTAACGAAATTCACGCAACCGATCAACATTGATTAAACATACATGTGTACCAAAAAAAAAAAGCTGTATCTTTGAATTTGTGGCTGTGGGAGATTTTTGCGATTTGCAAGTGTGCGGGGGGGTGCATCCGAAATTTGAAATAAACTTGATCTGCGTATGGTATACAGTAACCTACATACGAAGTTTGGTGTTTCTAGCTCTTATAGTCTCTGAGATCGACGCGTTGATACAGGCAGGCAGACGGACAGACAGACGGACATGGCTAGATCGACTCGGCTGTTAATGCTGATCAAGAATTTTTATAGTTTATATAGTCGGAAATGCTTCCTTCTGCCTGTTACATACATTTGCAGTACTTTATAACTCCCTTTTTCCCATTTTTAATGACAACAGGGAGTACAAATTTAGAAAATTTCATTAACGTCAACATCTTCAAAATGAACTAGTAACAGTTACACAGGAAACTTCGATTGAATTAACAATTAAAATTATAAAAGATTTTGTAGATTTGAAACGGAAAAGTATCAAGTAAAAAGTGACAATCGAATACCACATTTTCAATCAATCTGTTATTCCGATTGCTTTGCACATTTCAAATTTGATTTGTGGTTAACTTTCAGTTTTGAGGCCAATTTATGACGTTTAATTGCTTGCTATGATATGTGCTCAAGCAATGCCTTACAGTCCTGCGCCTTTACAAACCACAAATATATCAACAACAACTGCAAGGATTCGTTTCATTCAACATTGATATTTAACTTGCGAATGGGAATGTGCAAAAATAGTAAATTATAAATAAATTCAATTCATCAAAGCAAAAGGCATGACTTTTTGCCTCGCCCCCATTGTCTGTACTTTCCTTGCCCACTGTCAATAACATCTTGAGCATCAAAAATCTATGTGTTAATAAAGTTTTACTCTGACATCAAAGAATCCATTGCATCTCTCAGCGTTTCGCTTCCATCTGGATTTCTCGTAGCATACATTATTTTCTTCCCTTTAATTTGGCATCTTATTGTCTTGTTGATTCTCATTATCGCACTTCAAGTTTAGCTTTACCAACTGCTTCTCTGCCCGCTGCGCTTTTCGCATCTCTGCTCGCTTCGCTTCTCGCTTCTCTGCTCGCTTCGCTTTTCGCTTCTCTGCTCGCTTTGCTTTTCGCTTCTCTGCGCGATTCGCTTCTCGCTTCGCTGCTCACTATGCTTCTCATTTCGCTTCTCGCTCAGTGTTACGCTTTGCGCTTTTACAGAAACATGAGAAGCTATAATCGCGAGATCTTCTTTCAACTCTATTTAGAAAGAACCATTTAATGTCACATGTCCTAAGATTTGCATAGTCTCGCCATTTGAAAGTTTCTTTTCCAAGTTCCCGAAAGTTTTAATTTGATATAATAGTCGGTGTATACTTCTCAATTCCTTTTCAACCGTAACATTGGGTATATAACCCACTATAGAACATGCATATTGCAAATATGTGATGGCAAGTCTGCCTAAGAGATGTCCGGTTCAATTTGTGCGCGGGTCCAGCGTGTGTGTCAATAGTGAGAGCCTTGCACAAGGGTATTGATTTATGTGCGTTTATTTAGGAAGCTGCGAGGGAGAGAGATGCAGAGACAGTGAGAGGAATATAGAAGCAAAGTTGGGAGATGGTCAGCGCTGGAACAGGGCAGCTGTTAACACTCCAAAGTTGTTTCGACAGTGTCGTTGTCAGTATTGTGTGATTTACAAATAGTTGTAGTCAAAGCGTTAAATGGAAAATGCCAGAGATCAGAAATGAATTGTTTTGTTTTCATCACAAACATTGTGTGAACAAAGAGCAGTGTTGGGCAAAAAGCCTTTACATTCCGCAATTGACGCTTTGAGGCTACTTGCTGCCAATTTGATTAATTTTTCAATTGAAGCTTTAGGGCTCGTGAAGTATACCATACAATAGGCGCCTAATTAATGCAAAGCAATTAACTTAATTTATATGCAATGTTGAAGTCCGAACACGTACACCACTTAGCAATTTGTCTGTCCAATTATTGGCCACTACAAAGAGCAGCAGAGGGCAGAACTAATCCAAATCTAGAAGGCTGCATGCTGCCAGTTTCATTAGGTAATTCGAGTAAATCACTTCAATTGGCCATTCGATATGCCTGTAGCCTTTGTTTGTGTATTTGGCTTTAGGCTTAAGTGGCTAACATTTATTTGCAGAATTGTTTGCATATTAATTAATTAGCTTTGCTTGATTTAGGACTAGAAAGCAAACCAGGCTGACTTTAATATTCCTTTAAAAAATAACATGCGATCCATGCATTATTATGCACGACATTTAATGCAAAGCAAACAACAATAAATAAAGCTTAGAGACAGCCAAAAAGCTGCGGCAGCTTTCAACAAGCTCTCAACCGATAAAGGCATTGTTTACGAGTATTGACTGCTGGATTCTACTTATAATACACAAGTATAAGTCAACACCCAATTCGCGGGTTCCGAAAATCTTATTCATTTCAACAAGTGCAATAAAAGACAGTGTTTGTTGTTGCTTTCATAAATGAAGGCGTTGAAAGTCTTGTATATTGATTTTTACTATAAAAGTTGCAGGTTATTTACTTATGCGACTTCAATTTAAGAAAGTTACACTTTTTCAAACTAATCACATATTTTAATTTTTTATAAGTATTTTGTTAAATGGAAAACCACAAGTCTAAAATTATTTTCAGGCTTCTCAAAAATAATGCTTGAATACTTATGATATCTTTCAATAAACCATCTGGTAATTTTTTACTTGAGGTCCTCCACGCCAAAACCAATCCAAAAATTCTGGTTTTGAACTCAAAAAATGCGGAAGAATTCAATAAATGAGATTTCCGGTGAAGGAGGTTGATTTTGTTGCAGGAATATATGATAAATACAATAAAAAGTTCCTTAACAGTGCTGTTAACATTAACAGACTAGCAAAAATGCGATAGCAGCATACAACAACCATTCTAGTCTGTTAAAGTTTACAGCACTGTTAACGATAACAGGGCTCGATTTTTATGCGATTTGACAACTTTAAAACAAAGTTTTCCTAATTATTTACGCAATAAAGTCGACCTCCGCTACCGGAAATCGCATTTTTTAATTTTTCCGCAATTTTTAAGACCACAACCATTATTTTTGGATAATTTTTGGCGTGGAGAACCTCAAGCTAAGAATTACCATCCATCTTATGTTTCACAGTGCTCTTTCGCAAGCAAAAGAGACAATCGTTCATCGCTTCAGCTTCTGTCAATTTGATAAATTAGAGGCTAAAGCGATTTACAGAACACAATCATTAAAAAAAAAAACTTTTTACTTTCGTCGCGGTGGCAAATATTTGAGTCTCTAAATATGCAGCATTCTTTTACTGGGTCGTTTTCTTTGTAAGCTGGGGGGTGTGTGTGTATTGTGGGTTATATTTGGTTGTGTTTGCCAGTCAAACGCAATAAATTCTCACAATTGATTTTGTGGTGTGTCCTCTGTACGCGTTTTTCTGACTTAAAATGAAAACTTTTACTTATATATTTGGATTTAACATTTGAATGTTTTATTCATGCGAACTGCGACCCACAAAATGCCATTAACATATTTACACATTTAAATGTTTTAACACGCCCAAAAAATCTAAAAACGAAAAAATCCCAATTGAAATTTCTAAATGCTTTCAATGGAAAACAATTCAGTTTTAAAAATTTTAAAACAAATATAAAACTGTTTGAGTAAAACAAAACTTTTTTATGGATCATAATGTAAACAAACTAAAACACTTGCAGAAATTTAGCATAAACTAAAGTATTTCTATTAGTTAACAGCTATGCTGCAGCCATTCATTCGACATTTAATTATTTAAATTTAACAAAAATTTTTGTAAACAATGATTTCCGTTGTTCTCTTCTTTTGTTTACCCCAAACAACATGTGCACTTCAGACAAAAGGAAAGTCCCTGGCAACGATTTCTCGGTAGATTGGGGAAAGCTGCTTAGTCTGTGCCAATTGAGCGATAAGCAGCGCATTAGCAACGGAAATTTATTACCAGATTTCATAGTTGAGATGAGCTGTAAATGCGCAGAATTCACAGATGTTGTTGTCTTTGCAGCAAATTTGTAATTTCCGGTGCCAGCTGACAGCAAGCGACACTTGAGGAAACTGTGGAGCTTTTAAAGGGGTTTAAGTCCCAACAACAACCAGAATTTACTTTTATTTATGCTCAATGTCAAAGCAATTACATAATGGACTTCAAAACAGCTGAAAAGTAACTCATGGTCGCCACATACACTAAACCAAAGTCAAAAACAATTAACTTTAAAGGCTTAGACATAAATCCTGGCACAAAGGTTGCCAGAAGTGTGCGTAATACACGTTGTAAGCAACTCGACTAAAAACAGAAAAAACGTTAAAGCTGCATGAAAAATGAATGAACCACACGCTATGACAACAAACACAACAAATACAAGTGAGAGAGTGCTCGACTGACAGATACTCTGCAATTGTTTGTGCTTGGAAATAAAAAAGTGAATCTTTCAAATTGTGTTTCTAGTTTAAATATTAGATGCTTTAAGACATACTAAACAGCACAGTGAACATTGTACACATACCAAATATACTTATATATTGAATATCAACATTAAGTTAAAATGAATATTGGAAAATAACCACAATAGCTTAAGAGAACAAGTAAGAACGTTACAGTCGGATGCACCCGACTGCGATATACTCTTTTTTCTTAACACTTTGTCTGCCTGTGGTATATACCAACATGCATACCAAGTTTGGTTGCTCTATCTTCAAAATTGTGGAAAAAACCTGCGTTCATACGGACAGACGGACGGACAGACGGACATTTCACAAACCCAATATACTCTGATTTGATCAATAATGCAATCAATTGTCCGCTCTAATAAGTAGACACCTATCAAATTTATTTTCTGCTTCTTACAGTCTATAAAATAATTCGGATACTCATATATTCCGATTTTCTCCACTTTAATTTACTGATTTTTAAGTATAGGGTATCAAAAACAACAGCTGCGAAAGTGTGTGCCATGGCATGAGTCGTACTTGACATTGCCTGACTAGCATATACATACACACACTACCAAAACACCACACACACACACACTCGCCTACACAGGTTATTACTAAGCCCCAAAGGCCAAATGGTATAAAGCAGCCAAAAGTTCTTTGCTGTAGAATTATAATATTGCATGCTGATAAAACATTGAAAGCCAAAGCACCCAAGGGGATTACAATTAAAGTCGACAAACGCATACATACATAGATGTGTATATATGAATTTATACACATATAAGATATGAAGATATCAACTACAACAACAACAACAACAACAAATTGAACTGAAGGAAATCATTTGGCGCATTATGTTCATTTGTATTTTTACACTTTGCATGCCAGATAAAAAGCAAAAGCGCCAGCCACTTGCTACCATTACACACAATCACACTCAAACCTTAACGTAGCCCCTTTACCCCATCCAAGTCAAGGCGCAGTTGGAGCACATATTCAATATATTTCACACACACACAAACACATTTTTTTACTATAGAAAAGTTATGGCAATGCCAGCGCAGCGCAGCGCAGCCTTTGTTTCAGTTTTGTTTTGTTTACGGAATACGGAATGCCTGGAAACCGCAATGGCAACAAATTCAACAGTTTGTTGCCAGCACTCACAATAGCAAATGTTGCCAGATACATTGCTGTCGGCAACATGTTGCGTGTTGCGCCTACGCTCACTGGCCCCGGGTAAGTCGTTGGCGTATTGACTCTATCTCAGCTCTCTCACACGCTCTCATTTTCAGCCGCAAGGTGTGTTGAGTTTTTGGCTTTGATAAACCATTGGCCAGGCAGCATTTCAAGCAGTCTTCAAAGGATTCTAGACGTTGACGGTTCTTCTAAATACCAAAAAACCAAATTAAATCCAAATACAAAAAGAAAATTTCTTTGCGGTTGTTCTAACAGTTTTTGATTGTTTAAATCGGACATAAAGTCTTTTTGAATTTGTGCAAAAAAAGTGACGGACGTTGTTGAAAAACTACTTACAATTTTCTGGAAATTTTGCAGCAGTTTTTGAAGTAAATATAACAATTTTTTAATAATTTTATGAAAAACATTGGTATATTTTTTGAATTATCTTCAAATTTTTATTTTGTGGTATTTTTCTTTGATTTATAAAAGTTAATTACTTAAAACAATTGAAAATTTTATAGTTGCTCTGCATTTTGCTTAATTCTTTTATTTTGCATTCAATTAGCTTAAGAAATAGCCGTCTTTGCCAATTGTCTGTAATTTTTCTGGCTACCAAATAAAAGACAATATAAGCAATTATTTTAAACATAATTTATGCTGCAAGTTCTTGCTGCAGTTGCCAAATTTTTGATGCTCTACAAGGTTGGCCAACACAGACAGCTGTCATAATCGAAATACTGCAGGGACAGATCAGCTTTTGGCCAAATTTTTCTTCTGCAGTTGTGCAAATTTTGCAATCGAAAGCGCCCAAAATTGAATAAAATGAATGTAAATAACGTTGCCGCAATTTGCAGCACGTCGGCAACTTCAGTCCGGTTTTATGTTTCGTGACCCTTTATGCAAATTGTCGTAAATACAATTTGACACGAAAAAGGCAAAACATGCGGGCGCCAGTTGGGTTCAAAACAATACAATAAAACAAAAGAAAAAAAAACAACAACCGGAGAGAGCCGCATTCAAATGCTTGAATTTCAATTAAAAAGGGCACAAAAATGCCAACGGTAATTTATATTCATATTGCGTATACGCGACGGACGCCGTCATTGAATGACATATAGTATACGCAAAGTTGACACTAAAATGCTTTCAAACAGCGTCCTTGTTTGTTGTTTATTATTTCACTAAATTAAACACAATGTGCCCAAGAGTTGTCTGTCACAGGTCCTCGTCTGATGTTGTCTCTGTTCAGAATTATGGCAGCTCGGGTCTCGACTCATGAATTTATGCCCATTCATAAATTTAAGCCCGTCACGCACCACATCAGCTCCAAGGTTCATTTGCATTTGGCGCCTTCGCGTATGCAACAACAAATACAACAACAGTTTGTGTAGATATTTTGTCCAATGAAGTGAAGTAAATTAAGCTACTTAACTGGTTTTTGAATCCAGTAAGGTGCAGCTGAAATAATTAACTGAATTTACAAAAATGTTTGCATTTTGTAATTAATTGAGGAATATTCATTAAGCTTAGTCCCGAATCATGTATTATGCTGATTAGTTAATAAGAACACGTTCTAATTGATAGGATTACATGCACAGCATGTATGCAGATTTTAAATTTAAATAAAGATTACAAATTTATAAGTTTGAAATATTTTGAAAACTAATCAAGTCATGCTATTTTATATTTATTAATATTTACAATATATTTTAAATGATTTCAAAAGCATTATAATTTTATTATTTATAATTTAGTTGTTGAGATAACTTTTAAACTAAATTATCTATATAAGTGTTCAATCTGACTGACTGACTGATTTACAATTGTCGCACAGCCCACACTATAAGAGCTAGAAGGCTGAATTTTTTACAGTCTTATGCTGAAAGTGCGTACTAAGATCGGATTTAGATTCGAAATGTCGAAAATTCGCTGAAAACCGTAGCATGCAACTTTTTGGTTTATCATCCGATCATCTTCAAACTCATTTTAAAAAATCCATATTAAAAATTCATTAATAACTGCATACCAATTTTTCGGAAAACTTGGTGGAAAGTGGTTGGAAAACAGACTTTTAACTTTTCATTTTAATTTTTAATATCGGGCTTTGTACTTTGCACACGTTTCAATATTGCTTTCTAGTATAGTATATATACATACGTACACAAAATTGTACTCATCGATCAAATATTCAATTAAAAACTTTAAATGTTTTAATTTAAAATAAAATAAAATATAATTTTTCTTTTAATTTTAATTCTATAAATACCCATAACAAAAATTTTGCTTAAGTGCTTTTTCTAGATATTAAAATTATTTTAATAAACCGAAAACATTTTGCTAAATTTGGATTGCAGCCACTAAATGTTTAGTTTCCTTATATTCACTAACCACTTAACGTTATAGTTGGTGTGCCAAGTGAATTGTTAATATCATGTAATACACACAATTAATTAAGATTAAATGCTGTCACTTGTGTATTTAACACATTCGCAATGTTGTCAATCAACAGCAAATTTTCGTATTGTTGCCCCTCGTTTTTCAACAATTGCAGCTATTTTGCAAAGAGCCAAAGGCTGAATTCATTTGCTTGGTTTGCAGTGAAAACATTTCACTTTTATGATTAATTTGCAATTTAAGTTGATTTATTTGCACAGGCAAATTACAGACAAAAAGTCAACGCTGTGATAAATGTTTTACATTCTGTTTCTTTTGCCTGCCTTTTGCATTTCCTTCATTTATCCACAAATGAAATAATTAAAATAACACAAATGTGAGCTTTGTTTTTATTATTGTTCTCGCTGTTGAATGTTTTCATAATTTAGGAAAAGAGAGACGCACGCTGTGTTGGCAACAACAATGCCTAGAATATTATCAAAATAAATATGGTAAGAAATTGGACAGAACGACTGACTGACAGACGCCAGGAAGTCAATGAGCCATATTTGCTTTAGATTTGTGGTTTTTATGGCCCCTGAAAGGAAGTGCTATTCCAAATACGCAATCTGCTGTTGTTCTGCCTTACAAGAACGGAAAATGATTTATTTTTGGCAAATATTTTCAATGATTTACACTTTATTCTGACTCGTACAAATGGTATGCTTATAATAAAAGGGAGTTAAAAGAGTTAGATGAAGGATAGACCATTAAAAGGCACATTGTTGATGATATATGACGTAAAATTGTCAAATTTTTGTTTAACACAAATATTTTATTATTCAGATAGATTTGGTATTATAAAAGTTACTAGAAAAGAGTGCAAGAAAGCTCAAGTGCATACTTGCTGATATTTTAAGAAGATATTTTAGAATATTTTTTTTGACAAATATATATACTTAATCGATGACTTTCAGTTATAATAGAGCTACAATTTTTTAATAGTATTCATTGCATGGTTTATGTGCAGACTTGACATTGACTTATGTTAGATACACTAAGAAAAAAAGTTGTGTTGATTGTGGAATGTTAACGCCAAATCTTATGAAAGAGGGAATAATTTTGCTTTTAATTTTTTAAGTATACTAACTATTTCCTTTAATTATATTCATCGTTTGAAGTAGAAAAGATAGTTTTAAGTTTTTTGTAAACTAATTAAGAGCAATCAAAAATTTGTTCAAACATGCCAATGTCTTAATAGATTCACAATGCTAGGATGAAAGTTCAAACATCTGCTCCAATTAGCATATCTGCTTTTAAATCATATACTTTTACAAGAACCTTGCTCTAAAACGAACCCATGGAATTTATAGTTAGTTCAAGTAGGCCTCATTTTAACCACTGTAATTATCATCAAGCTAACTTTATAAGACTCTTCAATTGCTTGCCACTTGAAGAGACATTTTCCAAGCGATATTTGAAGCAGCCACGCCCACACACATATAAGCACACATAAATATACACACACACATCAAAAAGAAAACCAAGAGCCCGCAGGAATTTTCCAAAATTATCTTTACACAATGTGAAAAGCGACAAAAAGCGGTGGTAAGGTTGAAAAAGTGAAAGTGCCATTAAGCAACTTTCACGCCTAACAATAATAATTATTATAATTACAAGTTGGCCAGAAAGTTGAGGGCCAAAGTGTTGCCACTTGCCGCTGGCACAGTCAAATATTTGCTCCACAAATATTTGTTGCAGAGGCAGGCGGCAATCAGCATAAATTTTGTTGCTGTTTTTTTTTTTTGGCTTTTAATTTTCTTGGGGTTGGGGGAAGAACCAGAAATCTTTCCACACATACACACATTGCCAGCAGATATCCAGCTGTTTAATTATGGGTGGGCAGCCCATTATTATTTATTATTATTATTACTTCTTGATTATTATTTATACTAAAAGCGTTCGCTGTTTGTTTTTTTTTTTAGCATAAAAAAAGTGGCAGCTATGTAAATATTTACAGCATTTGAGCGTGTCTCAGTTTTATGATGGGCATTAGTCGGTCAATTTATCAAATCAGCCAGTTCTCCTTATATAGCATAAGCAGGGCAGATAGGTTAATAAAGCAGCAACATTTTGTTAACTGAAGCTATAAAGTGGCATTTGCAACAGGCGTCGACGTATTTAATGATCCAATTTTACCGACAAACAATTAAAAAACTTCTTTGAAATGGCTGTGCTGGGTAAATAATATAAAAATGTTATAAGATCGTAAATTTATCTTTTTTTTATATATATATATTTCTTTATTTATACAAATATAAGCCGTTATGATGTGCTGCTCGGCACTTTTTATGTTCCTGGCCAACAAACCAGATGCAAATGGCTTATGACGCAGCAACTGTTTTGACCGGAATTTGGCTTTGTTTTTTTTTTTTGTTTTCAGGCTGTTTACCTTAGCAGCTTGGCAAACACTTTGTTATTTGTTTAGCAGACGATGCGAATGCGAATACTACGAACTGGCATTCCCGTTAATTGAGTAATTATTTTGTACATGAACATTTTACGCTGTGGCTTTAGCTATTTATACACATCGAAATCATTCTCTTTTACATTATTCACCACTCCCACGAACCACTCCCATTTGGTGTGTCCTTGGTTAAAAGTGTGTCCAACAATTGTCACAATTTCTAAAGTGAATGACTGACATTTCCATTTGCAAATTGACAAAACCCACGAGCGCAGCTCAGCGGCAAAACAAAACACAGCTTGCAAAAAAATGTTACAGCATTACCAACAACAATAAAAAGCAAAAGTCTGCAATACTTGATTTCAAGATACCCTAAAACAATTGAAAAAGATTTTGAAATAACTTTTGTTTTAACTGCTGGGCTATTATTGAGGTTGTCGCTAAAATTTCATCGAATGTGGAGTTGATTGGTGTTCTGGAAACCGAAAAACTTTTGTAATTTCACGTGTTGCTAGACAAATTAAAGTAATTTCCACAACTAAAATCATGCTTTATTCAAGTTCAGTTTATAATTATATGATATGATGTATTTACAAATCTTCTAGAGTTAAGTTTTTAAAATTAAACTTGTAAACTTAAAAAAGTAAGAAAAAATATATATATTTGGGATATCTTATTTTGTAAAAGCTTGTTCTTAATCAAGGGATTCCAGATATATATTCTTGATTATTATTGGTGTCGAAAACTGTGCGACATATTCTCAAATTTATTTATGACCACAGCTATTGAGTAGCTATTGAGTAGCTTAGAACGTAAATGATCTTGAATATACATAAATACAAACCAAACCCAACCTTATATGCCCCTTATATACAATATCATCTGTATAGGATATCTGAATGATAGATCAACTAATGAATTTCTGATGTGTCATGTACAAAATTTCTTAATGAAAAATTTAAATTTTTATTTGCAATGCCTTTTTTTCTGACCATAAATAAATTTGCTCTAACAGTTGAGAGGTTTTGGTTTTTATAATTTTTTAGATCTTATTTATTGTGAAATTATATACTATATACATTTCTATCCAAGCTTAATATATAAGATTTATATGTTTAATCTGAAAAGCAAACTTAGCGAAAAAATATAAATTGCAAAAAAATAATTTGTAAGCCCTTTGTAAATCTACTTTCAAAACATAAATTGCCATAAATATGTTATGTGAGTGTTGGAGAAATGTATTGCATATAAAAAATGTATGTTATGTTATACAAATCTTTCTTCTGAATTGGGATATCATTTCAAATGTTTTATTAATGTGTTATGCATTTAAACAAATTGAACCCTACTCAACATTATTCAACCATGACTTTTAACTTGGGCTTTGAGAAGGGTATGCAGCACTTTTTCTGCAGTCATGATAGTCGATCTTTGTGCTCATCCAAGTTTGTGCTATTTGCTCATTTTATGCTTAATTGAACTCATGTCATAGGCTGCCAAGTTGTTTACGATGTGGCAGGAACGTGCCTGGTAAAAAATAAAAGCAGAACACTTTTATGTACTTAGCTCGGCATTGAAACGGCAAACTAAAGTGTGAGAAATTGTGTAAAAATACGCGTTGAAAGATACGCGCAGAAAAAAGTAAAAATTAAAAACAAAACTAAAAAAGCAAACAGCAAAGTGAAATTTTCTCTTCTCATAGACGTTCTATTCAAGAGCAAGGCCACAACTTTGGTCTCTTCAGTTAGTCAACAAAATTTAATTAAATCTCAGCTTGAACTTGGTGTGCTCTTTTTTACCACAGACCTCTAATTAGTTTTGTGCTAGACACAACATTTTTTTAAGTTAATTTTTCTTTTCATTGAATGTTAAATTAAATGTATAAAAATATCTGATATCAAAGGCAGTGAAATCATGTGGTGCAATACGCCTGTTTGTCTGACAACTGCAACAGTTTTAATTAAATTTTTATGGGCTCTCTGTGGGGGCTGTGAGGGCTGTGGGGGGGCATGATGGTAGAATGACTCTGTGTGTGGTCACAGTCACAGCTACTAATTAGTCGACGCCACTGGAAGCTTAAGCTTTCAATTGTTGTAAAATTCAAATAGTCTCAAATTGCTGGCTGCCAGCAATCAACGTTGCGTATGCGTAATGCCGCAATTGTTGCATGTGATTAAACAAAAGCTACTATTTGATAGCTGCAAAAGCTGTGTAATGGAGCATGCATAGTATATGTGATGCTTGTTAAGAGCTGTCATATATAATTTTCATTTGTTGGCTGACACGCCAATTACAGATAATACGAATAAAACAACAATACGCAGCTAGTATTGAATTTAATACGTTTGCTGAATATTAAATATTTACTCATCGATGATACAAAAACAATATAAAAGGCTGCTTATGCGTGTTTAACAGCTCTAAGCTAACCCAATCAATAACATAAATATATAATTTATGAAAAATTAAACAGTTTTTGTGTGTTGGAAATGAATTTCGAAAATAATGTACTTTGGAGTGCCAAGAATACTTTTCTATCTGTTATATGGAACTTAATGTTTAACAAGCATTTCATTTACATAGTTTTTTCGTATGAGGTTTCACAATGGCAGATCAGTCTCTGACCCCTTAAAAAACCAGAATGCGCACACCACATTGACCTTTTGTGGAATCTTTCCTACACTTCTGTTTATCATAATAATAATAATAAATTCAGTCTGTTTTCTTTCACTTGTCAGTGTTTGCCAAAAATAATTGAGCGGCAGTCGCTTGAAGTTTTATTCAAGAGTGCAACAAAACAAAAACAAAGCAGCCTTGACGGCCTCAGAACGTAGAATGTAAGATTGTTGCTATATATAGAATATTATAGAGGTATTAAACGAGCCAAATAGCCCAACCAATTGTTGTACATACATATATGTACATATGTATTTAGCTTAATAAGCAGGTCAGACAATTCGCCCAATTAGCGACTAGCCAAGAATGTAAATCACAAATCCATTGAACTTGCAAGAGGGCCAGCTAATTGAGTCTACACACTCAAACACTTTTAAGAATTGTTTTCAAATGAATTTATTGCACCCACACTTAGTGAATGAGTGTGAAAGTGTTGAGCGCATCGAATGGCAAGAAAAATAAATATTGGTATTTATTAAAATCGAAAGCCATAAACCATTCGACTAGTTACGATTTTGCACTAGTCTGTCTCTTCGAGTCTGATTTATGCTATTTAAATTCACATAAATCTAATGCTGACTGCAGCTCTTTGGCTTAATTAAAATTTATGCACATCTCGATATTGAAATTATTGTGGCCATGTGTCTGGGGAAACCGGATAAATACTCGTAAATTACGCTTCAATTATTTTACGCGCCTTATGGTAAAAGATTTGCATAGAAAGAATTTTGGTATGAAAGTATTTCTAGAATGAAATGAGCCCAATGATTTTCTATGGACTCAACTTTGACCCTGTTTAAATTTAAAAAAAAAACGACTAAAGTTACTTCAAAACCTAGTTGCACAGTATATTCAAGTCGAATACACTCCAAAAAATGTTCTTCCTTGTTTTGCATCTAGTTGAGTTTCAACTTTGGAGCAACAAATTGGCTATTAAAATTTAACTGCATTTTTATTAGTGAGTACCCATTCCAATTTAGACCCAAAACATATGCCAAATGCAATAAATAAAATTGTAGAAATGTCAAAGTGTTTTGATAAATTGTCTGCCTCAGCTCGGCTTTTGGCCATAAATTATGCGACTCAACCCATTTTCACTCGTACAGTAGACCGTTGGCAAAGCTTTTATTGGTTAATCCTTTTGGGTACAGATTGATCGGATCATTCAGATACCATGTGGCTGTTGCCTGAACCATTTGAGACATGTACTCTGGACTTTGATAAGCAAATCAAAAGAGTTTCAGCTGCAGCCCATTTGGCTTCTTTTTTATGAGACGTGTGAGCTCAGCGCAATTTACAAACCATTGGGCAGCTGATTTAGGCCAGATTATTAAAAATATGGCTTTAACATTGGCCACATGTAAAATGTCAATGTCAAGTCGCAACTGTTGCCGCATTTCTGGTTGCCTTGTTTGTTGCTTTTGTCGCCTGGTTGAGTATTTTGCTTTGATGCCAAGGCTAACTTTATTATGCTCGCTTGCATTCACAGCCAAGTGGCAGAACACTCTTCATGAGCCCCTCTTCACAGCCGGGGCCTCTTAACATTTTGGCATGTCTTAATGAAAGTGGAATGCAGCAGGGAAAACTAAGACAACGCATACAAAAACTCAACACAAAAGCCAACAAAGAGCGCTTAGTTTAATAGTGCTCGACGGATAAATGCTCTGTATAAATTACTTAATTTAGAAGTGCATGAATAAAGTTTTGACATGGGTAGGAAACGAAAATGTCATTGTCTTTGTCTTGCCAATTATTATAATTGAAAACAAATGAAAACTTGTGCCAATTATCAACATTTGCCGCAGCCTAATATACCCCTTTTGTGCCATTTGAATGCAGAGTGTATAAAGACAGACAATGTCTGCTCTATAATTCAAAAGCTAAGCAGCAGGCACAATATTCAGGCTGGCCGTCAGAAAGTAGTCAGTTAGTCAGTTAGTCAGTTAGTCAGTTAGTCAGTCAGTCAGTCAGTCAGTTAAGCAGCAAGTCAGCCAGTCAGTCAGATAGTAGCTTGTCAGTGCTTTGTGCATTTCTTATATATGTATGTGTGCGTATGTTTCTTTCAACTTCCGCCTGCACTTGCATAAATTATATAAAAGCCTAACAGAGTATGTGTCTGTGTGTTTCCGCGCGTGTGTGTGTGTGTGTGTGTGTGTAAATGTCTTCATATATTATTATTTATGAATATGACTTTAGCTGACACATTGCTGCAAAAAGCAACAAAGTTTCTTTTTTATACACGAGTTTACTATGAAAGGATGTCTTGCCTGTTTTATATGACCGCTTGTAAAACCAAAAAGCTCTGCTCTTACTCCATGGATTTACAGCTGTTTTTACACGTTTTACCCTGTGGCTGAGTCCTTGGACACAAAGACAGCAGGCTGACTATAAAAGCAAAAATGATGAGCAACTAACATGAAAAGTACTGCATCAGGATTTATAGACCAATAGCAAAGTGGAAATAGAAACCAAAGCAAATTAAAAGTGATAACAAAAATTTACGTACTTCTTTAAGGCGAATCATTAAATTAAAAGCATAGATTTATTAACAATCTTTAATAAATTCGATAAAACTCTTTCATTGGTGAAGTTTTTAAAAAACTTTATTAAGAGTCCCAACATCGCTGCTTATACAAACTAAACATTAATGTAAGTGGGTACTTCCTCTGGAAATGGTAATTAGAATAAAAAACTGACTCAATATCTAGTGTGAACTATTCTCTAAGTTTTACAGGAACTTGTTGTATTTCAACAAATAGTTGTTCTTTTAGAAAACAAAAGAAGTAACAAATTTTGCTAAGTTAGAAATGAGTTTAAATGCAGCTCAAAATTTGTTATGGCTTCTCTCTCCTTTGATACCAAGTTTAAAAATAATGAAATATACTATTTATAGCTACTTTTAATAAAATAATAATTAGTTAAATAAAATATTTATGCCGCATATGCCAAGTTATCATAGTGCAGGCAAATCAAACTATATAGTTCTATGTGCTTCAAAATAAATCAATAAAAAAATAAACCGTTAAAAAAACACAAAACTAATCGCAAGGCCAAACAATCAATGTGAAAACGTCAACAAAAACAAAAGGCCAATGTTATTGTTATTGTTGTAGTTGTAGCTGTCATTGCAATTGTTGTAATTAAAGCTAAAAATAGATGTTTCCCCAGCGCAAACGCGGGCGTCAGTCGTACTCAAGGCACTAATACTATACTAATTCCAACTTGAAGCCAAGGAAAGGCCTTTATAAATAGACACGCCAAGCGGTCGCAGGATATGGGTCAGGACAGCACGAGGCGCAGATAATGTAACTAGAAATAAACAGACACAAACACTTAATGTGAATCCACAGAATAATGCACTTAAAGTTAGTACGCAATGGATGCATCGCACAGTTAACTTTAAAGGGGTGGAGAGGGTCGCGGACGTGTCACAGGTAGCCAGTAATTGTTCTGTGCGTGCTGCTACTCGTCAGAAGAGGCAGCAGTCTGGTGGCCACTTTAACACGCGCGGCTGAGAACTTGTGGACTTGACTTATGCAATCGCAAACGACGACAATGGCTGACAATTGTTGGCTGCCTTTACCCAACCCTAGTCCTACCTGGCTTAAACTGGTTGGTTTTTGGTTTATTTTTTTTTCAGCGCTTCCATGTGAAACGTCCATTAGGGCGAAACGTCTCGCCTGAAAGTATGCCATGTGAATTTTCACAGTTACTGTTTCACCATTTCCGTTTCCGCAACCATTGAATGTTGTTGTTGATGTCGCTGTTGTTTTTGATGATGTTGTTGTTGCCGTCGTCGCTGTTGTGGTTAATGCTTCAGTTGTTGCTGACAGCTTGCAAAATACGCGACAAGCTCCAAATTGTTTTCATTTTTTGTTTTTGCTTATTTTTTTTGGGCTGCAAAACAAATTTTTTATGACATTTTGATGTACACTTAATATTTGTACTAAATATTTAGTCATATTGTTTATGCTAACATTTCGCTGCTCTGACATAATTAGTTAGGTGCGTGAGCAAAACAACTATTGACAAGCAGCTAGCATAATTTGTTATAAACAAATTTATCGGGCCATTGTGACAAATTATGCCAGTGAAACAGCAGAAAAACAATGCTATATTTATAAGCACTAAATTGTGCTTCTTGACTTGTCAGCATTTTATATAAATAACAACATTTTCTTGAAGGAGTTGTGTATATAATTCAGAAAATTATATACACTTTATTTTTGTAGCATTAGATTGAGTTCAAGACCAGGTCTTCTTGAAAATTGACTTTAAGCAAAAAAGGCATTGAGTTTTATTAATTTTGACTTATATTTCAACATTTGAGAAAAACAAGGCACACAAACTTTGGTTTAAGAACTTAAAAATATGAACAAATTAACGTTTTTAAATAAATTTGATTATGCTTCGATTTTGCTCAAAATTTGCATACAAAATTTATAAATAATAACATTTCAAAATTTATATTTATGCTCTTCTCATTACTCTATCAACTCAAAACTAATTTCTTTACAAAGTCTCTTTTTGGCATCTAACATTTATTCGAATTAACAATTACATTAACATTTTTTAAAAAACATTTGTGGTCAAGAAGTGGGTCACATTTCTGCTAAACTTCATTTCTTGCAGCTTTGTGAAAAATACATAGTTATTTAAGAGATCGCATAAAGTAGACTAATCTCGCCCATAACTCATAGCTTTGACCATCCGGACTTACTTTTAGATAGGAATTGCTATGCTTGCATTAGCAGCGCTTGCAACAGGAACTTGAAGCATGCAACCATGTGGCATGCCTGGTCCAATAATGCGAACCACATATTGCATTCGCCATTTCAAACGCTGGCCTTTTCAAGTGCCACACACAATGAACATTTTCACATATCCAACATTTACGGCTAGAAATATATATATATTTTTTTTTTTTTTTTTTTTTGCTTCAGATGCCTTTGCAATGCATTGCACAATCGCAGCAACAGCAACAACAATAACGTTAGCAATAACAACATTTATTGCTGCAGGCTATGCAACTCGTATTTGTATTCCTTTATGCGTTTTGTAATAACAAACGGCGCGCCAACAATGCGAAGGTCCTTCTAATGAGCCTGACCCAGAATGTGTGCAGAAGGATGCAGTTGGCTGGCTTTCAATGCACTTTTCTCATAGCCATAAAATGTCAACACAGCTTAAGTCTAAATATCTTTAAGCAGCATTTTACTGAGTTCTAGTTGCAGTTGCAAGTTGCAAGTTGCAGGTTGTAAGTTGTAAGTGGCTGTTGCCAGCATATATTGCAATCAGCTGCAGTTAAACGGGTTACTTGCACTTTTAAAGTTCACACTTTGTATACTGTCAGGTACTAAAACTTTAACAAGTGTTTGCAGTTGCTGTTGGTGTTGTTTTTGTTGTTATTTTCATAGGAACAATGTTAAAAGTTGTACAACGTTCAGGCACAACACAAATTAAATAACAGCAAACCGAAATCTTTGTGGCATCGAGATTGAAATACCCTTAGAAAGAAAAGCATGTTTTTATAGTTGATGTTTATGTTGTTTTACAACAAACTTATTTTCTTTAATAAACATAAGTTATATATTGTCAAAGAGCACAAACATAAGTATCTTTTTGGAACTTAAATGATATAATTGAATTAGTTTTCAATAAATTATAAATTTGTATGGATTTTCTTTGACATAATGCGACTGATTACCAAGAAGCATTTTCAAAACCCCAATATTATGAATGTTATGAATAAATAAGTCAAACAAATTAAGATGTTGTTAATCTTTACAGTTTTTATGAAAAAATATCAATACTTTCTTATAGTTTTCAAATAAGTAACACAGTGCTACAAAATCAGAAAAATGGAATGTAGTTTTGAAAGCATAGTACTTCTACATACTTGAAATTTTCAACACACCAGGCCTTAAAACGTTTTTAAGTCATTTTTTTCATTAAACGCCCAACAAATCTAAATTTAAATATTTACGGATAAAAAAAAAAAACAACATTAAACTTTGAAGTAGCAATAAGATTGACGAATATGATTATAAGTTTTTAAAAAATACAAAAAAAAACTCATCCAATTATGAAGCTAAACAATCTATTGACACACAATTTTGGACTGCTCCTTCAGCTTCATGTTGTACTAGTAATTCAATCCGGTGGCTGTTGACCTATTTGTCACCTCCTCGCCAACTTTAAAATTAATCTAATTTTAATGCTAACATATTAGCAGATAAGACAACATAACTTAAATGAAACAGCAAAAGGTAATGATCCATAACAAATTGTTAATTGGGTCAACAATGTGTTACATAACAAAATTAGCCTAGCCTCGGCAAGGGTATCAAAATTTAGCTCATGCACAGCATGACAATAACAACAACAAGAAGAAAAACAGCAGCAACAAGTTGCCCTCAGTGCCCGCATTGATTGCGTTGCCGGGCAACTCATTAAGCGGCAGCTGCTCACAATTTATACATGTCCTGTCGCCAGACATAGTCCACAGAATATGCCACAGGAGTCGCAGCAGCAGCCGCAACATAACTGTCGACGCCAGCGCTGCTTCCGAGCAGTACAATGTTTAGTTTTGTATCCTGTCGCTGCGGCTCATCCTCAGCATTTTCTTTCATTTTTTTTTTCCTCAGTAAATTGTTGTTTTGTTTCAGCGCCTGCAGCGTCGCACAGCGGCGCAACAACAACAACAAAAAACAGCAAGAACAAAACAACTACGCAATAATTTATGCTTGTTATTTTACTTTGTAAAGCAATTTATTTCGCATTCTCTTTGTTATATAAGAACATATTTAACTCACAGTGACGTTGATGCGATTGAAACTTGCAGCAGGCAGGGGCCGTCCCGAGGGATAGCAGGGCGTATAGGAGAGACGTGCTAGGTTAGCTCAATTTAAGTATTGCCTTAAACTATGCTTGGCAATTGATGTGCGCCAAGTGTTGAACAAGAACAACGACTCTTATCGCTATCAGCTGCGTGTGTAGGTCATACGGTTCGCCTGTAAGTATGCAGTATTTTTTGCTGTGGCTTAAAAGAAGCACAAACGCACACACACATACACACTGCTATTGTATAAAACTTTGTTAGGTGCTTGCCATAATCCTGTTAGCTGCTCATTTTATACTCTGTTTCCATGGGGACATGAGTTCATTTGGTTTTGTGCGGCTGTCTGTCTCTACACTCAGAAAAAAAATCAAGCATTCTGTACAAAATTCTTATATAAAGGACGTTTTCATAAACTTTGAAACTATTTTGAACTTAATCAAAAGCTAATTTTCTTATTTCAGGTTGTTTTTTTAATTGAAGACCTATACTTATAACTTGAAGAACAATATGAATTCTAGCCTGATAATTCGAACAAAGACATTTTTTTCTGAGTGTATAAAACTTCTTAAAACATGTGAATAAAAATACCTTTTTCACACAGAGTAGAGAGTAGTATCTTTTTTTCACTAATGCACGGACGTCATGTTGCCTGCGCGCCCCAGTGTATTGCATCTCTTACGGTGTGTGTGTCTGCTTTTTTCTGCTATTAATTTCATTCCACACTCCCCACACACAGACTCACTCTGAACACTAAGCCAATAATGAACTAGCTACAAAGTAATTGATTTAATTTTTACTTTTGCTTGGCTCTGTCAAATATACTACAAACTAATTGAAAATAATTTAACTTTTTTTCTACTTTTGGGGTGGTTTACTGAGTAGTTTTTCATGTACACCATACAAGTTGAGCGATTTTTGATTATACTCCTGCTGGTTATATACGTGACGGTTGCCAAATTGCATTCAATTGAATTTTAAAATACCTTTTGCTTTAACTCGTCTTTTGCAGATTACCACAGCGAAAACAAGTGTGCAGAAAGCACGCAGCAACAATACAAAACTACAAAACAAATTCAATAAAACAAAAAAAACAAGCGATTGAAATGGATTCCGCTGCAGCAGCTGCCGCCGCCGCCAAGCGCGTACAAATCGAGAAGGCGCAAAACTTTATGCGTCAATATCGTGATCCGGAGTCGCGGGAACTGAAGAAACTATCAGCCAATCAGTTTATGGATGTGTGGGCTCACTACGATAAGGATGGTGTGTATTTGCTTGTTTTCAACGTATGCTTTCACTGAAGCTGGAAAACAATCGATATTGTTGGAATTGAATGTTTCCTTAGTGTTGGTTTGGCCTATCAATAGAAAAAGTCCTTTAAGAACATCAAAAAATAGCTGGGAATAAAGATTATTTTGTGCTTGAATAATGAGTGTAGCTCCGTTTCTAGCAACAAATGTACAGAAAAACAAGAATGAAATGTTATCTTCGGCGTGTCAAAGATATACATATACCCTTGCAGAAAAGAAATGCATAAGAAAACTTATTTTTCAACTGATTGTTCCCATGGCAGCTATAAGTTATAGTGATCTGATTTGATTAAATTTGGTCAACATGTGTAAAACGTGCTTTGATTTAGATGTAGTGAGTTTGGTCGAGATATTTTAAATAACACAAAAGTTTTTCATACAGAAACTTATTTTCAACCGATCGTTCCTATGGCAGCTATAAGATATAGAAGTCCGATTGCGCTGAAATTTTGTCATCATGTATAAACTGTCCTAAAACTTTGGTAAAGTGAGTTTGGTTGAGTTATCTTGAAAAACAAAAAAGTTTTTCATACAAAAACATAGTTTTCAACCGATTGTTCCTATGGCAGCTATGTGTTATAGTGGTCCGATCTGGCCAATTCAACTAAAGGTACTACCTGCAGAAAGAAGAAGCATCTGTGCCAAGTTTCATCAAAATAGCTTTAGAACAAAGTCCTGAAAAACGCATATAAATAAACAGACAGACATACGGACAGACGAACATGACGGACATGACATAAATTAACTCAATACATGCAAGGAAATAGGTATTTTTGACTTATGAAATAGAAATCTTTAATATATTGCTTCGAAACATTTAACAGAATAGCTAGAAATTTAGGCATATTCATGCCAGCTTGTTAGTGTCCACAGTAAAATAAATCTCAATAGTGTCTCAAAAAGCAAGCCAAGGTGGTTTTCCAGCTACAATTTTAGCCATCACATCGTTAGTAACCTTCAGCTTTGTTATACCTTAGGCAATGGTTATATTGAGGGCACCGAGCTGGATGGCTTTCTGCGTGAGTTTGTGTCCAGTGCCAATGTCACGGACATCAGCCCTGAGGTAAGTGCAGCAAAAACAAAGTGCAGCGTCATCATGGATAATAATTATATCTGTTTTTCATCTTTATCAATACCACAGGCTGTCACCGACACAATGCTGGAGGAGCTCAAGTCCTGCTTCATGGAGGCCTACGATGATAATCAGGATGGCAAAATCGATATAAGAGAGGTGAGTGAAAGAGCCTTAAGCTTAAGTGCATGTCAGCTACAAAATTTGCAGTCTTGACACACACACTCACACAGCTGTTTAACATGTTTCAAAGATGTTCAAACTTATTTCGTATATTCACCTAAATGTTTGCTCTGCGATTGCCATTGGGGGCGGTGCACACATGTCGTATGCGCAATGTATCTCGTCGTGTATATTCCCAATGACGTTTAGTTTTGCTTCTTCGCCGTGTTCGTCTTGTGCTTTTATTTTGCCATTTCCACAGCCTTCAAATGGCTTTTTAAATGATGTTGCCGCACTGCCTGCTCCAATATACTTTGGCTCAATAATTTATTTGGACAAAGCCGCCATTTGCTGTTTCTCAAAGTTTTGGCCAAGGTCTCCAAGAAAGTTTCGCCCTCTTTAAATGAGTTTTTAATTGGGGCTTAAAAACGAACAGCAACCGCAACTTTTATACAAGTATAATATGATTCTCAAATTAAAATGAAAACAATAATAATGTAGCCAACTTTCTGGCCGTTGTCATATGATAAATGAGTCAACATTTTTATAAGAAAAGAGTCAGCTTGGTCAACCCTTTGTGTAGCTAATTAAAGGTAACTTCAAAAAGCTCTCAGCAATCCACATCATTTATCATTTATTCAAGACATATGACGTGTGGCAGCTGAAATTTCAACTTGCAAAAAATGTTTCCATTTCTTGTCGCTGTCAGTTAGAAAGTTTTTGCAAGGTAATGAAAAAAGGCCAAGCTGCTAAGTTTTGTATCTTAATCACAGCATAATCTAATTAGTAAAAGTGCTGGCGAAACAGAAATTTCAAATGGTGGCCAAAAAAAAAGGAAGGCAACTCAAACAACATCTGAAAATCCCTTCAGTCGGTTGTCGACATGACCAAAATTCAAATCGACACTTAAATAATTTGGCAAAAACTTTTGCAATGCAACTGTCCCCGCCAGTGGCAACTAGAGCGAAAGCGCAGAATTTGCTACAAAAGTTGGGCAAAATATTTCCATTTAAATACCAACGCACCCACTGCAAATACTCCCAGACAAGAAGCTTAAGTTTTGAGAGCTGAAAATTGTTTGCTATGTTTTGAAAGGAGATTTGTTTAAATTTGTGTTATTCCTGACAGTGGCTGTGCAATGTTTTAAAGTAAGTTGTATAGCAACACGCTTAAATAACAATGCTCAAACTTAAATGATAGAAAAAAGAGTACAAAAATGTTGTTCAAAATTTTGATATAACAACAAAATAACAAGGAAACAAGCTGGACTTCAATAAAGCAAAACTGAAACTTAGTTTTCAACTTAACAAGTTGCATGCCTTATCTTTTTCTTATTGCTAATTTGTTTTGCTTTAAACTTAATCTAAAACTTAAGTGTCAATCACATATTTAGTTTCACAAACACATTTTAATTAAAAGTTTCTTTTAAGTATTGCATCACAATAAATAAAGAAAAACACAACGTTCAGTGATAAATTTTTCTTTTCAAAAATACATATATGTATGTATATCCACAGCTTGCTCAACTTTTGCCCATGGAGGAGAATTTCCTTTTGCTTTTCCGCTTCGATAACCCCTTGGAATCAAGCGTCGAATTCATGAAGGTAAGTGATGGCCAACAGACCATTAAAACGAGGGCCAACTAAAGTGAAAGCAAAAATTCAGTTAGAAAGGTTTTTAAAATATTGTTCCCTAATTAATTACGACATGATGTTTCTTGATTAGATCTGGCGTGAATACGATACTGATAACTCTGGTTACATTGAGGCGGATGAGCTTAAGAATTTCTTGCGTGACTTGCTCAAAGAGGCCAAAAAGATCAATGATGTCTCTGAAGATAAGCTCATTGAATATACTGACACCATGGTACGTATACGTGATATTTCACTAGATAAGCTTATAGTTTATTATGCAATAGCCACTTACAACAAGAACAACAACAAGAACAACAACAAGAACAACTAGCCAATCAATGTCAACGTTGTTTGACATAATGGCCTCAGCATTTTGTTCGCTAAAGTCTACTATAATATATTGCAATTAATTTTTGGCACGACAAGAATAATGTGAAATTTGCGGCAATTTATATGCAGTCAAAGACTTGTTAATTAAAAACTTTATATTGCCAGGCATGTGCGTGTTTATGATTACATACATACGAGCATATATACGTGTATTTTCTGTATGTGCAACTTAAAGTCTTCTGTTTTTATTTTCTCTCTCTCTCAAGTTGTTTTTGGCTGCCTCGTTGCTGGTACTTAAGTTCTTATATACTATGCACATACTTTTTTCCGCACGTATCACAATAAATGATGATAAAAAGTGCTCGTCAGCAAACTGGAAACTCATTTTCAACTTATTTTACCAAAAGAAAAAAAGCAAAGAGAACATTTTTTTAAAGTGAAAGTCTTATTAAACAAAAAAAGAAAATGCAAAATTGAAGCATTTTATTTCACAGTATACCTATTTTGGGGCGAGTGTTTCAACTCTTGGTGGTCAATAAAATTTTAATATTTTGTTTTCCTTTAAGATTCTGTCCTGTTCGTTTTAAGAAAGTGTAGACTAATGAAATCCGGAAGATTTAGCTGTTACTACGCCGAACTCCGATCCAAAAAGTTTTCTTATTTTCGAAAATAACTACAAAAAAGCAATCATTTAAATTTCTTGAAATTTTGAACGAATTGGAATTCGTTAATTAACTTTCTGCTTAATCAGAAAACATATTTCTTAAGTTTCATTTATCATTTGAACGGAGACTCTTGGCTTTGTTTAGTTAATCTGTTTGTTGTTTTGTTTGCAAAATATATTTTCCTACACATTTGTGTACTTGTGATGAACAATTTATAAATTACAATTATAATAGGATCCACAACTGCATTAAAAGCTTTCAGCTGTTTAATTTCTGTGCAAAAGTTCTAAAGAGCTTAATAGAAAAGTATTCGAAGCCAACTTAATAAAAATGATAACAAAAATAAATATGTTAGCTCTTTATTAAGCCCATTTAGTTCAACAAAAGTCCTGACTAAAATTGTTTCGCAACAAAGTTAAGTTTGTATGAAGAGCATGTGTTTATTTTTGTGCTGCTAGTTCAAAGCCCAAGAGACACAACCAATTTCTACTATAACATTAATTAAGTATAAGTAAAAGTTATATCAACGTACTCATTTACTTTTTCTTTTCGTCTTTCGAATAGCTACAAGTTTTTGATGCCAACAAGGATGGGCGTTTGCAGCTATCGGAAATGGCCAAGTAAGTAGACCATTGCCAAAGAAACCGCCTACTGCAGTCGATGTCAACATAGAAAACAAAACCAAAAAAAAACCAAACGCCTAACTTATTTATTGCAGACTACTTCCGGTTAAAGAGAATTTCCTTTGCCGTCAGGTATTCAAGGTAAGTGTTAAGCATTATGAGCAGCACGTTGTACATTTGAGGAAATTACGATAAAAGATAGTGAGCTTAAGTGAGCTCCCATTTGTACTATAATTTACTTACTTACTTCTACTTATATAACTGGTATTAAATAGCCAGGCAAACACTTTAGCACATAGGTTAGCTTTAGCCTTAGTTATTAGCTACTAGCTGCAGCCTTTGCTATCAGCAATCAAATATGTTAGTTATGCGTATGCCTTTTCTTATTTATTATTATTATTATTTTTCTTAATACTGTGTCTGCCCGAGCGAATGTTTAAATTGATTTCAATCACGTTTCTATAACAATCATAAAGGAAAAGCTCAAAGCTAAGAAAATACGCTGAAAAGCACAATGCAAAGAAATTGCAATGCACAGCATAAAAACTGTGGACGACAACGTGTCGTATGCTTGATAAAAGAATAACTCAACAGCGTCAAATACCTGGCTGCTTTGACGGAGCTGTCCAAAATCAATTTCAGTTGTTTAAACGCCCTCGCATCCCTTGCTCAACGTTTTCCCCCAAAGTCAACTGATTTTTATGGTGCTCAAGTGGACGCAATAAAAAGCAAATGCCAGCAAAGTTTTGAAGCTTGAAATAGGCAAACGAATGGCATTATTTTGGTTATAAATACATGGCAAAAACGTAGGGCGCTATCTGTCAAAGTTTTGACTTTGTAATTAGGCAAGCTTTAGGCATTCAGAGTTCTCCCAGTACAGCAGGTGTTGCTGCCACAGCTCGTTGGGACAACAAATTGTGACATTAAAATGGAATCGCCTTGGGAATTTTATTATTTTTTTTTTTTTCAGCTACATTTCAGAATTTACTTGACATTTAATATTAAAGAAGAGCGCTGCTCGAAATGTGCCCATTGGGGTTAAATGGAGCGCAGCTCCGGCTCTGCCGGGCCATCGCATCCATTGTTGTTGTCGGCGGCTCAAGCAGCTGACTTGACTGCCCGGAACGTAATTGGTCACCAGGCCACATACAAAAATCAACTTGGCCATAACTTTTGCCGTAGTCATATACGAGTACGCTCCTCTAACTTTGACTGCACTGTTTGCCAGAATGTTGTTGTTGTTGTTCCTCTTAACGTTACTTGGCTTTTCAGCATGCTCAGCAGCATTTGGATTTAGCTTATGCAATGTAGCAGGGGTGTTCAAGTTTCAGAACTGAAAATAAAAGATGATAAATGCAACTACCATTCTAAATACTTGAGTAGTTAAAAATAGTTTAGTTATTTAAATCTAATTAATGTCACAATTACTTTATTAGGTCTGGCTGAGGAGTTGTATATTCTTTAAAAGTTATTGGAATTTAAAAGTCGAGAATTCATTATTTAGTTGTTCAAATCTAATTACTTTCCTAATTACTTCAAGGTTGAGTAGATAAATTATTGGAATTTTGCATTAAAATCAACTTTATGTAGTTCCATATCATTGCTATACTTCAATTACTTTGTTAGTTGTGGTAGATTCTTGTTATGATGGTTTCTTAGACAATATTATTCTGTTTTCTATTGCTATTCGATTTTTAGAAAAATATATCCCAATAACATTACTACTCAAAACCAAAACTCAAAAAATCTGAATTCAAAAGGCTGTTGCAAATTCTGCTAGAAGTTTTATTTTTAGAATTTTTTTGCCTTGACTTCTTGGCTACCCCTAACGCAATGCTTTACAAAGCCTCTTTGTGTGTTCAGCCACTGCATAACTTGAGCAAACTCTTTTTTGTTACTTTTGGCGCATGTAGTCCAAGCAGATGTCCAACAATGTCCAAATCCCGTCCATGGTCAGCTGCAATACGATTTTGGCAGTACGATGCTCGTAGTTAAAGTTTGCGCTTGGTAATCAACAGACTTCGACACACAACCGACATACAAAACCAAACCATGCCAGTTACCAGCTACCAGTTGGCATTTGCCAGTTGCCAGTTGCCAGTTGCGAGTGCTTATTGTTATTTGCTGCAAATGTACGTGCTTGAGCCACATTCAAGCTGCTTATATACCATGCACATGTGTCTGGGTGTGAGTATTTTAGCGTTGAAGTCTTTAAGTTCTACGTATGTCCAAAAGTTTTGCCAAAGTTTTCTCAAATGCTTGTGTAAATTGCAGTACAGATCTCAAGCGTTTTATTAGATAGGCATGTGACAGTCTTGTCTATTGGTTTTAGTGTTGTCTTCATTTTATGATTCCACATGAATAGTTTTGTCGTTCCATGTTGTGAATGTTTTAAGATATACACATCTAATGGCTTATTACTTTTTAAGGCTGCAAATTAAACCAAAGTTGGACTTCTAAATTCGATTAGTTGTTGTATGTTTTGTAAATAATGGAATAAAAAGAGTTCCGTTGGCCCGCGCTCGTAGTTATTGTACACTCAGACATTCAAACATTAAATTTATCAGAGCATACTGATGCTCCAGGGACCGAGGAACCGCTGAAGCAGGATGCACTCACATTAAATGATTCCTGTCCCAATGCTCTCGAGTCAGTATTTCAAAGAAAATTCTGACTTATGGCAAAAATAGCTTGCTGAAAACACACAGCAATCATGTTCAATTTTTACACTTTCCTTGTTCAACAGAAAAAACAGAAACAAAACGAACTTAATTTTACATTCTTAGCTAGTTAAATAGATTCGATTACAACAGTCTGTGTTAGCAACTAATCTTTGAAGGATGAAAAGCTAATATGTTGAAAAAGAAAGCAACTATACGCTTAACCTAAGCTATTGCTTACAAACCTAAAATAATAAACAAAGAAACAAAACACATTTAAATAAAAGAAAATATCTTTCAAGATTTTCGTCCACAATCAAACCCAGATTTGACAAGAAAATAACACAATTGGCATCACTGATTGGAATGCATCTTCTGCGTGCTACGTGTTCTCAATTTGCATATTATTCACAGACGAAAAACAATGGCAGCAATTGGCAGGCTGTTGGTCTGACAGCCTTTACTTTCGTGTGCAATGCGGCGTATGAGCAATGTGCAATATGCAGCCATGTTGCAACCACAGCCATGGCCACTGCCACAGAGAGAGAGAGAGTCACATTTACAGTTAAAGCTACAGAGCCATGAAAACTATTTGCCCATTGTTACAGTTGACAGCACAGTGACATTTTATTTGCCTTTTATTGACAACGCCCACTTCCCACCCACACACATGCATACTGATACACACATGTAAGTTAATATCACGCTCAGTGCATGTAGCATGTCGCACATTTACAATGTAACACGTTGACGTCAATTCGTAATCCAACTATGCAACATGCAACATACAACATGCTACATGCGGTATATGGCCAACAATTTCATTAGCTTACCATTTCATTGGCAACAAGTTTTGTGCCATTTGAGCTACATCAGCACATAATTGTAATGCACATCCTTGGGGTGTATGAGCTTGAGTCGTTAAACTCATAACTTTAAGGGCAGTGAAAACATCAAGTCCAAAGCCGCCAGTAACATAAACAGATAGCTGATAAGGCGTCTTCGTCCACCTGGACACTTGGTACTTTGTTGTAGCAGCTCTTATTAACGCTCCGCAAATATGCAATAAAATGCTACAAGTTTAAGCAGCCATAAAATTGGCATTTCCAGCCCATTTGTCCCACTCATAATACGCATATTTCTTGGTTGGATTGACATTTCCACGGCTGCAATAAATGTCAAAATAAGCATGCATCAACATTTTTATGGCCACCAAGTGGCAAGATAAGACTTATGAGTTATAATATGCATGCTGCAGTTACAACCAGGTAGCAAGTAGCAAGCAGCAGGCATCAGGTAATTGCCAGGCTCAATTACACTGTGCAACAAATTGCACTACATTTTTTATAGTTGGCATTTTGCGTTGCCACTTATTGAAAATAACCATAAAATTAAATATATATCTATATATATATATATTAAATATAGTGGCCAATGTGCTTGAAAGTCGACGTGCGACTAAAAGATACTCTGTTTCAAGCTTATGGGTAGCTTTAACCCATATTTTACTGTGAACAGAATGGGTCTTATGTATCGATCTACAACAAAATAATACTGCCCTATTTCCGATTTCACAGAAATCTCCTTTTGTAGGACGATAAAAATAAAAAACTTAGTTTATTTCTACGTTCGTTTAATTTATATCCGCTCCTAAAAGTATGCTCGTTTTACCTACGTGGTAAAAGAATGGCAGTATATATTTTCTTTTGGTTCACCCAACTTTATTTAGAACTAAAAACTTTCGAATACGTTTTTTGCTGGTCTTGTCTGAGATAGATTTTTTATACTTTACTTTTAAAAAATGTAAATTAACACAATTTTATCAACAATTTTGAAGCTAGAGCCACCAAATTGGGCATTCACGTAGACACCATAAGCAGACAAAGTGCTCAGTTCGATTTGTGATATGCAGATTTAGCAACCAAATGAAATGCGCATGATTTTAACGAATCTACATGCCAAATAGCACACCTTTCTATAACCACCTCACTCTTGATATCAACTGTGCAGCCTTTTATATAAATTTGCACAAAATTTGTGTTACCCATTTTAGCAAATCATTTTTTTTTTTTGGTTGCGAGGTATTAAAACTAAAGTGCTGTTGCATAGTGTTTAACACAGGCTCTCGTCGTCGTTGTGACGTTTACAGCCTTCTTGGCGCCGTGCCAATGCCGGAACGGCTTATGCTAATGCACATCACGTATACGCAGCGTGTGTCGCAATGGGCAGCGACATAATGCACAGAAGCTGCTGCAAACTGCAGCAACTTTAATGTGGAAATGTGGAGAAACTTTTGGGCTTTTCAAATATGCTTTAATTTTCTGTGTGTGTGTGTGTGTGTGTGTGTGTGTGTGTGTGTGTGTGTGTGTGTGTGTGTGTGTGTGTGTGTGTGTTGTGGGTGCATGCAGGGATCAAGGCTTGTTATGTTCAGTCTGTGGTCTGCTCGTGCACTTAACTTTTCATACCCAGTTGTGGGCACCACTCTATAGGGGCATGTGTACTTTTGTTTACGCTCCTTTAGAGTTGTCCCTCTGGCGGTTTTACTGGCCACGTGCGGTGCATTTTACTGCAGGCAGCTTACGTGGAAATGTGGCCATAAGCCGACTTGGCGTGCAGGTATCCACATCCGTTTGGCTGACACAGACAATTTGGTTTATTTATGGTTTATTTGGTTTTTACTTTTTTATTTGGTTTACTTGGCAACTTCTAATATTTACTTGTATGGCTGAAACTCTTGCACATTTAAGGCGGCAGCAAATTTAATTAGTTTTTAATTAGAGCGTGAGCAAGAAACAACAACTAAATCTTTTACTAATTGGTCTTGCCTCTGGTTAGCTTATGTATTACTAGACGTATACTTAACAATTAACCTTTTAGTTTGCTGCATTTTAGCTGGAAACTTACTTTAGCTTACTAACCAAACTCTAGACTTAACAAATATGCAAAACTAAACAAACTTTTGGCAAAAAAGCCTCAACAAAGTTTCGCACAGGCTGGCAAATAAACTAACTTATTTATTTGCTGCTTGAACGCGATGCTGTATGCAATATGACTTTTAATTTATAAACTTTACAATTTTACAACTTTTCTGATATACTTTTTATTTGTTTATTTTCCCCCCCTAACCCCTTCTCTTGCAACTTTATGCCTTAACAACTGCAACTAAACCCAAACAACAACTGTATCTATATATTATTATGCATATTTCAATAATCTATTTAACAACAACTATCAACACTTGTACATTTTGTTTCATTTCAAAATCAAATAAATATAATTCAAATACAAATTTTCAATCAACTCGAAACTAAAAAAATATTCAAATACTCTGCACGTGATATACATTTTGGCTGCCACAAATGTTTTTTAACACTTTTCGCAACAACAACAAAATAAATAAATAAACTATAAATAAATAAACAATATGCAATTAAAAACTCAACTTTAAAATTGCCGCAATTTAACAATAAACTAAAACAATTGCTGTATATAAAATCGACAACAATAACAACAACAACAACTACAATCAATCAATTTGCACTGCCTACAACAACAACAATAACAACAACAACTATACAAAAAAACACGAACTACTTGCAATATTCCAGGAGGGCATTGATGTAAGTATTTATCCTACAAGCCGAACTTAAGAGAACTCAACGTTACCCAACAAAATGGAATCATAAAGAGACACAATAAAACAGCAAAAAAATATTTAGTCTTCGGTTTGCCGAGAATAATAAATACTCTTGCAGTTAAAATGAAAGTTGAATCCTAACTAATATCCAACAATGCGTTTGGAGAGGCTTAAAATTACAAAAAAAAAGATCCATTTTTTTTTAGTTCATTTTATAAATTATATAGTTTTTATACAAAATGTAACTTACTAGCCAATCCATTTTGAAACCACTTAAACGTTTATTATTATATTATAACAATCCGATAAGAATTTGAAATTTTTGAAACTAGCTTTGCACTTGTACACATTTAAATAGTTTAGTTAAAATATCTTTACCAAAACTAAAACTTGTTCTTAAAATTAAATCCAAAATACGGATAAATATTTGACATCAACTACTTTACACATTTTAATGAAAAAGTATGCAAAAACATTGAAAATGTCAATTAAAATTTTTTTTTAAATAAAAAAAACTGTAGTCACGGACTTTCAAAACTGGGTTCGCTTACCGTAAACCGAACCGTAGACAAAATTTGTTTGCCCTTTCTTGAAATAAATCTATTTTCGATTTATTCTTCTACTCATTTCATTTTCCTGTTCAAGAATAATGCTTAATTTTTAAACATTTGCCAACTGTGTCAATGTTGTCTGCAAGGGTATTTAAAAACAAACTGCCTACAACAAACATTTGTTAAACAACAAACCAACAATAGAAATTTACAATTTCAACAATTCCCCAATCAGTCGGCTTAAAAGCTAAGATATTTATGATTTCAAATGCCTTTGTTTGACATTTATTTGAATAAATGACAGCATTTTATTGACTTTTACATTTTACATACTATTTTGAAATGTTTTTTGTTGCTGGTTTATCTATTGTAAGTAAAATTTGTGTACAAATACAAACCTTAAATACACGTAGACTGCATTTCTATAAATATACTAACAATATTTAGTTTTTAAGTGCATGCTGGAATGTTGTGTGTTTGCTTTGCTTTGTTCAAATATCTTTTGATACTTTTGGCATGTTTTAAGCAAATAACTTATGCGAACTATGTGCGTGTATAACTGTTTGTGTGTGTTGTGTCTGAAACTTTTCGATAGATTTTTGCTTCGATTTAAAGGCTCAAACGCAAGGACACTGAATTGTCTTTGGCTCACTCAAAAACAAGCATTGTGATTGCAATAGAACAAGATTTTACAATAGTAATCAGTACACATATATTCAACAATAAAATACAAGGAACGAGGCTATTTTATATATTAAATTTCAATATTTAAATTATGCAGCAAAACTTTTATGGTTAGCTAAGATTTGTGTTATGCTAAGCAGATTGTTCTCAGAATTGACGTCAGTCATTATACTCTTTTTTTAATTTTTTTGAAAAAAAAAAAGAAAAAAGAGTATATTGGGTTTGTGAAATGTCCGTCTGTCCGTCCGTCTGTATGAACGCAGGTTTTTCCCACAGTTTTGAAGCTAGAGCAACCAAACTTGGTGTACGTGTTGGTATACACCATAGTAAGACAAAGTGTCAAGATCTCCCCCCACCCCCACCCCTTCCCCAACAAACGGCAAAAAACTATATCTTCCACAGGCTTATAGCTAGAGTGTCCAAATTTTGCACAAGGCCTACCAATCACTTTCTTTATCGATCTGGTAAAAAAAAATTTGGCCACGCCCACTTCCGCCCCCACAAAATAACAAAGTCTGTATCTCCCCCACCCCTTTGGCTAGAATCACCAAATTTTGCAGGTTTAATTCTGTTGCCCTATTTAATAGATTGGATAAAAATATTTTTGCCACCCCCACCCCCGCCCTTGCAATCAAGTAATGTTTGTTTCTCCCAAACCTGTAGAACAGGCCCAACCAAATTTAAATTGATGACAAAACTTGAAAGATTTGAGCAAAAATACAATTGCCACTCCCACTTCTGACTCCGCAAAGAGGGAAAAAAAGAGTATATCGCAGTCGGGTGCATTCGACTGCAACGTTCTTACTTGTTTTAATTGGGATATGCAACCAGCTTGTATAATTTGTAAAATTATACCAGTTCTTGGATACCAATTAGATACATTTTCCGCAACATCAAAGAAATGGTTTTCCGAGTAATTACTTACATATTTCAAGTGCATATTACAAGGAAGCAGTTGTGCATTGAGTATCTGTTCTGAAAAGTGTAGGAGTTAAGACATTATTATGTTAGTATATTAGTATGTTAGACATGCTGCAAGCTATCATTTTCTTAGAAAACTTAATACATATATTATTTTGAAAGCCATTCTCGTTACACAATAGTTTTCCACTCCTTAGCCGGTTAAAATATCGATCTAGTTCAAAGAATTGGTTTGATAAGAATGCATCGCTCTCCGAAGGGAATACAATAGAAATTAAAGCTGTATGCTTTATGCAGCATGCGGCTTATAAGTAAAGGACACAACTTAAACTTAAAATGTAGTCTAGTTCCAAGCACACCAATATAAAAACAACTAGGCTCTTAGCTAACTATAAAGGCTGACATAAAATTTCACCTAAATAGACAAATAGCAAGTGCTTAAACTAAAATAAACATATCCTAACTGATGCGACCTTTAACCTCAAGGGTACCTTAAGACCTGCGACAGACCAATATGTAAACGACAACTACGAATATATATGCGACTAATTAGATATTTGCTCCTTGTCACTCACAGATACTCACACACACACACACACACACACGCACAGAGAGAAAGACAGTTACACAGACAGACAGACATTGAGATGGGTGATAAGTGCATGTACGTGAGCTGCTTAAACCTAATGATAGTCCAGATACGACCCTGTGCGACCTTTTGCATAATTTAGAAATATGTAGATGTATGTGTGTATGTATGTATATTACGGAACTCGTGCGCCTTACTATGCCCATATGGATAATGGCAGCCGCAGACATCCGCCGCCGTAACCCGAATGGTTTTCAAAAGTGTTGAAGTATAAAATAATTACTTCATTTTATCAGGGATGTGCGAACGTGCCGTACTCTGATGGCTCCTGGCTTAAGTGCGCAATTTGTCAGAGAGTGCTGACAAAATGTAAAGTATACTTTCAGGCGCTCTCAACAAATCCCCCTCAGGTCCACACTATGCTCGGTATTCGGTATTATGTAATTCGGTGTGAAAATGTTTGAGCAAATTAATCGCTAAGGCCAACCATAAAGCCCAGCTTCCAAGTTTTTTAAAGCACACATACACAGACCTACAGAAGAATAATGCGCTGAAAGGGCTGCCAAAAGGGCACTTAATGGATTTCCAATCCCTAAAACCGAAAAAAATTATTATTGTGCTTGCTATCGTCGAGTGTGTTCGGCTACAAGATGCTCTACCTTGGGAATGCAGGTGTTTTGTGTGACAGGAAGTGACTTCAACGGAAGTGTGCTCATGACAGGAAGTGACAACTTAGAAGATGACTTCACTTTTGATGGTGTTACCACCTGACACTCTAGATTTACTATTACAACATATCGTTATATAAATTTCAATATGTACCAAATATCAAACCTTGAAAATTCCTGGCTCCGAGCTTTAAAATTGCCATAAGCATATATTTTATGCTTAGCATGGCTTTCTGTATGCTTTTCAGGCTGCAGGGTATAATATATAGAAAATGCGTTTTGTCGTACGCATCATTTTATAAAGCAGCTTACAGGGCTAAATAAAATAAATGTTATCAGTCCTTAGGGACACCATACACACACATCCACACACACAGTCGTATAACAAATTGTTGGCTAGCAAAAATTTTAAGCCATTTCCATTTTGGTTATGGGCCATGAAACACCTGCAACGGCTTTGAACTTGAACGGCTGCCAAGCTAGTTGTCTGCCAGGCTAGTCGTCCTGCTGCTGCTGTGTCCTGTGTCCTGTAAGCTGTGTCCTGCATGTGCGCTTGCATAACCACAAGCTGCCAAAACAAAGTGCAGGTATGTGTATGTGCGTGTGTGTGTGTGTGTGTGTGTGTGTGTGTGTGTGTGTGTGGGGGGGAGGGAAGGAAGTGGAATCAATAAATCTAACTGGCGCTTGTACAAAACACACACACACACATACACATGTAGCATTCTTTTGCTATAAAAACTGTGAATGTGCGCGCCGAAATGTATGCTACATTACTTTTGCCAAAAAGCCACAGAAATTTCGCAATTTACCTTAATGCATATTAATTACCGAATGTCAAGCGCACAAACCGAATTGCCAAAATGCTTCATTTCCCAATGTGGGCAGCAAGAGCAAGGAAGAAAAGAAAAGAGAAAGCGAAAGTAAAGCATAATACAACATTGCTTAATTAAGTCATTTGTTATAATAATTCGTGGCTTTTATGCAATGTCTGGGCGACATATAAGTATTATGATTGTATACAAAAACCAGTAAGAATGCTCCAGTCGAGTGTGCCCGACTACGAGACTCCCTGCTCCCACTTTGCATTTCAAGCAGTTCAGCGGCAACTCAAGCAAGCAGTGCACTTAACTCGTAAACTGCTTGTCAAACTGTTGTTGCTGCCCGCTGAGACGGGCGTAATAGATTCTTCCTTAACTTTGGTGTTATTTATCCGATAGTGATGATTTACACAGCTGATCAACATTGATACAACATATATGTGTACCAAAAATTAAAGCTTTATCTTTAAAATTGTGGCTGTGGGAGTCTTTTGCGATTTGCGGGGGTGCGGGGGGTGCATCCAAAATTTGAAATAAACTTGATCTGCGTATGGCATACAGGAACCTGCATGCCAAGTTTGGTGTCTCTAGCTCTTATAGTCTCTGAGATCGACGCGTTCATACAGACAGACGGACAGACAGACGGACAGACAGACGGACAGACAGACGGACATGGCTAGTTCGTCTCGGCTGTTGATCCTGATCAAGAATATTATATGGTCGAAAATGCCTCCTTCTGCCTGTTACACACATTTGCAGTACTTTATAACTCCCTTTTTCCCATTTTTAATGGGAACAGGGAGTAAATATATGGCAATGCGTTACATCCTTTTTGGCTGGATCCTGTTTGCTGCCTTTGGGTTTCTTCTACTTCTTCTTCTTCTTTTTTTTTTGGATTGTGCAAATAATTGTGCACAAATTGGTTGTGATGTTGTATGGAGAGATTGACTCAACGCAAACATGAACAAAAAAAATAAATGTAAATGAAAATTGATTTGCATGCAGGCGAGCGTCTGTCTACATATATATTTACTTCCAGCGGCTTCGCCCGCCATGCCAACTTGAACTTTACAAATATATTCCGACCGTGTGCGTACATTTTCCCCTCTCTGAGTCACATGCACAACGATTTTTTGAACAGACTTTGAAATCTGACTTTGAAGTAGAAATGGAAACGGGAAAAAAAATTCCATCTCGTCCCGAATCTTGCGCGTGCCTATTCGGGGGACATGCTGAAATACCGCCCACCCGATCTTTTTAAAATCCTTTCTCGTTGCATAATTTGGGAACATGTAATTATTCCGCCCGCCCTCACTTTTTAAGATCCTTTCCCGTCCAGCCCGTCAGTAAGTTTTTTGTTTTTTTCTCTCATTTTCATTTAATACTGAGCGGGGGACATACATACGTTTGTTGCCGCGATCACGCTCTCTCTTTTGTGTTTGCGAACGCGCTTTTTGCAGCATTCGCTTAGCACAACTGATTTCCTTATGTGCGTGCAAAAAAGAAAGGAATGTTTGGTGCTCTGCTTTACATGCATTTCGTTGCAGCCACCAAGAGCACGCACGCTAAAGCAAAAGAGTGTAACTGCCGTATGCGTAGCCTTCTCTTACGTTTGAAGCAAACCAAAGTTGAGCTAAGAGTGTAAACTTTACACTGTAAAGCCAAGAGAGCCGATTCTCGCCATTAAACTCCGATATGTGAACGCAAAGAAAAGAAAAACAAATTAGAAACATACAACATACAACACACATATGAATAATGAATTTTTTGTATAGGTTTTTTAAATTGAGTTCGAAGCTGATCGGATGATAAACCAAAAAGTTTCATACAACGGTTTTCCGTTAATTTTCGACATTTCCCAACCGAATTTACCAAAATCCGATCTTAGTACGCACTTTCAGCATAAGACGAAACTACTGTGAAAAATGCAACCTTCTAGCTCTTATGGTGTCGGCTGTGCGACAATTGTAAATCAGTCAATCAGTCAACATGAACACTTTTATATATATAGATATATACCCAAATGTGTGTGTGTGTTTTATTGAAATTTCCAAAGTGAAACTTTAGCAGCATGGATTGCATAATAAAAAGTTGAAACCAATAAAAATATTTGGCATGCGCTGTAAATAAATATGTACGATATTAGTATGCACACAAAACACATACACACGTAGACTAGAGACATACGTTGACAATATTACAAAACCAGACAAGTATAACGATTGTACTTTTATTTACACAAGTAGTTTTACAAACATTCAACTAACAATTCATTTATGTATGCTCTTTTTTCGTTGGGTAACTTAGGGCGCCACCAAGCTAACCAAGGATGACATTGAAAAAGTGTTCTCTCTGTATGATCGTGTAAGTAATTGAGTCATATATTGAAAGAAAATTTATTTTAATAGAAGTTTTAACAACAGGACAACAGCGGCACCATTGAGAATGAGGAGCTTAAGGGCTTTCTCAAGGATCTGCTAGAGCTGGTCAAGAAGGTAAGTGTTAAAATGTGCTGCTGAGAAAATGTTCCATAAGCTTGCTTTGCAGGATGACTATGATGCACAGGATCTGGCTGACTTTGAGGAGACAATCATGCGTGGCGTTGGACATGATAAGCATGGCAAAATCTCACGCAAGGAGCTAACCATGATACTGTTGACCCTGGCCAAAATTTCACCAGAAGATGAACAGTAGATGGCATCTAAAACAAAATGCCAGCAAACCGATGCTTAAGATTTGTTAGCATTCATACAACATATATTTTTGTTACCAATTTGGGTAAATGATAAACCAGGCGAGTTTTTGAATAAAAGCCAATTAATTACTTTAAAAAAAACCTGCCCACTAGGTGCAGATTTGAAAATGAGAACCTCCATAATGCGAGATCTCTATGCAAAAATTGATAAAGCGCAAAAAGCCGCAACCAAAATTACAATATAAAACTAAATGTTTCAAATTAATCAAATGTTTATGCATGTTAAGCTTTTGAAAGTCTATTTCCTAAACAAAAACTACCAAAGCAAACAAGATTATTATGTGTGTGTAATTATCAAAAAAGAAAAAACATTTAAATATATATAGTATGAGAGACAAAACTCATTAACAATTTGTCTAAGAAAATTAAAAAGTATTAAACTAAAAACAAAGATTAAATCACATTTGACAAAAGCAACTCGAAACCAGCCATAATAAAAAGCTATACAAAAATCAAGCAAAGTTCAGTACAACGATTTTAATATCTTGTCTGAGATAAATATTTGAAATTATAATACAAATAACGAGTTTATTTTCTATTCTCTATGTATTGCATATTTATTTATTTTTAAAAAAACAAACTAATTTAATTTTAAATTAATTAAATCTTAGCTAAGTGTAAGAGCAGACACTCAACAAATTTATTGCAAAATAAAATATTATATGTATTATTAAATGTAGCAAGAATTTTTTAGATAATTGTTGTTAATAATTGTGTGTACCAAAAAAGAAAATACAAAAACAAAAAGCAAAAAAAAAAAACATAAACACTTATTACAATTATTATATAATATAAATGTACTCATATATATATGTTTACATACATATGTATATGTATAATGAATATATTTTGATGCGTGTGATTTTTCTGCTTAGTTTTTTGGACAATTTTACCTAATTTTTGAGTGTACAAAATTACCAAAATATCGCACACAATTAACAGCAACGTATATATATATATATATACATACATATAAATGTGTTTTTTCGTAAATGGTATATCGTATTTACTTGGTACCATTTTAGTGCATAAGTTTTACCAAAAGTAGGCGCCAGCCCAACATCAATCAAAGCACTCGATGAACATCTGCCAATTGGCACTCGAACACGGCGCCAGTCCAGGCAGGTAATAAAAAAAAAAAACAATAACAACAACAGAAGAACTAACAAACAAAAAAAGAAATTCACTTGATTCTGCCACGCCTCCTCCCTTGCCCCCGTAACATGACCAGCGAATCTAGTTGAACATATGTTGTCCTCGTTTTCGTCCTCGTCATTGTCCAAGTGCTGCAAGTGATTTGCACAAGTTTTTCATAGCACAGTGGCGGGTTAAAGGGGATAAAAAGGGATCGTACCATCTAGGCAAATAGTTTCCTTCGTAATTCTATGCTAGACATTCTGCTAAAAACTTAATATTCTATATAAAAAAAAACATCTGCTTTACATTGTTTAAAACTCCTCAAGGTGCTATCTCTATTATAAATACTTGAATATCAACCAACTATTGGTATAACTATTTTTCGATTAAGCCCATATAATGAAGTTGATAGAAGATATTATTTTCCTACCTAACCTAACCATAGCCAAAAAACTGATTTGAAATGAAATTGAACTAAGCTAATAATTCGCTAAATATTTGTTTATAAATCTAATATGAAAACTACCAACTTGTAGAGAACGTACACATATACTTACGATTTCGTATCGTATGATTCAACAAATGCCAAGTAAATGAACATAACAAATGAAAAACAAAATAAATCCAATATATCGTATATACTTATATTATATATCTTACTTATGCTATGTTTAAGATGAAACAATTACACAAAATATCAGATGATAAATGGACATGCATGTAAAGCTTCAAAAGGACTTTCAATATACAATACTCATACTCGATACATAACTACTATAACTATATATATATATATATATATAACTACATATACTACTTATATGTCAACAAAAAACTCTATGAAATGAAGTGTGTTTTAATAAACTATCCATAGATCACAACTCAAAACATATACGATTTAGTTAATCATAAATTCTGGGTTAGATCGCGGTATTGTCCTGCTTATTCCACTGATTATTCTGCTGCTCCAGCAGATTATTTAGATGCTGTACTTGACCATTCAGATTTTTTATATTGGCATTCATATCGGGCATATTGGACTTTCGTGCACCCGATTTCACTTTGGGTTTTCGCTGCGGTTTCGGCTTGGGCATCGATGTGTTAACCAGCTCGTTTATATAATCCATAGTCTCCTTGATCTGTTGACAGTGGCTGCAAATGATAGTTGTAGTTGATGCAAAGTAGCTATAATTGAAATTGAAATCATACCAATCGGGCAGACAGGACGCAGTGCCATTGAGATTGCTCCAATGACAGCTCTGTAGATGCCAACCACAGTTGAACATCTGCAACTGCTCCTTGGGGCACTCGATGATGGAGACATACTGTGGCAAACTAACTGGCAACTGTTCCAGGTAACAAGTGTGCAGCTGCAGCTTCTGTTCGTGTGCTTGTGTCTCCAGCTGCTCCTCGGACTCATTCTCTATGATATCACAGAGGCCCAGGCTTAAAAGAAATTCACGTATTGAAGGCGTTTTTCTGATGCTACCCCGTTTACCAAAATGGCGATATAGAAAGCCAGTTGCCGGGCTCAAGGATTCAGTGTGGCTAGGACAACTGCTTGAGTCCATGTTCCGAAAGACAAAACCCGAGGGATTGTTTCTCAACAAACGTGTCGAATGATTTGCATAGGTTATATGCGTCGTGCTATATACAATAATTGTTAACAATTCTGCAGGATGCGCTTAAGAAGCTTAACTTACCAACTGGCAATGTTAACATTTAATTTAGTAATGCGTCCAAAAGACATGATTACTATAAAGATTTTTTTCTTAAATTAAATCAAGTAGTTTATAAACATTTGTTAAACAATAAAATGCAGGCAATTTTCAATGCCTACTAGAAACTAAAAATTTGTTTATCAAAATTAGTTATTTTTTGTTTTTTGGCTAGGGCGTTAAGTCCAATTTCTGCTGATATGCCAAACGCTGCAATATAGTCGGATGTGTGTGATGCCAGCGTGCATAGCAGTCGTCGTAGACAGGGAAGCTCATATGATCCGCATAGATCTTGATAAGGGCGGAGCGCAGAAATACGGAGTAGCCCAGAAAGTGAGCATATCTATCGGCAGCATACTCAAAGCGACGCAGATTCCACAGCATCACAAAGTTGGCCAGCGTTAGGTATGGCGTCAGGGCAAAGCGCAGCACAATAAGGAAACCCACAATAATTGGACATAATCCAGGTACGAAGCCCACAGCCTCATATAGCTGTGGACACCAGAAGAATAGACCGAAAAGGATCATGGTAACCAAAAAATGTAGCTTCATTATGAACGTGGCCTTGTAGAAATGACCATATTTCCAATGTCCTAGCTCATGGGCCACCACACCGGCCACCTGTATATTGATGATGCCGCGTCCCAGCTCATACGGCTGCAGTTCATTCGGCTGCAGACCCTTATTGAAAAGCAGAGTATCAAAGATCACAATACGCTTGAGACAGCAGCTGCCATAGAAATAGGCATTGGCATATTGGGTTGATCTGGTGCGCAGCAGGAAGACTCTGGACATGGGAAAGCCAGCAATATCGCAGACGCGCTTAATATCTTGATAGAGTGGGCCATCCTGTAGTTTCTCCTGTCTGCCAATGCAGGGTATGCATAGGCAGGGTAAAAAGAATACCAATAAGAGTGTGAATACTGCCCAAACCACATAGAAATACAAAAAAAAATAATAGCCAATAAATTGAACGGACATCACAATAGCTATGGTCAACGGCATCAGTACGATCTGAAAGAGGATAATCGACACAATCCACATGCAAAGATATAAGTAACAGGCATAATTCGTCTGAGTACCATAGCGTAGATCCAATATACACTTATCGTAGAGAAAGGTGGGCAGCATGCGCACCGTTACGTAGATGGTTAGATAGAAGACAAAAATGAGGCTTATCCAAAGCTCTTGAGTGGATAATTTGATCAGTGTGCCGGCGGCCAAGCCCCAAAGGAATGGAAAGAATCCAAACCATAGTTCCGCTAGGCTTATTATTAAATCCATAATATGCTTGAACATAAACAATTCCATTTTTTTCAGCTCATAGATGCGTGCCCGATGAAACACTTCTGGTGGTATAATGAGACGCAGTTCCTCCGGCACTACAGCGGCGCTCAGACAGACCATTTGCTAAAAGATATGGCTTTAGAAATGGTCTTAATAGCACATCAAATCAACTCACCTGTCGTTTGGCCAATACTATTTCCCACACGTGATCTATGAACAAGATTACCATTAGCAAATAAAGCAGATATTGTGGCTCTAACTTTGGCCAAGTGTCGTAGAAAACCATTGCTTAACATAACATCTTATTTTTCCAAATCAAACAATTTACAATTAAAAACAAACATATAATATAATGGGTATGACATATGTATATATGTTTGTATTCGAAATGGCAGTTATATAATTCAAAGTTCGTTTGTCAATAGCTACTATGATCGGTTTGCCTCAAGCTGCTCCAGTCGGCCCAAGCGATGCAACATTGTGGGATGCGTATGATTCCACATGGAATAGCATTCATCTGATATGGGAAATGACAAATTGTCCGCATATAGCTTGAGCAGCGCCTGCCTCAGGGATGCTGCATGGCCCAGCTTGTAGGCGAATCTATCCGCCTGATACTCAAACCGACGCGTCAGCGAGAGCATAAAAACATTGGAAAGCGTAAAGTAGGGCGTCAGCACAAACCCAAATATGAGCAGGAAGCCAACAATAATGGGCTGCAGGCCCGGCTCAAAGCCCACCGCCTGATAGATGGGACCATGTGGTAGGCACAGCGCAAAGAGCAAAAGCGTCAAAAATAAATGTATCTTGAACATGGCAATTGCCTTATAGAAATGACCATTTTTCCAGTGACCCAGCTCATGGGCGACAACAGCCACTACCTGGTTATCCCGCAGACCCTTGCCCACATCCTCGGGCGTCAGCCGAGATGTGTCACGCAGTCCGCGATTCAGCAGCAGCGAATCAAAGATCACAATCCGCTTGAGGCAGCAGCTGCCATAGAAGAAGGCATTGCTGCCCGTGTTTGGATCCCGCACTTTTATGATATGCACCTGACGCATGGGAAAGCCCACTGTCTGTGTCAGTTGTTCCAGGTCATTCTGAAGTGCCATGTTCTCTAGCTGCACGCGTTTGCCTAAAAATGGATCAATAAAGAAGGGCACCAACAAAATGATCAGCACGGTCAGCACAACGGATATCAAGTACAGCCCTAAGAAAGCATATCGGTCTAGATAGTGGACCAGAAGTACCACCACAACAACCAAGAGAGCCAGAAACAATAGCGAGATAACTGTATCCAAAATATGGCCGAGTATGCAAGAGCCCCACTTGGTTGGGGCTCGCTGGACTAGAACTTTTATGCAGAACTTCTCATAAATCTGACCCGGCAGAGCCTTCATTGCCATATAGAAGCTAAGCAGATAAACATAGAGTATGGAGACGCACAGCTCGTGCTTCATCCACTTAAAGAGTGCACAATGTCCCGCCAGTTTCCAAACGAATGCATAAAAGCCAAAATACAATTCTAGGCAGCCACAAATGACCACTACTCCGAGTGTATTGACTATGGTGAACCAACTTTTGTGCAACTTATATTCTCTCATGGCATTAAAGAGATCCTGTGATAAATAAGGGCGTAGCACTTCCGGCACTTCAGTGACATGGTAAACCATAAGTATCTGCAACAGAGAAGATACATTTTGTGACATGTTTTTTGGGTTTAATTGATATGGTTTTACCTCGCGCAGCAACAGATACATCGCCCATAGATTATCCACAGCCAGTATGACTAATATTATAATAAGAACAATGGCGGGATCATTCCAGAACGAGCCAAACATTTTATGTGCCCCAATTTCAAAAATGACATTTTATATTCTACATTGTGTAATTTAATAAAACTTGGATATCGCTTGCTTTATTCAAATTTTTATTGAGAATACTATGACGAGAAGCTAAATGCTTTGGTTCTTACTGCTCCTTCTTCATTTCGGTAAGCTCCTTCAAACGACCCAGACGTTGCAGCAGCGGGGGATGCGAATGATTCCAGCTGGAATAGAGCCAATCGTAGACAGGAAAGCCTAAATTGTCTAAATTCAGCTTGATCAGTGCACGTCCCAATTGTTCCCCAAAGCCCAGCTTATGAGCAAACTCATCGGCCTGATACTCGTAGCGACGCGACAGCATAGTCATGGCCACGTTAACAATTGCATTGTAGGGTGCCAAAACATATGTGAAGACGATGAGCAGGCCGACGAGAATAGGTTGATCGCCAACATGGAAACCCAACGCCTCATAGAAGGGCGCAAATTTGAATAGATAGCCAAAAACAAGGAACATGAGCAATAGCTGCACTTCCATGATGACAATATTTTTGGTAACATGTCCGAGTTTCCAGTGGCCCAGCTCATGGCCAATCACAGCCAGCACTTCTTCATCGGTGCAGCCCTTGCCCTTCTCACTATCAGTCAGCTCTGTATCGTCGGCTTTGCCCTTGTTTAACAGCAATGTATCGAACAGCACAATACGTTTCGAGTTCCACAATCCATAGAAGTAGGCATTGCTGTGCGATGAACGTTTGGAACCCTCGACCACATACAGTTTGGTCAGCGGGAACTTCAGCGATTCGGCCAATCTCTCAATGGATAAGCGCAACGGTCCATGCTCCAACGGCGTATACTTGTCAAACAATGGCGCAATGAATATGGGATAAATGGTAAGCAATACCAGCGAGATGACGCTGGTGAATACCCACAGCCAGATGAAGAAATTATTACCGCCAATTTGTACTATGTAGATGATGGCCGCTACAATTGGCAGCATGAGCACTTGTGTGACCAGGAAACTCTTCAATTGATCCCAGACAAAGAAGCGGAATGTTTGCTTATTGAAACCATGCTTCTGCTCCAACCCAAAGGTTCTATAGAGCTTAAACGGCAACGACTTAACTGTGCCCAACAAGTTGGAAATGAGTATAAAAACGCAGCTCACAATTATCTCATTGCTGGCGTCCCACTCCAGATGCTCAACGCACTCCACCGATAAATACCACATCCGTGCAATAAGTCCAACGTACAGTTCCCCACACAAAATTAGGACGTCCATAAGGAGCACTTTGAACAAGCCAAAGTTCTCTTGTTCCAGTCCATAAATACGCGCCTTATGGAACGCCTCCTCCGTCATAACCTGCGTCAATTCTCTGGGTACTTTCAAAGCATTGCGATAGACTTTCACCTGCGAAATTAATAAAACGTTATGTGTGTATTGGCATCAATTGATGTATCAATGAACTTATTTGACATTTTATTATGTGCTGCTAAATATACACACGCATACATATACAATGCATATGCATGTATTTGTATCGTAAAAAAAACTCGTCACAGTTTAAATGCCGCTTATGGGACGCTGGCACGTGCCGGCAGAAGCTGTGCATGCTGCAATATTGGCTTACCTGACGCAATGACATATAAATATCGATGGCATTTTCTATTATTACTAGAGCTAAAATGCCGTAAAGCACATTGTCTGCAGATACAGCGGTCATTTTATAAAATTTTATAAAAAACGTATCCAAACAACTGCAATACGACGCACACTCATCGCCAAATTACCCGCAAGTAATGCTGTGCAACACCAACCGCTTAAAAGTGTTGCAAAACTCACAAATTTAACTTATCGATTAATATCGAGCTAGGAAAGCAACTTGGATTTGTTTGAATTTTAAATTTAAAAGTGATTACTGAAATTTATTCTGATAGGATTTGAAATTTTAGAGTGACCTTCAGTCACGTTGCATTATATTTTTATTAAAAATATGGCGTCAAATGTTTTTAAATACAGAAATGCATTTTTAAAGTTATGTATGTACTTTGTGCATAAAAACAGGAGAGAAAAGTTCTCTTCGACTTACCGAAGATAAGTTTTGGAAATAAAAACTTAATTTTCCTCCGATTGCTCCTGTAACTATAAGATATGGACTTCCGATAAAACTAAGTCAATATGTGGAAAACAATAAAATGAAATAAATATATTAACTAGAATGTTTTCAATACAAAAACTCATTTGTTATGTATGATAAAACTAGTCAGATTTTAATCAAATTTGCTCAGTATGTCAAGAACATAAAACACAGGATAGGGGAGTTTCGTTTATATAACTTGAATAATAAAAAAGTTGTTCACACAAAAACTTAATTTTCAACCGATTGTTCCTGTGTAAGCTACATATATGTATAGTGGTTCGATCCGAACGATTTGCAGAGGTTTAAAAACCATCGATTTGGTCAAAATTTAAATTTATTTTGTCTACTTTTGGATTTGCTTTGATTTAAAACAAGTTTATAACTATGACTAGCGTATTTGCACATTAAAACTCTCCACACTGGCGTCGGCAATGTGCTTGTGTATTTCATTGACCTCCGTCTGCGTCATGGTGCGCTCCATATGGCGATAAACAATTCGGAAGCACAAGCTGGATTTGCCCGTCTTTGGATGCTTGAATTTGTCCACCAAGCTTATCTAAAAATATAAGCAAACTCTACATTAGCTGCATTCAGACCATATTCCAAGCTGATACCTTACCTGTTCCACAACATCGCCAGCCACCGAGCGCACCAGATCGTAGAAATCGTTGGGTGAGAAGCCGGCATCGATTTCGACATCGGGCGGCAGCCAAAAGGATAAGTCGTTGGTACATTGCGGATAGTGTGAAATGGGTTTGTACCTGGGCAGATTCTGCAGATCCTGCTCGCTGAACTGGGACAGGAAGCCGCTGTCGTTGGACCAAAACAAACGTATGTCTGGTATATCGAACAGGATCATGGCCAGGCGCTCCAGACCAACGCCAAAGGCATAGCCAATGGACTGATGGACGCCCGCCTGCTGCAGAATCTCGTGCCGCATAATGCCGCAGCCAAGTACCTCCAGCCAGTTGTCCTTAAAGTAGATTTCCAGCTCCCAGGAGGGCTGTGTAAAAGGGAAATATGTGTCCACCCAGCGGTATTTGATGCGCGATCCAAACAGCTCTTTGGTTAGCCCAACAAGAATGTGTTTCATCTCGTGCTCCATTAGCTTGACGGCTTCCAAAGTGTGGCAGGGTTGCTTCGTTTGATCCATGCATTTGGACGAAGGCAGTATGCGTTTTGGATCTGCCAGCGAACCCGTCCACGTCTCCTCAAACAACTCCAGGCCGGGATTGCGCTCAAAGAGCTTGTCTTTGTTAACCAAACGTACTGCATCCGCCTGATGAAACACGGGATAATGTGTGCTATCAATCTCATCACGTCGATACACCTCACCCACAACCAAAAAGTTATCCAATCCGCCCGAGATCAGCTCCACCTGATGTGCTGTCGTATGGGCGCGCAGCAAATGCTGCTGATTAACATAATAACAGTCCGATTTCTGGCGACTCACATGATCGCTGGGTATGAGCAGATTGTCAAAGTTTTGCTGCACTGTCACCACCGGATTCATCTGATCGTAGACGGAAAACAGCGGATTTCCCCGCTGATTTCTATATGCTCCATAAAAATAATTGACAATCCGCTGCCGTATAATCGACAACGGATGATTACGCTGCATATGCTTATTAAGGCCCAGGTATGACAATATCTTTGGCGTCACGTTTGTCCAGCTGTCTGTGGCGTACGTGCCACCGTTGATTTCCAACTGGAGTTGCGGCTGGTGGGGGGTCGATATTTTCTTGGCCTCCTCGGCAGCGCTGCTCGCCAGCAGGCGTCGACGCTGTTGACCCGAGCTGCCCAGTCTCGAGCAGAGTCTCGGGCCGTGCACACGCAGCGTCAGTAGCATTTCACGGTTCTTTTTGTATTGTTTATTAAATAGGAAAATATTTATTCCATTATTCTGTATTACAAAACAACAGCTGTTTATCGATGCGCTTGCTACAAGTATATCGATGTGTATGCTTATCGATACCAGGGCTGCGTACTGTTATCGACAGTTGACATTCGGCTGAATGCATCAAAATTTAACATTTTTTATTTTGTAATAGCTGGAAAATAGCTAGTTTTTTAATCAGCTGATCCCTAGTTAACAGTTTTTGATGATTTTATCATTTTTGATCTATTTTGCGAATTTTTATTGTTTTGGAGGTGGATCTTGAAATAAAATGAATAATGTATGAATAGGAAATTTCATTATCTAATTTTGATTTTTGTCCAAAGACTTAAAATCGCCCTTTTTACGCTTTAATTGTGCTGTTTGTGAACGCAGGTCCTTCGGTAACTTCGGTTTTTGCTTATTTGCCACTAAACTGGCCCTCTAGAACAATTTTTTTACTCACATGAAGTTTTATGCTATTTCAAATCGAACTGCATCGAAAAAATCGCAAAATTGAAAACGAACAACGGCATTTTTTCCTAACAGAGGCTTAACATTTCTCTGTTAAAAACCCGCAGTCTTTGAAAAATAATAAAGTATCTGTTAAATTTGCAGATCTGGCTTTTTTTTAAATAGCCAGAACTAGGTACGACAATAGCCAAAATACATAACGCTTTTTTTTGTCAAGCGAATTAAATTTCCCAATAAATTAGCAAAAAATCATTTCAATGTCGCTTGCTTCAAATAGGTATAAAATAGGTATGATAGGTGTGATATTGATACATTTTTATAACGGATTCATTGACTTGATTACAAACATTCAAAATTTTTTATTTTGTTTGGACAAAAAAAAATCTATAAAAACCATATCATTTTGATATAAGATTAATATTTAACTGATTTTTCCAATGGTAGCTATTAAAATGTAACTGTTGTTCAAATTTAGTCAAATTGTGTTTTGTTGAAATAGATCAATTTTTCAGCTTAATTTTTAAGTCATCGTCAAGTTATATAGTTTTCCAATCTTCGATTCCCACTTAGGTACAAGTTTCAATACTTTATCTTATAGTTGCCATAATAACAATTGGTTGCAAAATTAACTTTCGTAAGTACCTCATTTTTTAATGAGTTTATAGTTCCATTGTCAAGCTATAGTGGTATAGATAGATATTGCTAAAAGTCGAGATATCTTGAAAATCTAAATTTTCGAAAGGTCGATTCTATGGCAGCTATATACTATTATAATGGTCCAATCCAGCCAGATCCGACACATGTACTGACTACAGCAAAAAGAAGAATGTGTGGCAAGTTTAATCAATATAGTTTTAAAACTGAGAAACTAAAAACAGACGAACATAGCTAGCTCCACCGATTAAGAATATATTCTCTTTGTGTTTGGTATTTAAAAATTAATTGTTTATTTCATACAAAACATCAACATTGAAATATGCCTAATCTGTATCAACTGTAATGGCAAATCATTTAAGAGTGTGATGAGTTTACAGATCGTAGATATGACTACTATATTTATTTATAAGAATTACTTTTTGAGATGTTCGTATTGGAATAGACGATGCGGTTTTATGTGTTTAAAAATATGAGGTTGATCTAGACCAATGGGTAGCTGGCAGCTGTGGCAATGCCGCACTGATTCTCAGAATTGCGCGTCATCTTGATGAAGCCCTTGTCGCCCCAGGTGGTGCCCCACGAGTTCTTGACCAGCCAGTAATCCTGGCCGCTCTCATCGGTGCCATAGCCAACGGCAAGCACACCATGATCCAGATTTTGAGGATCACATTGTGGCTCATTGTAGACGCCCTCGGAGTAAAACTGGAATGACTCATGTGAGGCATCAATGGCAACCGAAACGGGTCCAATGGTGGCTACAGCCTCGGCCATTTTTTGCTCATTGCCCTGAGGGATATCAGCGAAGCCGCGATCTGTGGCACCAATGGTGGCCTTGTTAAAGTGGCAGGAATCATCGATCCCCTCATAGGGATACGACTTCTCGGTATCAACGCCGCCATTGTCCTTAATATAACGGAAGGCATTGTCCATAAGGCCACCATTGCAGCCATTATTGCCATACTTGGTGGAGCAATCAACCAAATTCTGCTCAGACAGCGAGACCAAAGCGCCCGACTTGCGGAAATGCTGACCCTCGAGAGCGCCCGTGCTGGAGAATGCCCAGCAGCTGCCGCAATGTCCCTGATCCTTAACCTCTGTAACAGCGCCCTTGTTGCGCCAGTCCACTGACTTGGGTACGGTCACATGCGCCGGCGAGATGAAAGTAACGCCAACAAATCTGTCATCATTAGCACTGCAAAAACACAAATCATTATTAACTGACTGCTGAACAAAACACTGATCCTCACTTACCGCAGCTGCTTGTGCAGCGTATAGTTGAAGCCGTTCATTGTCTGATGGAACTCATGATGCAGCATATCTGCATACTTGTTAACGGCCATCTTAAAGCTGACTTCGCCGGCGGCATAGCGCTGATTGTGTTTGGCAATCTTGTGCTTGTTCTCATTGAAGATCTTCAAGCGGAAACGCTCCTCAGTCTCATCCTGATAATTCTTACGGTGTTCCAGCTGCAATTATAGAATGAATTCCATTTTTTAAAATGCGCTCACAATTTGTGCTTATCAATGTGCTTTGTTTGCTGTTATCACATGCCTTGTATACATCTTGTCATTACGCTTGTACCTATATTCAACTTTCTAGTGATTAGATAGCAGCACAAACGAATGCATATGAACTATGTTCTGACAGCCAGAGTTAGCAAAAATTGAGTTTACCTATTGATTGTTTCTCAAAGCAAAGCAAAGCAAAACATCTACGTATTCAGATTTATTGCTCTTGAAATATATAGGTACTCGCATAACGCAACGCAGATAAGCCGTGTCAGCTCTTATCAGAGCCAACGCAGAGGTAGCAACTGGCTAAAACAAAGCCCAGTAGGGCTCATAAAACTAACCATAATCATAAAACTGTTTTACGAACCTGTTAATTCGTTTGGAAACGCTCAACGTTGTCAAGGCTAGCATAAAAAAATGAGCATCAGCTTGTGTCTACAGTAAAAATTCCATTTGTGCGTTCTCTGAGCAAATAACAGTTCACATATTGTGTATTTAATTATATCAGACAAACATGTACAAGAACTAGTAGTGCTCTAGTTTATAGCTACCGACTGGTAATTACCCTGTACCAAATCATACTTTTGTACTTAGATTTACACAGAGAGGATATTTTAATTTTGACACGAAGAAAGCTTCTCCGACCCCATAAAGTATATATATTCTTGATCAGCATAAGCACTCGAGTCCAAGTAGCCATGTCATTCATTCTATTCGTCTGTCTGTCTGTTTCTTCAGAAACTTATCTTTCTGTTTTAACGCTATCTTGATCAAAATTGTCATAGATGCTTATTTTTGCTGCAGGAGGTACGTATAAAGAAACCAGACGGATCAGATTGCTATAACATACATACATATGTAAATACTTTTTAAACAACAAAACTCAAGCAAACCCATAAAATGCCTTTTACATATTGATCAATATATATATATTCCTTAGTTGTCTTTAAAACAATCTCTTAAGTAACAAGTAAGAACGTTGCAGTCGGATGCACCCGACTGCGAAATACTCTTTTTAAGCCTCTTTGCGGAGTCAGAAATGGACGTGGCAATTGTATTTTTGGTAAAATCTTTCAAGTTTTGCCATCAATTTATATTTTGTTGGGCCCGTTCTACAGGTTTTGGAGATACAAACTTTACTCGATTGCAAGGGCGGGGGTGGGCGTGACAAAATTATTTTTATCCAATCTAATTAATAGGGCATTAGAATTCAACCTGTAAAATTTGGTGACTCTTGCTAAAGGGGTGTGGGAGATACAAGCTTTGTTTGTTTGTGAGGGCGGGGGTGGGCGAGTCCAATTTTTTTTTAGTCAGATCAATCAAGAAAGTGATAGGTAGCCCTTGTGTCAAATTTGTTTACATTAGCTGTAAAACTGTGGAAGATACAGTTTTTTGCCAATTGCGGGGGAGGGGGTATTGGGGAAATCTTAACACTTTGCCTGCTTATGGTATATATGAACATGTATAACATGTTTGGTTGCTCTATTTTCAAAGCTGTGAAAAAAAACTGCGTTCATACAGACGGACATTTCACAAACCCAATATACTCTTTTCTTTTTCTTTCAAAAAAATTCAAAAAAGAGAATACAAAGCCAGCAACTGTGAGTCATAATTTGCCTCTTACACATTGATTAATATATTTATATCTATATTCTTAAGCTATCTTTAAAAAAAAATCTCCTAAGAAAAAATTAGTCCAAAATCTGATCAATTATTCAGAGAAATGATCAGTTCAAAGTTGTAATATTTCTGCGATCAACGCACTTATTAAAGTTCACAGATTTGACCACTTGATGATGCCCTTTTTAACAATTTTCCGATTGCTGGGTATGCACAAAGATCAAAGCAACAATTGTCGCCCTCAAATGACCGGAAGATGATAATGATGATGTTGGGTGACTCGCTCCAATACGCTTCCCATTCATTGAGTATGTTTTTATTTATTTTACTTTTTTTGGTTCTTGTGTTGCATGTAATTGATATAATTGTTCTGAATTAGTCGAGTCTGCAGTTTTTAGCGCAGCACTCGGAAAGATTGTGAAAAAAAAGAAACCCAGCCCAGAATTCTATTGATTTTTCGCATGTGTCGCAAATTTGTTGTTTTTATTATAATTATAAATTCACACATAGTTCGTTAAAAAATAGGCGTCGCTGGCACAGTATAAAGATATAAAAAACAAACTTAAAAACTGTTATTAAATGCACGTGCTTCTAGGTATACAAAACATGTTTACTTTTTTAATTGTCTTTTTATATATATATATATATGTATATATTGATTCATTAGCTAAATAGTCTTTAGTATTATACAATTTTTATTACTTTGCACTTTTGTCAGTAGAAAATGTAGTAGAAAATTTCGTTGCATATTTCTCGCCAATCCATTTAACGACTTGACGCTTTTGGACGCTGAGTATATAAAAAAAACTATATTAGTTCTATATCTAAATTCAATAAATGTATTTTAGGCTACAAGCGTTCCATTTCAATGGAACAGCTGCTGTCATCAGGCTCCGGAATTGCCGCCGCCGCTGCTGCTGCTGACGTTGCTGTTGCCGCTGATGTTGTAGGATACTCCTCAAATGATGTTGCCACCGCATTGTTGCCCATTTCTTGCTGTGGCAAATCCTTGTATTCGCGACGCTTACGCATTATGAAACGCAGCACAAATCCATTGATAACAAAGAGTGCAAGTACAAACACAACGGGCACAACAACATCCACAACAACATTTAAATCACTCGAACTGGCCATTTTAACGTTACTTTATATAATAATTTTAAGGCTTTTTTGGGTCTTTCGTTTTTTTGCACCTGCTCTTTTGATGTTATGTTCGCTTTAGCACGTTTTTATAAATGCTGCGCGTGCTTTCCTTTAATATGTTACTACCACAGAAGTACGTTCGCTGCTTTCCCCTCTCACCCGCTCTGTCTCTGTCTGTCTGATTTGTTCTCTCTTTATACTCTCTATCTCTCTCTGTCAGCTCAGCTTGTGCTGCGACTGCCTGTCTGTTTGTGTTGAGAGTCGAGCGGTTAATAACAAAAATAGCAGTCTGATTTTTTCATAGCACTGCGCTGTGCACGCACACACACACACATACATTCACACACACACATACATTCACACACACACATACATTCACACACACACATACATTCACACACACACATACATTCACACATATATATGTATTGTGGCTAAGCAAATACATACATACTTAATTATAAATACGTATGTATACTAACACGAACACAACTAATTTTATTTCGGATATGTATGTATTAGTGCTGTACATTCGAGCTCATTAAAGGAATAAGCTCTCTCTTTAGTTCTTTGGCTGCTTTAGTTTTTTGTTCTTTTTGTTTGCCAACTAAAGTTAGTTCTCATTCTTTTCTGCGTGAACTTGTTCTGAACGAAGAGATACAACTCTAGGAATAAGTTCAGTAGTTCAGTTAACGCTGAACGAACTAATTGGTCATATGGTTCGTTTAGTTCATTCAGTCGTTTAGTTCGATCAGTCTACCAGTTCGTTCAACTGCTTCCTACGTTTGCTTCTTTTGCTCGTTCATTCGTTTAAAATGAGCCACAAGAAGGAATGAACTACAGTTTGGCGAATAGAATCTGAACAATACGCTACAGCACTAATATGTATGCATGTATGTGTGTGTGTGTTAAGCATGCAGGCGAAACGGTTCCAGGGGTGGCTCGCTGACATTGCGATCCGGTTTTTGGAACCGCATCTGCGTGATAAAATAAATGTTTTAGGATATGCATACATATGCAAATATGCTAACCGGTTTTAGCATAGCACAAATTGTATATCAATATCAAAATTCGCTGAATGTACGTAAACACACACACACACACATATGCAAAAAGTTAAAACGCAAGTAATCGCCCACTTTTTGTTATTTTCCCCTCTCATGCTGATTATAAAATTCGTGCAGTTTGCAAAGTTTAAAAAATAAATAAAAACACAAAAAGAGCGAAAGCTTTGCGGCTGAAAAAGAGCATTGGCAAAAACAAAAACACAAAGTGATAAGCATTTCTTTTTTGTTTTGCTTCTGCTTAGCAAGTCGCACGCCACTTTCCGGAAATTTTAACATTGTGACGTGTTTTGTATATTTGTGTTTGTATTTCTTTGCGAATTGCGCACAAGCTGAGCTGAGCTGAGCAGAACGCAATCACAGCCAAAAAACAAAAAAAATATTAGTTGCTCAATTTAAATATGATTGACAGCGTGTTTTTGGGTGGGGGGGTCACATTTCTCACGCTTATCGCAAGCAAACAAGCTCAGTTCAAGGGTCAGCTTCAATAGAGCTCTTCATTAAGTTATACTTTGTGTGTATATATATAATATACGCAATTTGCATACATATTTTGGAATAGATAACGGTTAGCTTACAAACAGCTCGCACGCGTTTCCCTTTTCTTTGCTGATTTTTTTTTTTTTTTTCAAATAAAAAGTCGTTAAAAATGCGCCTGCTGCTTATGCAACAATATTTAGCAAAAATTAGTTTGTTCCGCTTAAAAGTAAGCAAGACTTTTTGTTACTTGCCATAAAGAGCAAAAAACTGTTTAGAATTTAAATTAAAAATGTGGATATTAGCTCTTTTTCATGTTCTATTTATATAAAATTCTTTCGCTTCACGGAAAACTCTTCCAACCGAAATACAACTCTAAGGTGTCTCAGAAATTTCTATAGATTTTGATTTTAGAGTTGCCACCATACAGAAATAATTTTGTTTAAATTTATTCGCACTTTTGTTATTCTTTTTGATAAACAAAAATTATAAAGATCATTTTTACTCCCTGTTCCCATTAAAAATGGGAAAAAGGGAGTTATAAAGTACTGCAAATGTGTGTAACAGGCAGAAGGAAGCATTTCCGACTATATAAACTATATATATTCTTGATCAGCATCAACAGCCATGACGATCTAGCCATGTCCGTCTGTCTGTCTGTCTGTCCGTCTGTCCGTCTGTCCGTCTGTCCGTCTGACCGTCTGTCCGTCTGTCCGTCTGTTCGTCTGTATGAACGCGTCGATCTCAGAGACTATAAGAGCTAGAGACACCAAACTTGGCATGCACGTTCCTGTATACCATACGCAGATCAAGTTTATTTCAAATTTCGGATGCACCCCCCCGCACCCCCGCAAATCGCAAAAGACTCCCACAGCCACAATTTTAAAGATAAAGCTTTGATTTTTAGTACACATGTATGTTTAATCAATGTCTTTCGGATGTGTAAATTTCAACACGATCGGATAAATAGCACCAAAGTTATGGAAAAACTTATTTCCACTGTCTCAGCAGGCAGAAACAACAGTTTGACATGCACTGTGCAAGTTGAGTACGCTGCTTGCTTGTGTTGCCGCTGAACTGCTTGAAATGCAAGTTGGGAGCAGGGAGTCTCGTAGTCGGGCACACTCGACTAGAGCATTCTTACTTGTTTATTAAAGTATTAGTACACCAACTTATTTTTGCAATTAATATTTTGTACTTTAACACAAAACAATTTCAAAATTTGTAGTCCGCCAAGTTTAACAAATTGTATGGCAACTCTTTTCTGTGGCAAACAATTTAGAGCAAGTTGGCAACTCCCGTGTTCGGTTGGTTTGGTTGACTGCATTTTTTCAATGGATATTTAATAACCTAAACATGTCAAATGTTTATAAAATATAATGCAGATAGTTCATAAAAAAGTTTTTGTTTCCATTACAAGCTTTTATTTTATTTTTAAAATTGATTTTAGTGGTGGTTTCAATCAAGTCTCCAGTAATTTTGCTAGAGCGTTGAAAACAACCGAAAGACGGTTTTTTGACAGATGATATTTAATCTGTCTATAAATTGGTTGCAGTTAAATTGAAATTGCTTCAGTGACTCTTTTATAAGTCAAAAATCTAAATATCTTAAAGCATTTTAGCACCGGCTGTTTCTAAGAGCGAATGAAAATGCAAACCAACCGAAAAGCTCTAGAGATTTCCATGACACCCCCGATAGTTACGAAGTATTTTCTGATTAATATAAAAACTATTTTAAATAACAAAATTAATTTCGCAACCCGCACGCAAGTTGCGTTTATTTAAAATAGTTTTTTTTTATTATTTAAAATAGTTCTTTTGTTAATCAGAACAAAATGTTATATCAGAAGTTTTGTAGCTTGAAAATGCATTGTCACTAGTCTTTAACATCGCGTCGAAATGCTTTTAAATAAATTATCATTTTATTGAGCCGTTTTATTCTGTTCATATATATTTTTATAACAAAATATGTTAACAACTTCACACTATGAATCTTGCTTTAAGTCATTCTAAAATGTCTTATGAGAAAAAGCAACAAATTGTTTAGCTCTTCTATATACATAGATTTTAAATAAAGATAAACTTTAGTATGCTTGAAGATAGATTTGAAAAGTTTTACACCTTTTGAAGCTACCTTACTTTTTTAAAATGAGCAAAACTTCAATATTTGTCTAATGACAACATTGTGTTCACATTTAAATATGTCACTGAATTTAAAGACGCATAATACAAACTATAAATACATACATGAAATCAATTATTGCAACTAGTAGTTTACCGAGTCTAGGGTCTAGACAAAGCTGGAAACATTTCAATTGCTCTATGCGATAAGAGCAGCAGCGAAATGGGCACATATTGCAAATAAAAGCTGATAAGATTGTTAATAAGCACGCCCATCAACAAAAACACGGATGAGGATGGACTAGAGCGAGTTCAAAGCGCTCTACGTCGCATAAAAGTAAACTACCACGCAGACAAAGAGCCTAAACAACAAAAAAACACTCAAATTAATAAACAATAATTAACAATAAACATGCACAAAACAAGTTGAAATGACTCAGTAAAAGGCATTAATGGCTAATCGTTTATTTTAGAATTCAAATTTGTATGTTTTTTAGAATGTTCCCGCTTCTTATCACTGATTAACATATACACCAGTCACAAGCTGGAACGCGGGCTTATCAAAGACAAACCGAAAAGAAAGGCGGCTCAACAAAACAGTACAGTTCATCCCCTTATTCAGTTTTATCAGCAGCAAACTCATGTGACATTCTTGAATCTAGCTGGACTCGAAGAGCAGCGTCATGTGAGCCGGCATGTGACTGGCCTAATCAGCAGCTGTGCTGCAAGCATAGCTTACAATTTGCAACAACAATAGTCCAACCACCCACATGATTCACGCTTTGTGGCTTCGAGAAACAATGTCAAAGAAATATTGCAAGCTAAGCAAAACGCAGAATGCAAAATGCAAAATGCAGACAACAATAGCATTAATCATACATAAACAAATAAACAATTGGTGGCTCACATTTCGTGCACTTCCCCATTTTGTTGCATTATTACTCACCTTAAACGTTTGCCATTCCTCCTTGACGACATCCGCAAAGGATACAGCCTGCGCCACAGCCACCAGGGCCAGTAGGGCAATTATTGCGCGCATATTTTGTTTAGCTGCAATGGCATAGAAAAAAACAAATTCAAATAAATCTCAAATAAATACAATGCACGACTAGAAAACACCCTGTACAAAAACAAGCCAGCATGCGGCAGGTGATTATTTAGCTATTTTCTTTTAATTAACGATTCAATTGTATCGAAAATTACCTTTTGATTAATTAATGTTTACAATACAATCGTTAAAACTCACTTCCATCTAAGCAACGCGATTTGTAAGCTTTTTCACGAGTTACAAATTAACTGCCCCTTTTCTGCAATATATGATTTTCAAACGAAAATAAGTTGGAATAAATTTAATTTCTTTATTTGAAAACCGCACGCATTTTTTACTACTCTGTTAACTTTTACAGCACTGTTACCGATAACAGGGCTCGGTTTTGTATGGGTTTTGAAAACTTTAAACGAAGTTTCCTCAATTATTTCTGCAAAAAAGGTGACCTCAGCCACCGGAAATAGAATTTGTTAATTTTTCTGCATTTTTTGAGACCAAAACAATAATTTTTGGGATCGTTTTTGACGTGGAGGACCTTAAGTTAAGAATTATAAATTGATAAGCGTAGCGAATTAAAGAGCCCACATACCAAATTTGGTAACATTAGCTCTTATACTAACGATTAAGTCAGATTGATTTATTTTCCAATACTTATTTTGAGTTATAAATAAATATTTATAATAAATAAATATATTTTTTTAAATGAAATGCCAGCAATTTGGCCTAATAAGTCATCCTAACGAAAGACAAATAAACTATAAATAATTATTGATTATAATCAAATCATTTAAATGCCGCAAACATTTGCAAGCACCCTTTTTTCACACTCATTTAAATACAGGGTATTATTAAACTGAGCTTTAATTAGTTTTCAAGCGCATCACGTGATGAGCTTTTGATATACAAAAAAGCACAAAGGCCACACACAAGCTTAACAACTTTTGTATAAACAAACAGAAATCAAGCCGAGCTGGTGAAATTCAAAACAGCAACAACAAGAATAAAGAAACAACAAAAAGAAACAATATAAAAAGTACCGAAAGAATTGCTGTGTTAACAAAATGTAGATAAAATGAGCAATATTTTGCAGCTGGAAGCTTATACAAAATCTGAAAATCTGACAACAACAAAATAAACGAATTTGTCGATGTTGTTTAATGTTTGCCTTATTCTATTTCGAAAAAGTGGTTTAGTTTTTGCCTTTTTCGATGTCGAAAAACAGTTCCGTTATCTTATCGGACATTCGCCGTTTGTTGTTTTTTTTCTTTCTGCTTTTGTTTGCAAGCTTTTTAAGTTTTTTTTAGCAATATATATTTGATTTTATAAACCATTTTGAAATTAATTTGTTACAACAAACAACGCAGTAATTGTGCCAAGTTTAAGGGCAAAACAGGTTTTTGTAACTATTTTGAAGGTGAATCAGCGACAGGTACAAATCAAATATGGTTGAAAAAAAAACCCAATTGATAAGGCGAATAGAAAAATAGGCCAAAGCAAAAGGGTAAAGCAACAGCTGAAAACAAAATGCGCAAGAATTGAAATGGCTGCGCGGAACGCAGTAAACAAAAGACGCCAGCCAAAGCGAAAAGTGTGTAAAAGATAAATGAAAAAGAAAATAGAATAGAAGAAATGTCGACGCAGCTGATGCTGATGCTGCTGGGGCAGAGGGGCAGGGGTTAAGAGAACCAATAACAATGGCGACTTTGTTACGGTTAAAACAATTAAAATGCATGACGCACTTTATTTAAACAATTGACAAAACTATTCAAATAAATTATGTATGATAGATGTTGCTATTATTATGCGGAAATGTTTAAAAACTTACCACTTGTACTGAATATGTTAATTTCTTTAAAATTTATTGCGTTTTAACAATTCTAGTTCCTTTAAACTTTTGCTTTAATAAGTTTTATCTCTTTAACTGTTAGCTATTAGTTTTAGCTGAGCACTGCACTCGAACGCTTGTCGTCGTTTAATAAGTTCAGCTGCAATTTGTTGTTGCCAAGAAATCTTAAATACATATATATTTAAGAGACTGTGGTCACACTCGCAGTAGGCTTGTCACACTGTCTATATTTTAAATAAATGGCAGTCCACTGCTTAAGGCCCTTGTTCACTTCAAATGGAATGCTCGAGAGAGCATAATACTCCATTGGCACTATTTAAACTTCAATGGTATACTCGCGATATGAAAAACTCCATATAAAAATAATGAAATTAGAAATATTTTCACCGATTTTTGTTAAAATTTTTCAGCTGTACAGCGGTACCAAAACGCAGCTGTGTTGACGTTTAGAGCATGTTATCGTTAACAGAGCTCGGTTTGTATGGGATATCACAACTTTAAACGTTGTTTTTTCCAAATTATTTTTACAACAAAGTCGACAACCGCCACTAGATTTCGCGTCATTAAATTTTTTCCGCATTTTTTGAGACCAACATTCGATCCAGAATTTTTGGATCGTTTTTGGCTTAGGACCTCAAGTAAAGAATTACCAAAATTTTGGTGGAAAAATTGCGCGATTTTGTGTTTAAATTTCAGTTTCACCGATTTGTTGTTAAAATGTTCACCAGAAGCGCAAAAAAAAAATCTATTTTGTCACTTTGTTGACTTAAACAGCACTGTTATGGATGTTTTAATTGTTTCTATCACATATTCCTGCAAAAAAGTCAATATCCACCACCGGAAATCCTTTTTTTTATTTTTCCGCGTTTTTGAGATTAAAACCATAATTTTTGAAGAGTTTTAGCAGTAAAGAAAAATTACCGTGATTTCCAGCTCTTTTCATTTCATTTGAAGTGGAAATCAGCCTTTAACATTAACTGTTATCTTACTGTTACAGAAAATTTATATGTTAGTTTAAAAGTCACATTGGCAACGCCAAAAATAAAAGAACAGCTATCGAACAAGTTATCTCATCACTAACTGAATATTGCTCGTCATCCGCAGAGCAGGCGATTTTGTTTAAAAGATTTTCCCAAATTGTTCATATTTTTCACATTATATATCCAGTAAGTGTGCGCCACAAGCTCGTAAACAAAGTGACTATCTAAACTCCATCAAAATTACAAAATTGCAGCTCTCAAGAAGCGCCCGCATCATGTTTGGCAGACAGAGCGGACTGGGCAGTTCCAGCAGCTCCAATCTTGTGGAGTTTCGTGCTGGTCGCATGAATATGGTCGGCAAAATGGTGCATCCCGATGCGCGCAAGGGTCTCGTCTACATGACCCAAAGCGATGATGGACTCATGCACTTCTGCTGGAAGGATCGCACCAGTGGCAAAGTCGAAGATGATCTCATCGTTTTCCCCGACGACTTTGAGTACAAACGTGTAGATCAATGCAAATCGGGACGCGTCTATGTGCTTAAGTTCAAGTCGAGTACACGTCGCATGTTCTTCTGGATGCAGGAGCCCAAGTTGGACAAAGATGATGAGCATTGCCGTCGCATTAACGAGCTACTTAACAATCCACCCTCGGCGCATCAGCGCGGCGGCGGTGGCAGCGGCAGCGAAGGTACTGATCTTCAATACATGCTCAACAACATGTCACAGCAGCAGCTGATGCAGCTCTTCGGCGGCGTTGGCCAAATGGGCGGACTTAGCTCGCTGTTGGGCCAAATGAAGTAAGCTAAGTCGATTGTTTTGAACGGAAACGGATATTTGATTCCTTCTTTCGCAGCTCGCGTACGCCAACGTCACGCAACACGACCTCCTCAGGCGGTGGCGGTGGAGGTAGTTCGGCCAGCAGCGCTCTACAAACGCCCGAGAACGTGAGCGTGCCACGCACACCCGTCGCACCAACGAAGGGCTCCAAGTCGGGTAGCAGCAGCAATCGGAGCAGCAATGTGCAGAGTGATGCCGCTGGCGGCCCTGGCAGCTCCAGCATCGATGTTGATGCCACCGGTAAGAAATCTCAGACAAAGTCAACAAAAACAACAATAGCAACAAGTGGAGCATATGCGAATCCATTCCAAGCCTATTTATCCAATCTCTCCCCTGAACATGGCGCAGGTCGTTCACTTAATATCGATCTATCGACGGCTTTATCCGGCGCCGATGCCATCAATCAGCTAATTGCGGATCCGGAGCGTGTCAAGTCGCTGATTGTGCACTTGCCCGAATCAGAGGATGCCGATGAGGATCGCAAGCAACAAATCAAGGATCACATCAGCTCACCACAATTTCAACAAGCACTCGCCCAGTTCTCCAATGCTTTGCAATCGGCACAGTTGGGACCGGTGGTTAAACAATTTGAGCTATCCCATGATGCTGTTGCCGCCGCCTACTCGGGCAATCTGGAGGAATTTGTGCGTGCCTTAGAGAAGAGTCTGCCAGTTGGGGCAACCATGTCCGAGGAAGCGGCTGCCAAGGCTGTTGTCGACAAGAAAACCGATGCGGACAAGAAAGTCGATGCGGAGGTTGCCAAGGAAGAAACTGCTCCAGCCGTTGAGAAAAAAGAGGAGAAGCCGAAATAGCTCGACTATATATACTTTCTATATGCTCCCAATTAATCCCAATATGTATAACGCCTGTTAAACCATTTAATTTTTGCACATTATCAAAGCGTTCGACTCTAAAAATAAATTAACAATGCAAAATGATTGTGTTGTGTTATTTTGGTATTATAGACGGTCTGTTTTAGTATTATCAAACTTGCGGCAAGGCGATTAATTGTATTCGAAGCTAAAAACCAGGATCCCAATTTGAAGATTATTTTGTTAAAGTAAAAAAATATAATCTATATAAGAATGATTAATTTTGAATTTTATTTAGTTTTTTTCTCTATAATTATGAAATAACATGATTTTTAAATTAAACTTAAACGATAATAATTGCTTTGGAATAAAAGAAAATTTAGGAATCCAAAAAAAATCATTATTTCTGAGCTATATTTGATTATTTTTTAATGAAACAATTAAAAATCCAAAAATAATCATTTTTTCTGATTAATATTTCTGTGCTCAAAAACAAAATTAAAAATCTGACTATGATATAAAAGATTAATTTCTCTATAAAAAAAAAAATTAAAAAAAATAATCATTACTTTTGAGTAATGAATTGAAAATAATAAGATAATCGTTATATATTAAAGCTCAAAAATAATCATTAAACATTGTGGAAATTACAGTTTAACAAAATAATATGCAAACATGCCGTTATATACGTTATTTACATATATATATATATATAAATAAGCTTTTTGATCGACAAGTGCTGCCAGACTGTTGCTGAAACGAAACCGCTTGATGAACGTAACACTTAGACTGTGTCCGGTGTCTGTCTCAGTCCGTCCCGTATGTTATGAATATTTGGCGCGCATACGCATACAAATTGTACGCACTGTTTTGGTCGCTCATTCGCTCTCTCCCACTCTCTGTTGCTTGGCGCTCACGCGCCGCCGCTCTCAGTAATCATACACAGATACACACAAACACAAACAACAATGCATGGTTTGCGAATACTTGGTTGCAGATACATATGTGTGTTTTATTCAACTTCAAACGGGCAAACCGCGCGTTCGCTATTTCGCTTGATTTTGTTTTCGATTTTGATCTCTACAATATATATACATATAGATAATAAAACAAACAATATTTATATAGCATAAAGCTAAAAGCGTTCGATTAAAAGTGCGATTTCTTGTGGGTGGCAAAAAATTTCGTTTGCTGTTTTGCGTCGTAAGTTTATGTTGTGTATGTGCCTATTGTTGTTGGTGCTTTCATTTTGCAGCAAGCTGCTGCTGTCAATATGTATGCATATAGTACATACAAAACATATGTATACAAGTATGTATATACGAACATATATACATACATATATCTCTGTGTGTGTGTGTGTGTGTGTGCTTACTGCTACTGTCCGTCTGTGTATGTTGTTTTACTTTATTTTTTTTCAATGCATGACTGCGCGCCGCATTGTTGAGAAAAGCTTTTTCCTCAAAGTAAGCGCGTTGCGGCAATAACAAATACGAGAAAGAAAAAAATAACAACAATTAGCAGTTGCGGCAGAGCGGCCAGCCAGCTGCGTTGGTATTGGTGAGCACGAACGTCGTCCCGCTCATAAAATCTTTGACTCACTCGCACTCGCACACGCATACATAAGCACAAAAAAGCTTGCAAAAAAATGTATGAAAAAAACGTCAGCCGCTGCAAAAAATTATTGTTAAGACAAACAAACAAAAAAATATATAAAAAGAAATTCGCAAGTTTGTTGCTATAGTATAAGTGTGTGTGTGTGTGTGTGCTTGTGCGAGAGAGATGTAGATTGCAAATGGCAGAGAGCAAAAGTTACTTTATCCCGGTAACGATCTGGCAACACCAACAACACCAACAGCAGCAGCAGCTTGAGCAGAAGAAATTGCGTTGCGGCAGCATTGGGGCAACAATTTGCAGCAAATAAGCTTGGAAAAACTTAAAGTGTTTAATATTTTCTTGTGTCGCAGGCAACAACAACAATAGTATACGAAAAAATTGAACAACTTAAAGAAAGTAAACAAAACAACGAGTCTTTAAAACCAACAGAGCGGAAATATTCAAAACTCATTTTAATGTGTAACAATTTTGGAAAAAGCACTCAACCAACAATAACAATAACAACAACAGCAACTACAAATCAAAATAAAACATTATCAAAAATACAACAACAACAACAACAGCAGCGAACGACTTGTCGCTGATAGGTGAATCTATAAAGCGCCGCATCAGCTGCAATCGTGCGATAAGGTGAGCAAACATTGCGAGCTCCCAACAATGCACATATGTATGTATGCACTGCTATACATATGTATATGTGGGGGGTTTCGGTAGAGAGACCGTACTCAAGTTTTGCCTGCAACGGCATATTCCAGAACAGAACAGCTGCAAACATTTCTGCACGCCCACGCGCCTGACACTCGCGCGCCATTTTAACTAAAAAATGTTGCTCAAGTTGCGTTTGGAGCCATAACAAAAACATACATACATACATTTTAGATGTATGCAACTACTGCACATTATGTTGTAATTGCGCCTGAGCATATGCTATGCCACTTTCAAGAGCAAACTGTGCGAGCAGGATAACTATATAGTTTCTGTTGCAGCCGTTGTGTGGCAGACAGAGTGCGCGTGTGTGTGTGAGAGAGCTTGTGTTTATGTTTTGGTAGAAAGGTCACACGGGCAATTTTCTTCGTTTTTCCTGTCGCCGCACAGGCATGTGGGAAGTGCATTACTGTGTGCATGTGTGCGTGTGTGTTTGTGTTTTGAATACGTTTTGAATTTCAATAAAATTGATTAAAGGACATTGCCTAAAGTGCGCCTATATCTATCGCCTTTAGCTGTAAATTCGTAGAACTTCTGTTTGCATAGAACAATCTGGCTAAAGGGTTATGCAAACATAAAAAGAAAGGAGAAAGTGTGTATATATAGTCATACGTACATACATATGTAAGTACGTATGAACAATTTCCAATATGGCCGACGCATTGTAAATACATGAAAGGAAGCAAACAGGAAATGGGAAGCTTTGAGCTTCTAGAATCTAGTCTGACATTGAACTTGAACGTTGAACAGTGTTGCCAACTATCAGTCAAAACAAACATCGGAATGAAGCACAGGGTCTTTAAAGATTGCAAACAAACTACCCTAGCTGACTCTTATTATACCCTATACTGATTAAAAGTGGAAAAATAGGGAATTAAGAAAGAACTAGTTCACAATGAACTGAAAAGATTATTTCAATATTCTTTTCATAAGACTGCAACCGTTTTGTACTCTGAATTATCTTAAAGCATTTCAAACGGATGGACAGACAGACGGATATACCAATATACAGTTTTTTAGAATATTCGGAAATTATTAAAATGAACTTAGCTAATGCAAGTTTCTTAGGAAATCGCATGTTTTAATTTAATTGTTTTTTTTTTTTTGTAGCGTTTGGCGGATATTTGCCATACATGAGATATTTCCAAAATTATGTTTATTCTTTGAATTATACACATTTTACTATACAGGCTAATTCAACACCCAAATTTGACGAATTCTCTAAAAATGAAACAGACTAATAAATGAACACTATCAATCTTTGATAAAGGAAATAAGATACACTAAAGAATAGCTTTATAATATTTGATTTAGTTGTAAAATAATCAAAAAAACAAGAGAGTTGAAAAGAAAGTAGTCAAATCTGGCTTGTAAAAAGCTGAATTGGCAGCTCTGATGACGACATTTGGACATACATATGTATATGTATGTATGTTTATGCACCAAAAGAGCAAAATACAAATGTACCATACACGCACACATACACATGCATATGTAAATGCATTAACCGTTACAGCAGAGAGGGAGCTGCAACAGCTTTATAAGCTGCTGCTTTCACCAATTTTCAGACTGAATCTCAACAGATTGTTGTTTCACATCTGCAGCGACAACAACAACTTGAATCGATTTGCATTTTCGTTAAATTGTTTTTGTAATCGCCACAGAAAAACATGCACACACACACACTGTCATATACACCCATACACACACACACACACACACAGACACACACAAACACACAAAAACACACACTGTCACCAAACATTCGCCCGCCATTTTAAAAGTTTTGCTCCGAAGCTTTAGCTTCTGCATATGCGAGCGGCAACTGCATTTTTCGGTGGGTGGTGGACGCATGAATTTTCCGTTAGTCACTCACACTATTTGCCTTGATATCTCTATGTGCGTGTGTGTGGCAAAAATGAAAGCGAAATTTTTGTTTTTCTTCGTGAGCGTCTTCTTCTTTGGACTTGCTCTATTTATCGCATTGTGCCTTTGCAGGCAAGCACCTGTTTAACCCACTTGCTTTACAATTCCAATTCCAGTCAATAAACCTCAACTTAGCAACATTATTTCGTTCTTTAAATTCGGTTTATGGTTTTCAGTTTATAAAATTAATAAAAACAAGTAAGAATACTCTAGTCGAGTGTGCCCGACTACGAGACTCCCTGCTCCCAACTTGCATTTCAAGCAGTTCAGCGGCAACACAAGCAAGCAGTGCACTTAACTCGTAAACTGCTTGTCAAACTGTTGTTGCTGCCAGCTGAGACGGGCGTAACACAAGCAAGCAGTGCACTTAACTCGTAAACTGCTTGTCAAACTGTTGTTGCTGCCAACTGAGACGGGCGTAATAGATTCTTCTATAACTTTTGTGCCATTTATCCGATCGTGTTGAAATTTACACATCCGAAAGACATTGATTAAACATACATGTGTACCAAAAATTAAAGCTTTATCTTTAAAATTGTGGCTGTGGGAGTCTTTTGCGATTTGCGGGAGTGCGGGGGGGTGTATCCGAAATTTGAACTAAACTTGATCTGCGTATGGTATACACGAACCTTCATGCCAAGTTTGGTGTCTCTAGCTCTTATAATCTCTGAGATCTGTGTGTTCATACGGACAGACGGACAGACAGACGGACATGGCTAGTTCGTCTCGGCTGTTGAACCTGATCAAGAATATATATAGTTTATATAGTCGCAAATGCCTCCTTCCGTCTGTTACACACATTTGCAGTACTTTATAACTCCCTTTTTCCCATTTTTAATGGGAACAGGGAGTAAAAAGTAAGAACGTTGCAGTAGGATGGAACCGACTGCCATATACTCTTTTTTAGCCTCTTTGCGGAGTCAGAAGTGGGCGTGACAATTGTGTTTTTGATTAAATCTTTCAAGCTTTGCAATCAATTTGAGTTTGGTTGGACCCGTTCTACAGGTTTGGGAGAAACAAACATTGCTCGATTGCAAGGGCGGGGGTGGGCGTTGCAAAATTATTTGTATCCAATCTATTTAATAGGGCAACAGAATTCAACCTGCAAAAATTTGGTGATTCTAGCTTAAGGGGTGTGGGAGATACAGACTTTGCTTATATGTGGGGGCGGGAGTGGGCGTGGTAAAATTATTTTTTGTCAGATCAATCAAGCAAGTGATTAGTAGCCGTTGTGCTTGGTTACTTTGGTTACTCTAGCTATAAAACTATGGAAGATACAGGTTTGTGCGGTTTGTTGGGGAAGGGGTGGGTTGGAGATCTTGACACTTTGTCTACCTATGGTATATATCAACATGTATACCAAGTTTGGTTGCTCTAGCCTTAGCTTTAAACTGTGGAAAAAAACTGCGTTCGTACAGACGGACGGACGGACGGACAGACGGACATTTCACAAACACAATATACACTATTTTTATTCCCTGTTCCCATTAAAAATGGGATATAAAGTACTGCAAATGTGTGTAACAGGCAGAAGGAAGCATTTCCGACTATATAAACTATATATATTCTTGATCAGCATCAACAGCCGTGACGATCTAGCCATGTCCGTCTGTCTGTCCGTCTGTCCGTATGAACACACAGATCTCGGAGACTACAAAAGCTAGAGACACTAAACTTGGCATGTAGGTTCCAGTATACCATACGCAGATCAAGTTTATTTTAAATTTCGGAAGCACCGCCTTATTCTGTATACCCTTTTTCTTCGAAAATGCGAATAAAAGGCATTATTGGAGTTTATAAATGTCCGACTGCCTCTCTGTCTGTGTGAACTCGATAAAGACAAAGGTATTAAGATATATTTATCAGCTATTTACCATTAGTATTTAAACAATTTTTGAAATCAGTTTCAAAAGTAAAATCGAACAAGCTTAAAAAAGGTAACTGTAAGTTTCCTGAAAAGCTTCACATGAACAATGTGACCAGGCTTATATTTTGTTTGACTTCCTTGCACAAGCCCAATTATATTTGAGTCAGCCGGATTCATTGCAATTATAAAGCTGTGCCCTGAAGAACTACCCCCACCCGCCCCAGCCACAGACTCAACGTTTTCGGCTGCAAGCAGGCGAAGCAGATGATTTTCCGGTTTGTGAACGCGAATGCAAAAAAAAAACTAAAACTGGTTTGGCCACAGGCCCCACCAACACACATAGCCCCAATTCCAGACCCCATTGTTGCCCTTTAGAACAGTTGTGCAAAGAAAAGACAATGCAGTGGTGTGTTTTACATGTTAAAGCTCAAGTTTTAATTTTTGATGGGGATTTGGGGATTGGCTCAGAAATCAACAGGCTTGATGGTAATAAAGCGCGAGAGTATAAATGCCACCAGAACAGTGGCACAAACAAAAAAGAAGGCAAACATGTAAAAGCTCTCCTCCGTAAAGATATCGGTGAAAGCGGGTATATCCTGATAGATCTGCTCAACGACAGCCAGTGTGCCCTTATGTTTCCTCACCATGATGCCTGCGGTTTGGTCTTCTTTCTATATATATCGATGGAAATTACTTTTTCTTGGGCGCTTTTCTGCCACCCGCACCGCCAGCCAGCTTCTGTCTCTCGGCCTTGGTTAGAACCTTATTGGCTATTTCCTCAGGTGGCGCTAATGTGGACACGTGCTTGTTGCACAACTGCAGCAGCTCCAGCGTATTCAAATTCTCGCTATTGAAGCGAATCTCTTTAACTTTGGCTTGCTCTGCACACAAAGAAATCAAATTGTTATATAGGATTTGTAGAAGGATATGGCATAATTTACCTTGCGCCGAATCAATGAGCGCAAATTTAATAAATGCTGGTGAACGATCGCAGACAATGTCCGGTTTGACAACGCACTTGGGATTCGTCAGTGACACTTTGGGCGTAGAGAGCAGGAAAAGAAATTCGCTGAAATTTAAAGAAAAATAAATAGAAAAATAAAGTCGAAGTTAAAAATTAAAATTAGCATTTTCAATTTTTTGTACGCTTCAAAATAAGAATCAAAAATTCTAATTTTGCAAACGTTTTTAAATTTTTTTTGGTATTTTTTTTTTTCTTTGAATTAAACTGTTGAACTATCGCAACTGTTCCCATTTCAGAGAACTTTTTATTGCGAATCGATTTCGAATTTGTAATTCTGTTTTTTAAAGAAAAAGCAATCGGTATTCCGTGTTAAACATAAGGTTGAATACTTCTCATTCCACTGTTTTAAAAGCACAACATTTTAAACAGAATTTTTCTTGCATATTTGGAATTTAGAATAGCTAAATAGGTATCGGAAATAGAAACAGGCCTGGTATATCTGCAATTTTAGTTCATTTCGTTCCTTTTGTTTTCCGTTTTTAGATCCGGATTATCAATTTTCATTTTTGATTATCGTTCGTTCGACTAGTCTTGCGTATGTTAAAATTAAAATTTGTTCAAAATTTAAGTTTAAAATTATCAAAAGTTTTAAGAATTTGATTGAACTACAAATTTTTTTTAAGAAATGAACTAAGTGCTCTTATCCGGAAATGAGTTCTCTTATCTGGAAAGGAACTCAAGAAACGATTAGTTCTCGTTTTGGGAAATGATCTAAAGAAATAATAACTAAAGGAGCGACTAGTTTTTTTTTTTTATCGGGAAATGGACTACTGAACTATGACTAGAATGCCCAATTGTATTTGTTCTAAAAATAGATATGCTCTATAAGAATTCGGTTCATTCTCAAAAACTGCTGTTTTCTTAAGAATTCTGCAGTCAACTTTTATCATAATTTGGCAATAAGAATGTTGATTAATCAAAATCAAATTACTAAAATTCGTTTTTATATTCGCTTTTACAGCTGTCTCTGTTCGTGGCTATAGAAGCAACGCCTCAAGCTGACGCCGACACCGACTAAAATGTCAACGGAGCGGGAGCTGGCCGGCGGGGCAGCTCAGCTCCATACGCTGCCGTTGACATTTCCACCCGATTTGGGTACTACTCTGCAGCTGAATTCCGCCGTGGGCATTATTGGCAAGGTTTATGGTAAGTGTATATTAACAACAACAACAACTGCACAATCGTTTGCAACAACAATAATCATCATTTAAATTTTTAATTTTTACATTAATTGCACTTTGTAAATGATTTGTTTTTTTTTTTTTTTACATTATTCTCGACTACGGCACACTTTTGTTTCGTGAAAATCTTTTACCATATGCGTCGGTACTGCGCATGTTTCATAATCGATAAACTGACCAAAAAAGCTGGGAAAGCGCTTTTCCAACCCTATTTACGCCCACAATCCTTCACACCCCACACCGCCCCATAACCAAATTCCACTCACCGTGTGGATTTAACATTTTCCGCAAACGGATCAAACTGCACTGTTATGCGCTTGACGCCCTTTAGATTAACGCTCTTCAGCTGTTTGCCTATGGCTGAGACAATGCCACCCGAGCGTCGTAGTGCACCGCTAAATGGCACTGACATTTTAAATGTTTTAAATTAGGAACAATTCAGCAAAAAAAAAAACAATTTGCAATTGGTTTTGTAACAACACAACACGCACAGCGTTGCCGATTAACAGAGCTGCCAGATCGTGCAAAGGTTTTAAAGTGTGGCCACACTGTTCAGATTGTTCAGCACTAGAACGTAACATTTTTCAGCACTGTCGGCTGCCCAATTGAGCTCAACAGCGCCAATTTGAGTTAACAGCAGTGCCAATTTGAGTTAACAACAGCGCCATTTTGAGTTAACATACGCATTATGATTAATATAAATATTAATATTTATAGTTTAAAAGCAAATATTTGATCTACAAAATGTTCAATAATTAATGCAAACAAAGCAAATAATTGAATTTAGCTGTTAAAAATGCGTCACGCTTACACGTCGCGAGGCAGCTGCATATTGCCATCGCAGTCACACGCATCAACCCCCAGCCAAAGTGCTTTGCCCTCAATTTAAGTGTGGTTAGCGTACAGTATGCATCTCACTCACACACGTCGCGAGTAAAATTTTTGGTGTTTGCTGCGGGACGTCCAAGTGTGAAAAGCTGAAGAAAATTGCATATTTTGCATAATGCGCGACGTGAAAAGCTAACAAAAGTTGTCAAAAAGCAAAATTCAATAGTCTGGCTAACGTCTGTTTATAGTTTCGGCAGCGCATACGTCTACGGGTGCACAAAAACGACGTCTCGAAAAATATACAAATTCTATACGTGCACACATTTTTTTTATTGTGTTGCTGCCCAATCTAAAAACGCATACAAAAGCATTTTCTTGCTGTAGAAGCGCCACCGTTGTCGTCGTTGTCGTCGCCGTTTGTCCAGCGGAGCACCCAGCATTTTCACACATACAAAACACCCACACGCACTCACACAGGCAAACGAAAAAAGAATTTGTTCTTAGTTGTATTACAAATAAAAGAAAAAAACGTATATAAGAGCATTAGATATACATGCATACACACATATGTAAATGCATGTGTGTGTGAGTACATAAAAACACATACATATATAACGAAAGCTGTGCCTACAATTTGTGTTCTTTTTCCAATACTACAAATAATAATTACAACAATAATAAGCGTAATAAACTTATATTATAATTATTATTAACGAGACTCGACAACAAATTCGCGTGTCCTATGCGAAATTCCAATTATTCATACAAAGAAAGAGAGAAAAACGCCCGCAACAACAACAAAAACAAATGCGAAAATCAACCAAACGAATAAATCTACTTTAAAGTGTGATAAGCAAAAGGCTGAAATAAATAAAAAAATATAAAAAAAAAAAAAAACAAAGTATAATTATTAGTAGGAACGAAATAAATAAGAAAAAAAAACCAACCAACAACTACAAGAACAATCAATTACATTTAAAAGAAAACAAATACAACTAAAATATACATACACACACACACAAAACAAAAACAACTGTATACATTCTTACATTTTCTTAAATCAAATACAAATACTAGTGCAAAATGTATCCAGTTGGACAACGTAAGTGGCGATTGCAAATCAGTTTGCAAACTTAACACACACACACACACACACATACACGTACAGGCAGACCCCCCCCCCCCCGAGCTACTTTGATGTTCTACTTTTGCAAACACAAACTCATTGTCTTTGCAAACACAAATGAATTTGAATGAATGAAAGCGTAAAATGAAAGATGAGATAAGATGAAATGAGCAAATTGCAATAATAGGCAAAATGCACAAAACTAAAATGAAAATGCGACACTTTTGTTTTTGTAGGTGCCGCATTAATTGAGTAATTATATGCAAAGAGAGACAGAGAGAGTAGTAAAAGAGAGCTAGACAGTGGAAGAAGAGGAAGAGGCGCTACGTACAAACATGTGCGCCAAATTGGGTCAACGACCGCCACAAAGCTTGCCTTGTAGGGTTGAAGTGGAAATGGAAATGAAGGGAGTTGTTCATCTTCTGCGTTCGATTTGCACTTTGCTTTGAGTTTTTTAAGCAGCACTCAAATTGCGTCGCATTTTGTTGTAAAACTGTTTTTTTTTTGCGTATCAGCATTTTAGGAGCACATCTGTTTAGAATAGAGATGGCAAAGGTAATGCAAAAAAAAAAAACAAAAACATCGAAAGATCGTTGTTTTCAATAGATTTTTGAGTGTAAAGTAGAATATTAGAAAATATTATAATACTTAATGTTTTTTACAAGCTGTGTTTTAAACTGACTTTACGAAATATTAATAGTTATATAAATGTGAAATGCGCGTAGCTGTTCCGGTTTTCACTTTCGACGACATTTTGAGGAATTTAAATTCATTAAAATGTTCAAAATTTAACTAGTAAATTTAAACCCAACTCAATGGGAAATTAATTTAAGCTATTATAAAGTAAAAGTGAATTTAAACCGAAAAATTTGAAAATTTAAAGAAAATTCACTGTTGCGATATCTAAGCGAAAGTGAAAACTGGTACAGGCCTGATTAAAATCGAATTTGGTTACAAGACGATTGAGTTTTCGATGAGAAATTTTAATAACAGGATCAAAATCCTTCCTTAAGGGGTAGAACATCAAATTCACCGAAAGTTGCGGCTTAGGTTTATAAAATGTTTAAAATTATTGGTGACTAACTTTTTATACACCTACACACACACATACACGCACACACACACACACCAGTGGCAGACACATTTGATTATTGTAATGATAATAAGATGTTATGGGGAAAAAATAAGCTGGGAGAAGCTGTAACTAATATATTAATCGCACTCTATATATAAATATATTTATATATTATTCAACATATATATTTAATCGCCTTCTCTTTTGTTAATTCATTTTTCATACTCATATCGTTTGATCAAACATGATTGGCCATATATTTTTTGATTTTGACTTATTTTTTTTGTTTGTTTATATTTGACAATTTTGATTTTGATTAAATTTTCTTTTTATAGAGTCACAGTGGACCACCCCCTCGCCCACGCGGCCTCAGAGCCCCTCTCAGGCGCAGACTAGCTTCGACTCGCTCACATGTAAATTTCTCTACAACAAAACCAAATTACTAAAAACTACTAAAAAAAAACCAAAAACCAAAAACCAAAAAACCAAATCTAAAATTGAATCTAAAATCAAAAACTGTTGTTTATGTTCTTTAGTTGATGTTAAAAAACAAGAAAAAAAAACTAAAAACTAACCACAGAAAAAACAAAAAAAAAAAAAAATAATTTCTACACTATTAAACCAAAAGTCTACACAATAATTTTCATAGTAATGTGCAAAATTTTTACTAACAACATTTTCCTTTTTAATGTAAATGTTTGTCTTATATTTTAAATTATTGTCTTTTGTTGAATGCAAATTGCACTAAAAAAGTGAAACTTAAAACTCGACACTAAAAAAAACTCTACACGCTATGTGTACCGTTAAATACTGCTATATATATTTGTATACTCAACTTTTTTGTTTCTTTTTGTGTAATAGAAACTTGATGCATGCCATGTTTGCTTGTATTTTGTAATTTGTTAACAATATAGTCTGATTTTTACTTCCACTTGTTTATAAGTTGAATTGATTGGTGTTCTGCAAACCGAAAAAGCAAAAACGAAACACTTTTATAGATTAATTTTAGTTCCAAAAAAGTTGACAAGCCAAAAATGAAAATTATGAAGCAAAAAATTTTTATTTTTAATTAGGGATGTCAGCTTTACGCTGAAATTAAATTAAATTTTTAACATCCCTATTTTAAACTCCTCATTTTGAGAGTTCCGATTGTTGTAATAGAAAAAGGTTTGTCGGAATACAGAACACCAAAATGAAAACGAATTGAATCGAAATTACTTTTGAATCGTAAGTGGAATTGAGAACCAGGCTGCTAATTATTTAGTAGATAGTGCGTCGCATTGTTGTTAATTTTTTTCAAGTTTTCGATGAAATGCTCTTCACATGCATTTTAATTTGTGGACTAATTCCTCTTTTGAATGCCATTTGCAGCACCACCAGCGTCCGGTTCGTCGGTAAATCCCACCGCTGTAACCAGTCCAAGTGCTCAGAATGTGGCTGCCGGCGGTGCCACTGTGTGTGGAGCAGCAGCCGCTGCGGCGGCTCAGGTCGCTTCAGCGCTGGGCTCGACGGGCAGCTTGTCGTCAACACTTACCGCTGCTGCGTCAGCAGCATCGCCCACTACGCAGCCGGATATGCCGGTATTTACGTGCCCGCGTCGTCCAAATCTGGGGCGGGAGGGCAGACCAATTGTGCTGCGTGCGAATCACTTTCAGGTGACAATGCCGCGTGGCTTTGTGCATCACTATGATATCAACATACAGCCGGATAAGTGTCCGCGCAAGGTGAATCGTGAGATTATTGAGACAATGGTGCAAGCGTATAGCAAGATCTTTGGAGTGCTCAAGCCCGTGTTCGATGGTCGCAACAATTTGTACACTCGCGATCCGCTGCCCATTGGCAATGAGCGGCTGGAACTGGAAGTGACGCTGCCCGGTGAGGGCAAGGATCGCATATTTCGTGTGACAATCAAGTGGCAGGCGCAGGTGTCACTATTCAATCTTGAGGAGGCGCTCGAGGGACGCACACGCCAAATACCCTACGATGCCATCTTGGCCCTGGATGTGGTCATGCGTCATCTGCCCAGCATGACATATACGCCCGTTGGACGCAGTTTCTTTAGCTCACCCGATGGCTATTATCATCCGCTGGGTGGCGGTCGTGAAGTTTGGTTTGGTTTCCATCAAAGCGTGCGCCCTTCGCAATGGAAGATGATGCTCAACATTGATGGTAAGCGGTTATAATGATGATGATCATGATTTTTTAAAACAATCTTTTACTTTTTTGCGCAGTTTCGGCCACCGCCTTCTACAAGGCACAGCCCGTCATTGACTTCATGTGCGAGGTGCTGGACATACGCGATATCAACGAGCAGCGCAAACCGCTTACAGATTCGCAGCGCGTCAAGTTCACCAAGGAGATCAAGGGACTCAAGATTGAGATCACGCACTGCGGCCAAATGCGTCGCAAGTATCGTGTTTGCAATGTGACACGTCGACCGGCTCAAATGCAATCGTAAGAGGACTATATAAATAAATGAATAAATAAATCTCAAACAAATTTTGTATCTTGTAGCTTCCCGCTGCAGCTGGAGAACGGGCAGACCGTGGAGTGCACCGTGGCCAAGTACTTTTTGGATAAGTATCGCATGAAGTTGCGCTATCCGCATTTGCCCTGCTTGCAGGTGGGACAGGAGCACAAGCACACCTATCTACCGCTGGAGGTGTGCAACATTGTGGCCGGACAGCGTTGCATCAAGAAGCTGACCGATATGCAAACCTCGACAATGATCAAGGCCACCGCGCGTTCGGCGCCAGATCGTGAGCGCGAGATTAACAATCTGGTGAAGCGTGCCGATTTCAATAATGACTCGTATGTGCAGGAGTTTGGTCTGACCATATCCAATTCAATGATGGAGGTGCGCGGCCGCGTGTTGCCGCCGCCAAAGCTTCAGTATGGGGGACGTGTATCGTCGGGCATAACGGGGCAACAGCTGTTTCCGCCGCAGAACAAGGTCAGCTTGGCATCACCCAATCAGGGTGTGTGGGATATGCGTGGCAAGCAATTCTTTACTGGCGTGGAGATACGCATCTGGGCAATTGCCTGCTTTGCGCCACAGCGCACAGTGCGCGAGGATGCGTTGCGTAATTTTACGCAGCAGTTGCAAAAGATCTCGAATGATGCGGGTATGCCGATTATCGGTCAGCCCTGCTTCTGCAAGTATGCCACTGGGCCGGATCAGGTGGAGCCAATGTTTCGTTATCTGAAGATTACGTTCCCGGGTCTGCAGCTGGTTGTCGTTGTGCTGCCGGGCAAAACGCCCGTCTATGCGGAAGTTAAGCGTGTGGGCGACACGGTGCTGGGCATGGCCACGCAATGTGTACAGGCCAAGAACGTTAATAAGACATCGCCGCAGACGCTGTCCAATCTGTGTCTCAAGATCAATGTGAAACTGGGCGGCATTAATTCCATACTGGTGCCATCGATACGACCCAAGGTCTTTAATGAGCCTGTTATCTTCCTGGGCGCCGATGTCACACATCCGCCTGCTGGCGACAATAAGAAACCATCCATAGCTGCTGTTGTTGGTTCAATGGATGCGCATCCATCGCGCTATGCGGCCACCGTGCGCGTCCAGCAGCATCGACAGGAGATCATCCAGGAGCTAAGCAGCATGGTGCGTGAGCTCCTAATCATGTTCTACAAATCCACCGGTGGCTACAAGCCGCATCGCATCATACTCTATCGTGACGGTGTCTCCGAAGGTCAATTCCCGCACGTGCTGCAGCATGAGCTGACTGCCATACGCGAGGCGTGCATCAAACTGGAGCCAGAGTATCGGCCGGGCATTACCTTCATTGTGGTACAAAAGCGTCATCATACGCGACTCTTCTGCGCCGAGAAGAAGGAGCAGAGCGGCAAATCTGGCAACATACCCGCCGGCACCACCGTTGACGTTGGCATCACACATCCCACAGAATTTGATTTCTATCTGTGCAGCCATCAGGGCATCCAAGGCACCAGTCGCCCCTCGCACTATCATGTGCTCTGGGACGATAATCACTTTGATTCCGATGAGCTGCAATGCCTCACCTATCAGCTGTGCCACACCTACGTTAGGTGTACTCGCTCCGTTAGCATACCAGCGCCTGCTTACTATGCGCATTTGGTTGCTTTCCGTGCCAGGTGATTATAAAATATACACTTGCATCTAACACAAACGATCGACCGTTAAAACTGATTCAAACATCTAAATTAATGCTATTTTCTTGTTTCGACAGATATCATCTGGTTGAGAAGGAGCATGACTCCGGCGAAGGATCGCACCAGAGTGGTTCCTCCGAGGATCGCACGCCCGGAGCCATGGCACGCGCCATCACTGTCCATGCCGACACCAAAAAGGTCATGTACTTTGCCTAAAAAGTATCAAAAGCGACACCAAAAACACAAAAACAAACAAACAACACACATCTACAAGGCAACAACAAGAATTAATTTCGAAAATATATTCGAATAAGCAGCCAACAGCAATTAAAACAAAACAAAACAAACAAAATGTGTAAGAAAGCCAAGCCGAAAGCATTAGAGAATAAGTTTAAAATGATGATAATGTAAGTTACAAAGTAGAAGAGTAAAGTAAAGCATGCCACACACGTTCGTTTTGAAAACATTTGCATTAGCTTTAAGGCCAATGACACAACACACACAAGAAACCACACACACCACAAACACACACCACACCACAAACACACACACACACACGCCAAACAGTAGAAATTAGAATGAAAACAAAAAACGGGAATCGAATGTTAAAGCACAAGTTTGCGCAACAAAATAAAACAAATGTGACAAATAATTTTAAAAACACACAATTCTCAAAAAAGCGTCGCGAAACAAAAACAAAAAAAAACTAAAGGGAACAAAATGAAAGTTAAATAACAACAACAACAACAACTGAAAACAAAAAACCGCAACACATTTACGATGAACTTTTTGTAATAGAATAAATTATATTTTTACACAATACAAAAACTAAAAAGCAAAAAAATTAAAAAACATGAAGAGAAGAAAATGCATACAACCAAAGGTTTTTTAGTATATCAAACAAAAACAAAATACAAAAACAAAATACGAAAATGTTGCTGATCAACTCACACACACACACACACATATACACACATAACAACAACAACTCGGATTCTCTGTACTGTGAACGAAGACCACCACCAAGCAAAAAAAAAAAAGTAAACAAAATTACAACAAACAACAACAAACAATACGACAAGCATTAAAGAGTGTAATAATTTTAGCATGTACTATTAAAAAAAAACTTCAATATTTCAACTCAAAGTCCAGATATAAAAGAATTGTAAAAACTTTTTAGTAATAAGTTGGAAGCTACCAAAAAAACAACAACAAAAACAACAACAAGAACAACAAACAAAATAACGAAATAACTCCAATTTCAACAAGGGACAAACTTTTGGTCAAACAATTGCTAGTTATATGTATTTATATTATATATATGTTTATGTATATGTAATATTTAGGCATCTATATGTATCAATATTGTGTGCAGAAATCAATTTAAAGCGAAAGTGCAGAAAAACAAAAACTAAAACAATACTTAAATGATACGTCAAGTCAAGAAACATATTTAAAGCAAAACAATACAAAAAAAAAAAAAAAAACAAACTGAGTTTTTAGCTTTTAAGTAAATAGTTTATTATTTGTATAAACAAACTCACACATACACACAAAACACATACACACACGGCATATCAACCCAATGTCCATTAATTTATGTACCTTTTACTTACCTTAGCTCAACTTAAGTTTCTTTAATTCTATTATTTTTTAAAAACAAACGCTGTTAATTGTATTAATGAAGTCTTAACAAATACTTGGTGTACGGGTAATAATATGCTATACAAAAACAAAAACAAAAGCAAAAAAAAAAAATACTATATTAAATTTTAAATTTTGTTTCACAAGTCGCTCTCACTTTTTAAATTCTAGAAAGTGAGATTTCAATAGTTTTTACACACAATAGTTTTAGTTTTAGTTGTTTTGTCTGTTTTTTTATGCAAATCTTAAAACAATTCAAAATACCATATACCATTAATAATTATATATATATACATATATATGTACTTTATGAAGGACACAGTTCAAGTTAACATTATGCTGTTTTGTTATCTAATTTACTGCGTTTATGCCAATATGTCATTGTGTAAACTCAAAAAAAAGAAAGAAAAAACTGCTTCATATTCACAAAATATACTGTAAAAGCTAGCCAAGATATTCAAAAAATGAACTTATTTCAAGTCCAGAGCCAACTTGGCTACATTTCGTGTATTATGTAAATTTATGAAAACGGTTTTTATATAAAATGAGCATGGTATAAACGCAGTATATGGAACGCAAATAGTTCTTTATAGAACGCAAAACTAGCGATCCTTTTATACTTCTACCAATTCTGTATATTTTTTTAAGAGAGAGCCAACAAACTCATTCACACACACACATACACAGACACACAAAAAGCATCTTTAAGTGTTAGTTAATAATTTTGTTTAAATTTTTTGCAAAATCTGCCAATCAAACGTGTCGTATACACACACACAGATATATAAATAGATGTGAGCATTATAAAATACATAAATTTAAATAAACTAACTTAAATCTTATATACATTTTGATTACAATTACAAATTAGTTGTTAACAAAAAAGTGCAGCGACAAAAAGCAAGGTGAAAGATCTGTGGCTTTGTATCTTGTTTTTTTTTTTCTGACTTTTTTATAAAAAAAATAATAATTTTAAGCATGCCTACAACAATTTGTTTTGTAGTAATGTTTTAACACAAGGGATTAAAATTGTACATTTATTTCTTAACAAGAGGCAAATTAAAAAAAAAAAAAAAAAAAAAAAAAAACAATTCTAATTTTAAGCACATACAAAAGCAAAAACAATGTAAACGAAACAATGCAAAATGCAAAATAATGCGAGGTCTCTTAAGTTAGGAACATAGGTTTGTGGCAGCGCCCTCCTCCCCCCGGGTTCTTTAACTTTTTTACATACATCTTGATGTATGCATAAAATGTACTTTAAGCTTGTATGCAAAACATGTGCCGACAATGAATGTATCCTTCTAATTGTAAATTGTATGTAACACAGAGAGGCAATTATAAAGAGGATTCGACAATTTTTAATTGTAAAAACAAAATATACATTAGTAATTGAGCAAAGTCTAAAGCTTTAACTACTCGCAAGAACACACAGACACACACACATTAACACACGCATACACACACACAGACAAGCCATTAATAAAGTTGGAACTTGTGATGTTTAAGACAAAGAAGGCGCCTAAACCTTATATACCATATAATCCATATAAACTACTATTTAACAAGCTGATAAACCTTGCAATAAAACATTTATACATACTTATGTACTTGGTATTTTCCCCCTTCCAAAAAAAAGAAAAGAAAAAAACAACAAAATTTAATGGTTTCTTCAATGTCGTGCAGCTAAAACGAAGGACATTATAACACAATATCTCTTTATACATATATATATATATATATAAAGCAGCTGGGAGTGAGATTTCCATTGATAATTTAATATCAAAGTTAAGCTGTATTATCGCTGAATAGGCTCTAGGGAAAAATGAGGTAAAAACTTGAGTAATACTTAATACTGAATAAAGAATATCAAATCCCAACTGAATGTAATACTTTTGCTCTGCTCAATATAACGAGGCCGCCAATAAAGAGTATAGATTAAAACATTTTCTAAATAACCAGACAAGGAGCAAACTATAATTAGTGCTTCTTTAACTTCTATGTGTCGAAATTAAATTGAGCTTTAAACTAAAAAGTAAAAAACAAAACAAAACATATATATATGAAATTTTAAATAAACAGAACAGAACTACCAATTATTACTTATAAATGTGCCGTTTATTGCAACTCAATGAATAATAAATAAAATAAATAATAGTGTTTAAGAAAAACAACAATATATAGATGTCTACAATAATAAATATACAAGTATATATATATATTACTATATTCAGAATTAAAGAAAAACAAAATCGAAGCTAGAACAGCAATTGCACAACTCTTCCTAAAGGAAATAAAATTATGCCACAATTAACGAAAAAAATATATAAACATATGACAAAGGACTAACTCCAAGCAATTATATACGTTATATACTTATTGATATACATATATATGTATGTATATAAACTTATAGATGTATATGTGTGCGTATCTATTCTTCCAATTAGTCCCAAACAAAAACAAAAAACAAAAAAAAACCTACCCACAACACCACAATCCACGCCCGTAACCCAGGCCCACTGTCGTCGTAGTGTTCCAAACAATATTCTAAAGACAAAAAACAAAAACAACAAAAATATTAAACCTTAGCTGAAATTGGATTAGCAAAATATCTTGAAAAGTACTCGTAAATCAAAGGTTTATTAAACCTATCGTCAGAAGCTTACAAATTATGTATACATATTGTGTAATACTTAATTATATCTGATATATATATGTAATGATAATGATCAATTTCAAAACTGATAAAAACGAAAACCCCCTTACTTTAAAGTTGAAACCAAAATGCCGGGTAATTAATCAATAAAATGAATTAATTATTAATTATTATTTAAGCAAAATGAGGAAAAATACATTATTCGTAATATGAGAAACGTAAGCAACGTAAATATGGGAAATCTGTAACTTTGGTGATCTTTTAAATGTTATTAGTAAAACAAAAATAAAAACAAAGAAAATGCAAAAAAAAAAACTAAACAAAATAAAAACCACTAATAAGTAAAACAACTACCACAAATCAAACAAGTTCTAAATGTGACTTAAAATACGACGTAAACATTTTTCCACTTATAATATCGATGGAAATCATCAGAAACAATTAATTTAATTGAATTGAAATTGAAGAGATCTTTTCCAAAAACTTAAGATCATGAAAATCAGCTGTCTAACAATTAGTTCTTAAGCGCTTTAATATTTAATTAATTAAGTTACATTTTATACAAACATTTCAAAATTAGTTTGCAAGTTTTTGCGGTTTTAAATTGTTTTTTTATTGTTTCGAAACCAAATTTAACATTGGTCAAGCTACATACACATACATACGTGCATGTGTATGTGTGCGTATGTAGTTCTACACAACATATTTGATGCATTACAAATAAGACACAAAATACATATACAACTATTTTCTGTTCAATAAAAAAATATTTAACTAAAAATTTGCATTTATTTTGAATTTATGGAATAATGGACTTGTCTTGGGAGAAATAGATAAAGCTGTTTAACTTTGTAACGAAAACTTCGCATTTAATGTCCAAAACTTGAATTCACCTCAGCTACATCAGTTAAAAATGTAACTGACAATAATCGATAGCTAAAGTCAGGGTCGTTCGCAGCGCAAAATATCGATAGCGCATATCGAACGCGCAATTTGCTGCCGATGCGATTATCGAATTAATGGAAGTCTAAAGTCTTATATATTTTTTTTGAGCTTACTTATTATGTAAATATGTACCATATTTCATTATGAATCAGCCCTAGTTTCAATTTTGCATTGTCAAATGGACATGTTAACAACGAAGGAACCAAACATAATTGTCAGTCAAAATAAATATTTGAAAACAATTTTAGAACTGTTCTTGATAAAGGGATTTCGGTTAAGCTTCTTAAATATGGTAATTTACGCTAATTTCAATGAAATTATTTGTAGTTCACTTTGATTTAGTTTTCTCAGGTATCAAAATTTTAAATCTTTCAAAGTGACAACCAAACTTTACATCGATAACTATTCACAACTATCGATATGCAAGCAGCACTTCGCTGGCCATTCCGATTGTTGACGTTTGGTTACCGAGAAAAAGGAATCAAATTAAAAAACTTTACTGCAGCTCAGGCAAAGTTATACGCTAATTGCAATATGACGAAAAGTGCATTAATAATTTTGGCACCCGGAGCTGAGGAAATGGAGTTCACCATTGCCGCAGATGTGCTGCGTCGTGCGGGCGTAAGTGAGAATTGTATTGCCGGCTATTAATAGATTTCTGCAATATAGACTTCTCTGGCAGATCAATGTGACTGTGGCGGGATTGAATGGCAACGAGCCTGTCAATTGCTCCCGAGATATTGTCATTGTGCCAGACAAATCCCTGGAGCAGGCTGTCGATGGTCAGCAGTACGATGTTGTTGTACTGCCCGGCGGACTGGGCGGCTCGAATGCCATGTGCGATTCGAAGGCAATTGGTGAACTGCTGCGTGACCAGGAAAAGTCAGGACGTCTAATTGCGGCCATTTGTGCTGCACCCACAGCGCTTGCCAAACATGGCATTGCCACCGGCAAATCGCTAACTTCATATCCGGCAATGAAACCTCAATTGGTTGATAATTATTGGTAAGTCTTTTTCTTTATGATTATCAACATTTAAAAGTCTGTTTTTTATTCTTTTTAGCTATGTGGATGATAAGAATGTTGTACAGGATGGTAATCTAATAACCAGTCGTGGACCAGGCACAGCCTATGAGTTTGCCCTGAAGATTTCCGAGCAGTTGGCGGGCGCTGAGAAAGCACAGGAGGTTGCCAAGGGCATGCTCTTGACCTTCAATTAAAGGCCATAATGATTGCAGCTGAGCAACATATACATTCTCTTTCTATTCTCAACATATATACAGCAACAGTGATTTAAAAATGCATAAATAAAAAGCGCAGAAATCGTCAATAGTAATTATTTTAAACTCAAAAGTAATCATCGTTTAATGTTAAAAAATTATTAAGGTTTGAATTGTTGGAAAAGTTGCATTCACAGCGAATGCGCATATCGATATTTTGAGTGAGAACTGCTCTTCGATCGACCCTGACTTTAGCTATCGAATTGTGACAATCGTTTCCACTACTAGTTTTTCAACTGATAAGCTGGCGTGTTTTTGATTTACAAATATGTCAAAGAAATCTTCAAAAGCTTAACTTAATTAATTTGATTTATTAAATAAAGTTATTAAATACTTTGTTTATTTACAAAGCTTATTGCAGTATTTTATTTAATTGAAGGAAACATTTTAAAGGTGACGCAAGGAAAGGCGCTAATGGCAAAGGGAGCGAACGTGACGTCATAGCTTATCAACTCCAAGAACAAACAGCAAAAGCGCAACCTCGTACGCGTCATGCACCATGCGCAGAATGGACCTGTTTCACACAACAATTTTCTCTCTCTTTCTCTCTCTCTCTCTCTCTCTCTCGGTCGCTCAGTGTAATCGTCGCTGCACAGAATATTTCACTTGCTCAATCGATAAACGATATCAGTTTCAATTCATAAGTCAACGCGGTAAGACGTCCGCGCTAGTTTGCCGCCAAGCCGTTACTCGCATTGCATTTCGGTAGAGTTAAATTTCGCTGGGATAGGATTTTGGTTTTGGGCACGTGAATTATATGTTGTTGTTTTCGTTGCACCAAGTACGTCCCGTGTATGTGTGTGTTGAGTGTTTGTTTGCGTGTATTCGTGTAAGTGTTGTCTGTGTTGATACTGTTGCTGTTGTGTTTGTAAATTGCACAAGTGTAACGGTATCTATATCTAGAAGTGCATCAACCACAGCAACAACAACAACAACATTCTATTGTAACTGCATAGTATAAAGTGTGTGTAAACCGAAGTTAAAGTTAAAGAGTAACACAATAAAAAAAAATTGTGCAGCTCATTCAAACTGCACGCGTGAAAAAAGCGCAGCAATAATAACAACAACAACAGCAACAGAAAAAGTTACTGCAACAATAGCAATAACAAATTCATACAACAACAACAACAGCGCTGTCGCTCCGCTTGCTTAAATTGCCATAAATTATTTTATAATTTTTGTGTATGCAGTATAACTGCACACATATATACAAATAAACATATATATGTATGTGCATTGTTTGTTAGTAAATGTGAAAATTAACATAAGAATCAGAGGAGCAGCGTGAAAAAACGCAAGCGAAAAGAAAAATTTTGCTCGAGAAAAACCAAAGAAAAATAAAATAGTGGAAGCAGTAGCAACAACAACAACAATAAGAGCACCCTCCTTGCTCATTCGCTCCTGGCTCGCTTGTCCTCTCTCTCTCTCTCTCTCTCTCTTGTCGTCTCTCTCTGTCGCTCCCCCTATCGTTGTATCTCTTTCGCTGTAAGTGCTGCTCTCTCTGCTGCTGCTGTCTCTGCTCCTTATGAGTCAGCTTTGAGAACCTCGAAGCAGCGCTGCTTGCGTCAGCGTCAACGTCAGTGATTGAGGGCAATGTATGGGAGCAAAAAAAATAACGTGTAAAAGAAATTGTGCAAAATTCAAAGCTTCAACGTGTTTTTTTTGGTTCGCTTCCTCCTCTGTTGACAGTGACAAATGCAAAGGCCAACAAGAAGTATGAAAAGTGCAAAAGCAGATTAGCAAACAAAAAAAAAAAAATTAAAGTTAATAAAGTGCACAAAAAAGTTGAAACAAAAATTTAAATTTCAAGTATTTAACAGCCGCCAACATTTGTTGCTTTATTTGTATATATATATATATATATATATATATATATATATATATGTGTGTGTGTGTGTGCTTTAAATAAACAGCTAAATAATTTGTTTATAAACTTTTATTTACGTTGGAGCGCACAAGCAGCGTTAATTAGTTGGTATGTGTGTGTGTGTAAGAATTGTGTCAGTCGTACTACTCCCACACTTCTCAACCCTCAACCCGCATCCCTCAGCACACAGCGTCACTGCCGGCATAGGCCGGTTAAGCAAAGCAGCGCTGTTTGCAGCGCTGCCACCCAAGATGCTGCTTTGCGCTCTTCTTCATCCATCTTCGTCGCCCACAAAAGCTTTTGCATTGTTGCATTCAACTTTTTTTTGTAACTTTAATTATAATTTAATGACAAAATTTAGTTTTTTATTATTTTAAATGCTTAATGAAAGTTTTAAATTGTGTCGACTGTTTTTAGTTGACAATAAATATATAAATAAATAAATTATCAACTGCATCACATTGTTTTTGTAGTTCTATTCTCTTTGTATGATACGCTCTTGAAAAATCGATAACTAAAGCAAGGAGAGGGAGTGTGAAGCACGGGACAATTAGAACAATTTTCGAGTGGCTGGCATGGATGACACACTCACATTTCGCATGTTCCGTTTTCCATCACTCAATCGCACACGCATTACTCACCTCTCACGCATACACGGACAAATGCAACCTGACAACGGCAGCCCTGACACTGACCACAACAACATATACCCTGCAAGAGAGAAAGAGTGGGAGTGAGATGCAGAGAGCGTGAGTGCAAGACTTGTGCTCTCTTTCCATTAACTTTCCTTAATGCCGCCGCTCTGTTTACAATTTTGTTGTTGTTTGTGTGTTCTTCATATTCCGCTGTTCGTTTTATAACAGCAAAGTTCAGTGGCTGCTAAAAATGCACGCAATCAACCCCCAAAAAAACATAATTCATTGGCTACTTGGCAGCTGGCCAGACATGTTCATACATGTTTGTTGAAAAATATACATGTTATTTGCTTTGCAACTTGTAACATCATCAAATTGATTTGCTGTCTAGCCTAGAAAACAACATCCGAAGGGTTGTTGTTGCTGTTGCAGTTGCCGTTGTTGGCCCGGAAAATGCACTCGAGCGTTGACTTTAGCTGTTCTACTGCTTCTTCTTCTGCTCCGCACCGAGCGTCTCTTCTTCTTACTTACATGCTTACATAGTTTTTTTTTTTTATTCTTTTGCCGTCTGACAAGTTCTCGCGTTTTTTCCATGCACTTGGCCCATGTTCTTCTTCTTGCACGCTCCTTTCACAGTTCTGGCCCCCCTCTGTTTGACGCCTCTGGCTTTGGTCTGGGTGTGTCGTAGTTGCCCTGTTGAACGCTGAACTCATGGCTGAAGAAGTTCAAGTGCTCGCTTTGCATGCGATTTGAGGGCGTGTTATTGTAAGCTTTCGAGAGGTGTTTTTTATAAGCCACCTCCTCCGATTAGCCTAATTGTTGCCAAGGTCTGTGAAGAGTTTTCACATTAGTTGTAGATTAGACACAAAGTTTAATCTAAATAACAGCATCGATTTCTGCTGAACTGCATCATCAACAGCTGAATGTGAGAACGCTATCTGCTTGGGGCAAATGTGATAAGCGAAGAACAAACGCAATCAACAAGTCGAGTTTTCACAGAAATATTAAAAAGCCACCCAGTTTCAATTTCAATTTCAGTTCCAGTTTCAACTTCAGCTTCAGCTTCAGCTTCAGCTACAGCTACAACTTCAACTTCAAACTAATTAAAGTTGTGCAGAGTCAACGCCTACAAAAGTTCTCTAGGCCTGTTCTGTGAAAGGAAAGCCCCAATTAGCCGCCGTCTGACGCTCATAAACATGAAGATAAAGTGTTCCAAACACAACCATTTAACAATTAGCGGCTAGACAGATGGAAAGATGAAAAGACAGATGACTAGTTGATGATGGAGGCCTGATCACTTTGAGGCAATAGGCGATCTCAGCAGGCAATTGTAGACAAGGAATGTTCAGATACATTTATGCTTCTAATTGCGCAAGATTCTAAAGTTGCATTGAAATGAAAAGCATTGTGAGAAAAAACAAACAATCAGCCTTGTTCTTACTACCACTAATGCCAAATTTAAATGAAAGTGGAATTGATTGGTGTTCGGAAAACAGATAAGCGAGAAAATATTGCAGTGAAGGCATGTTTCTAGTATAATAACTGTATGACAACTTTTGCAAATAAAATCGTCTAACAAAATACGTCCACCCAAATCCTCTAGCCAGAGAGAGTCCCAGCAGCAGTTAGAAGACTGAACTGATTCGACCCTTCTGGCCTTGCTTTAAGGTTTATATAGCTTTAAATTTGTAAATACCCTTGTTATTAAAACGCCCATTATAATCACAACAATTCCTGTTAAAGTCGCAAGGCTCCAAGGCTCAAGAAATAAAATTTATACACAAAAAAAAATAAATTTAAGCAAAAAACAAAAAAAAAAAAGAAATTACATATTCTGAATTCCTTATTTCGAAAGTTGCGAGAAGGAAAAGATCTAAATGATTCAAAAGCAAGTGAAATTTCAAAAAATTCTAAAAATCTCATTTCATTAAAAAAAAAAAACTGTGCTGAAAAGTCAAAGCTGATAACTGGAATGGCATTCCAAATGTCAAGCATAATTTTAATTGAACTCGTTTTGAGACTGATATGCAAATGTAAACTAATTGGCGACCCAGAGCTCTACACGATAACTAACCTACAGCCCCAAGGCATGACATAATCATAGACATGCACAATATAACTCACCCAAATAGACGCCTGGAGTGTGATATAATGATATAATGATCTAATGGAGTCGTTTACTCATTGGCTACACAATCAATGCAATTTAGAATATGATTTCATTGGGAGTCTAGTTTTTCCAAACGAGATTAATACCGATTATTAATGCTTGTCAGCTCTCGAGAGACAATTAAAAATTGTATTTCGCTTAAGTACTAGTTCCCATGGTACGGCTTACACTCTTACCCCAAAAGCCGTTTCATATACCTACATATAAATTTTTTCATATTTCTCAGCGATGACGTTGCCAAACTGGTTGCCAGTGTGTGCGTTTTTATCAGCGTTTATTGTTTTGTTACTGTTTTGTAACGATTGTCCGTTCAACTGTCGCTTAATTGACTTTGCGGTTGCCTGTGTCTCGCACATTCTCTCTCTCTCCCGCATGGGAACCCCAACCGAATGCTGATCTAAGCTCAGGTTCCTCCTTCTCGTTCTCGTTCTCGTTTCCTCCCTGCACGTGAGCAGCCGTCCATTGTCCATTGTCCATTGTTGTGCGAGGAATGTATGCCTAAAGTGTTGTCTCCTATTGGCTTAGTTCAAGCGCTGTTTGCGGTGGCTTCAAGTGCTTTTTTATGGGCTCTCCATAACACAAGAAATAACTATTAGAGATCTTTAATGTGGTACTGCATTACCACATAGTTGTACGAATCATTTGTGTTAAAACTTTTAACTTGTGCGGCTTTCAGCACTTCCCATTGCTAACTAAGGCATTAAAGTGGCATATTAAAGAACCGGCTTTTGGAAAAATCTATAGGATTTCACAGCACAAAAAGTTAACAGCTTTAAAAATTTCAGGAGAGAGATTTGTATTTTGGCAGCCAACTAGAGGAGTCCCATAAGTGCACTGCTAGGACTCCCTGTGCGGTGTGCTAACCCTCCTAGGGACGATCCTAAAAGTGCCTAAATCAAATGATCTTGACACTTTGTCTGCCTATGGTATATACCAACATGTATACCAAGTTTGGTTACTCCCTTTTCACAGAAACGATCCTTCAAGGAGATTGTATGGGAGTCCGTTTTCACCACAATTCGGAGCACTCCAGAAACGATCCTTTAACGAGTTTGTATGGGAATCCCTTTCCACTCCACATTCGGAGCGCTTCAGAAACGCTCCAAAGAGGAGTTACTGTAGCACTCCCTTTTGCACTCCATTATCGGAGCGCTTCGAATACGTTCCTTTAAGCAGTTGTATTGGGAGTACTTTCTCACTCCAACTCCATATTTGGTTGGCTGTGTTATTTTGATTTTGTTTTCAACATATTTCGAACCAGTTGATTTATTTAAGAGTCCAAAAATTTTAAAGAGAATTGCTACAAATTTATTTTTAAAACAAATTCATTGGCTCAGTGCTTAATTCCAGTCTGCCTGTGTTTTAAACTAGGTCTTTGATCTCCCATCAAAAGGATTTTGGACAAAAATGCAACGAAGAAGTTCTCCTTTTTTGCTTGTGTTAAAAATAGCAACACAGTTGTAAGTGTTTGTTATTTTTTGCGAAGAACTGGACTTTCAAAACATTTTCCAGTTGCCTTTTTTTTTTTTTTTTTAAATTTCGCTGTTCTTCAAAGTGAATTTTGCTATTTTAAGGAAACAGATTCAGTTTCCTCCTTTGACAAAACGCTATTTCTTAAAATTTATTTTTAGTTGCCCATGTGTGTTTTCTCAGTGTATAATTTGAGCTCCATTCGCAATACCTTCCCAGGCTTTTAATCTTAATTATATTTGCTGTCTGCTATCAGAACAGCTGTTGGCCCGTTGAGATCTGTCGTCAACATCGCAGCTGGAGGGCAGAACCAAATCTCATCTCGTCTCGTCTCGGTTTCGTTTTCATTTTCATCTTTATTTTTGTTGTGCTATTTTCAATTTGCGTTGCTAATTTGCAATTTAAATGCGAACGTTGGAGTCAATTTTGCCAATGTATTTTAATTAAAACTAAATGTAGATCTTGCTTCTGTCTTAACTTCTACAATCCCTCTCCCCATATCCCTCTCCATATCCAAGCAGAATACATCGTAAATTAACAAAATACGCAACCTTCAGTAGTTTCGAGCGGCGATTAGATCAGCGTCAGGTATTTCGATGCTCTCAATGTTCGTTGCTCTGAATTCTCGATTCTCGATTCTCTCTCAGTTAACGTTTTGTCACATTTCGGAAGGTACAAAAGTTAAGGCCGCGAGTTCTTTTGATTGCTCAAACTGTAAAACTTATCAGTCAACAATTAAATTCATGACTCGCTTATCTGCTGATAAGCAAACACACACACACACGAATACACACACACACAAACACAGCTAGACTGGAGCGCCTGGTCATGTTGAAATTTTGGGCTTTTTGTGATAAGTTTTGTTGATTTGAGGGCTGACAGGGCTGACAGCGACGCCACTGCTGGCGACAACGCCGGCGTCAACGTCAACGTCAGCGTCAAAGCTGTACAACAGTTTGACAAGCACTTGAGCAACTGTCAGCCTCTGATTTGTTATTGCTGATAATGATTATATGTGTCTAATCTTAAGCTTGCTACTCACGTCTGCCTAGCGGCTTGATACCTGCACACTTGCCGCTCTCCGCCCTCTCTACGCTTTTATAGCTTGTATTTACAGTTAGAATATTGTTTGCATGTGTGTGTGTGTGTGTCTGCCCAAAAGTGTCCACACAAATTGATAAAAGTATCATAAAAGCGAGCGGCAAAAACAAAACGCGTCACGACAAACACACACGTGCACACAAACACATACATACACGTTCATACACACACACACAGTTAGTTCATTGCCAAAGACATTCAATAATAATACAATTTAGCAGCGATAATTGGCCATTGAGCCGGCGGGCTACAGATAGCGCGCTAAGGTAAGACAGAGAGACATAGCGTAAGAAAGAGAGATAGAGAGCAACTAACGGACAAGCCAAAAAAATAACCTTTCTTTCTTGTTCTTGCTACTTTTGGCCAAGTTTGCTGCACAGCTGCCGCTGCCTCCGTCGCGTCGCTGTGTCGTTTTACATGCTCTCTTGCACTTTGCACGCTGCTTCGCATCGTCTTTTGTCTATTTCCGGCATTGCTTTGCGCCTGCGCAAATGCGCTCTCTCTCTCAACGTCATCGTCAGCGGCAATCAAATAAACCGGTCTCAGCTGTCTCTCTGGCTCTCTTGATTATGTTGACATTCTGCTGCACTAAATACGCACACACACACACACACACATACACATACACGTGCATAGCGTTTATCAGTAAACGTAGTTTCCGTTGTTCGTTCGAATTTCATTGATTGCAAATTGTGCGACCGTTTTTCGACATCGAAAACGTTTGCTTGTTGTTCTTGTGTGTGGTTTTTATCCAAGACACAGTGACTGTCAAACTTTGTGCGCGTATTATCGCAATTTCCGCTTGTTTTATTTAATGTGTTTTGTTTTTGTTGTTGTTGCTTTTGCCTTTGCTGACATTGACACACTAACAAACAACAACGACTTTGAAGCGCGCGATAACAAATGTCGTTGTTGTAGTTGCTGTTGTTTTATTTTCTGTTTTTTCTTTGTTCATGCTGATAGAGCTGATTTTTACATCGTCGCCTAAAACTATGCATCGAAATATTAACAAAACAAAAATTTAAACTTTCGTTTAGGAAGTAAAAATGAAAAATCGAAAAATGTCTGCCTTAAATTTTATTTTTTTTATTTTTACGCTGTTTTAAAAAAAGAACAGACACAAAAATAATTAAAAAACAAGAAATAAATGTTATCTTCGGCGTGCCGAAGATATATACCCTTGCAGAAAAGATTTGCATAAGAAAACTTATTTTTCAACCGATTGTTCCTATGGCAGCTATATGTTATAGTGGTCCGATCTGGCCGATTTTGACATCTGTGCTACCTGCAATAAGAAGAAGCATCTGTGCCAAATTTCATCAAGATAGCTCTAGAAAAAAGTGTTGAAAAACGCATATAAATAGTCAGACAGGCGGACATGACGGACATGACTCGTCTGTTGATGCTTATCAGGATTATACAATTTTTTTTTTCATTTTAAAATTCCAAAAACTATATATTGTGAAAAAAAGTTTGCTATAATTTATTTCTTATATTTTTTCTTTTCCAATTTGCAGAAAAGTATTAAAAAATGAACAACAAAATGTTAGCCAAATTGTAGTTTAATTTAAAACTAGTGCATAAGTAAATACAATATAAACAAAGCTCAGCAAGCCGCTAACTGAGCTAACAAAAACAACAAAAGCAACGCACAACGCACAACGAATTTAGCGCCGCTGCTGCCGAATTAAACGCAAAGACGGCGTCCCCGCGCAACTACGTCCGTTCCCGCTCCACTCCGCAATCGCCACATTCGCCGCAGCTGGTGGCGGTAGCCGGCAGGAGGGAGGAGCCCAGCAACAGCAACGTCGCAGGCTATTCAGCGGCCTCGTGCCCCTTGTTGCAGCCACGGCATCATCAATCCGAGCAGCAATTGTGCAAGCGACGACGCATCTATGCATCAACGGGGAGCGCTGCCAATATCATGATGGATCGCGAATCCCTTAGCGAATGGGCTAAGGATAAGCCGCTCAGCATACTTCAGCTGGATCCGGCGGATCGTGCCGTGCTGCGCATAGCAGGTGAGTTGCTGAAACACATATATTTTTATATTTTTAAAGGTTTTTAATCTTAACCTTAACGCTATGATATGATATTGGGTCTAAATCGATGCTGACGATATCGTTAATCGATAAATTCTTGCTGACTATTTTAGTTCAACATAGTAATTTTAGAAATATAATTTTTAAAAATTTGTTTAATACAAATTGGGTTATTATTTCTGTGTATATTTATATATTTACTAAATTACCCCGTAAGACAAAGTTAAAATTGACCTTTCCAAAAAGTTAGTTTGCAACAACTATTTATCTATTTTTCAAAATCAGAAAACCAATTTTAAATATTTTGTTATGTAGAGCTTTGAAAATAAGTTTGGAGCTGATCGGGTGCAAGACAGAAAAGTTGCCTGCAACAGTTTTCCAACCATTTTCCGACTTTTCTGTCTAATTTTCTAAAGTTGGTTATTCAGATTGCTTCTATTTTGTATGTGTAGCTTTGAAAATTAGTTTGAATCTCAACTTTCGCCCATATAACCTTGACCACCCATTTTCTACCCAAGGTGGTGAATTTTACAGAAAACTGGAATGCAGTTTTTAATGAATTTTCATATGAAGCATTGAAAATGAATTTGAAGCAAATCGAATAAAAACTCAACTTTCGCCTTGTTTCCACCCACTTTCCACCCAGGGAGTGAATTTTCCGGAAAATTTGAATGCAATTTTAATGAATTTTTGTACAGATCTTTGAAAATGAGTTTAAAGCAAATCGCAACTTAACTTTCGCCCATACAACCTTGACTACCCATTTTTCACCCGGGGGGTGATTTTTCCGAAAAATTTGCATGAAGTCATACATTATTTTTATGTAGATCTTTGAAAATTAGTTTGAAACGGATCGGACGATAATCAATAAAAGTTCGCAACTTTTCCATTTCTCGTCCGAATTTTCCTCCGGGATTAACGATCACTTTAATATGCTCCAATCTACATATATTTATTCCTATCAATGTTATTTATAAATTGTTTAATTAGATATGCAATACTTTGTTGAAACACAAAACAAATACGCATAAATCGCAACAAGAGTTGTATTTTAAATGCCATAAGATTAACAGCAGCGTGCCAATTCTTTGGCCAAATATTTGCGCTACCCACACTCGAAACTTGGCTCAGAGCGATGTTCGAGATTAGCCCAGAAAAAAACGCGACACGACGTTGGTTCATTGCACCTCATTTCAGTCAGTGCATGTAAAACTGTGCCGCAATGCTGCTGTTGCCAACAGTTGCAACTTTACGCTCTTCAGCTCGCTACATTGACATTTTTCCAATACGCCTTTACCCCTTTGCCAACTTGTACCCCTTGTGCACCTTCTCCATGACTGTGCCGCTCCCAATCCGCTCATGGAACTCGCATATTATGCGCTAATTCCACGCCTAACGGTGCAGCCTCCGCCTGTCGCTTTTATTCTATTTCTGTGCCGCCAACGGAGTCGCAACGCAGCCCACAGAGCCACTCGCATACCACTTCTTCTCTCTACTCCTCTCCTTTACCCCAAGATCTTCCCTAACGTTTTGTATCTTGCCATGTTTTTTCTCTATATATATACATATATTTTTCTTCTTGTTTTTTTGTTTTTTTTTGCAATTGCAACACAAAAATTGAAATTTATGTCGCCGTCGTTTGCTGCTTTTGTTGGCAGTTGCCTCTGTTCAGAAGAGGGCATTGTTCGGCAACAAAACAAGTCAACAAAATGCAACAAAACTCTTTGCCAGCTTTTTGCCAATTGAGTCTATTGAATGCTCTGCAATTGTTATTTGCGGCTCGTTCACCGTTGCTGTCAATAAGATTTGAGATATCTGGATTGAAGTTGCATACAGTGTTCACTTGGATAAACTTTTTAATTTAAATAGTTTTGATTTTAGTGAAAATGCAATTTATTATTGCCATTTAGAGAATATGTGTAAATAATTCTAAGCTTTTTATAACTTAAAAACTAATTTTTCTCAAATTTTAAAAAAGGAAAAAATCTAAAAAAGTTACATTGCATAAAATTTATGTTTATTTATTTATTATTTATTTTTTACAAACTCATCGCTACTACGTCGATGTGACCAATAAGTATGTCAGGGGTTTTGGGATATATAGGCCTGCTCCCATTTTCGATTCCGATCAAAACATTCGGCATTGGTATTATCTGAAATCGGAAATTCGATCAACAATGGGAAATTCAGCTTAAAAAGTTTTGCCTTTGAGTCATTCCAATGAAGTATATTTGAATTTATCTTTAAGAACGATTTATAATAGGCCTGTTCCGAATTCGTATTCCATTCGAAATTTGCGGAAACGGAATTGCTTGCTGTTCTGAAGTACTCAAAACGTCAAACGTTTACGTTTTTAAAAGTTTTACTTTTTAGCCTGCGTAATGAAAAGTAATTGTCTGATTACACAAGGAATTCAAAAAAACAAATTCTTAAACTCAATTTTCTTATATTCTTCATCATATTTGGAAGAGAATTAGTAAATTTATTCATAAGATTAAACTCAGCTAACATTTTAAAGACAAAACGAAAGCATTCAGGTCGGAAATCAGAACAGTAATTCGTAAATCGATCGGAATTCATTCTTTTTAACTTTTCAAAAACGTACTCAATTCGGAACAGGCCTGATAAAACGCTTTTTTTACTCTGTTTTCCAAAATGATAGTAAAGAGTATATTGGGTTTGTGAAATGTTTGTCCGTCCGTCCGTCTGTATGACCGCAGGTTTTTTCCACAGTTTTGAAGCTAGAGCAACCAAACTTGGTATACCATAGGCAGACAAACATATAGCTGCCATAGGAACGATCGGTTGAAGAATAAGTTTTTATAAGAACAACTTTTTTGTTTTTCCAGACAACTCGGCCAAACTCACTAAACCTAACTTATAAACTGTCCTTATTGTACATATGTATATAAGTAGTCTTTACAAAAATTTAATTTATTAAACTTACCAAAAACAGTGTATATCAAAGTCCGGAGATCCCGAGTGCAACGTTCTTACTTGTTTAAATTTGACCCTGAAGATTTTTATTTCTAAAATGTATCTTCGAAAATTACAATTTCTTATTAGATACTCTTCGGAATTTATTCAATATACCATTTGTGTTTTTTAAGTTGTTATATTCTTTAGGTTGGTTCTTCAAATTTTGATTATTTAAATGAAATTTGCCTGCATTCATTTTAAAATAATCTTTGTAAAGGTCGCTTGCAAAAGTCTAACTTATATCGTTTTCTAAAGTGTTTTACTTGGTTTACATAAATGGCAATTTGATTTATCTGTCTATTTCAATCATCTGAGGTGCACATTTCAAGATCAATTAGTTATTTAAATCACTGACCTTGATTGGATTGTGCTCACACTTGTCTACACCACAAATAACACAAAAACACTTTTTCACTTTCCCACTTTCCATGACGCCCACAAGGTAACGAATAACGAATAACGTTAAACGAGTAACGTTAAACGAGTAACGTTAAACGAGTAACGTGTAACGAGTCTGTTGTTAAGCCACGCCCACAACTGTAATTACATTCAATTGCAAATGATTTGAAATGAACAATAAAAAAAAGACTTGAGACAAGATCTCAAACGAAACCGAAAACCAGCTTCAATTTAACTCAGCTAGAAAATGTTGGGGCTGTTGGTAAGGCAGGGGGGGCATTAGCTGCAGACAGCTCCACAACAACAAACAACACCCACTAACGGCGGCTAACTGTAAAACTGCGTAGGCTCAGATACAATTCAAAACGAACCGTTTCGAAGCTACCAACTCTTGATTCGCATGCAAAATAATTAAAGTTTGTTAACAACTTTTAATGTTGCAAAGTTTTGCATTTGATTTTGTTGTTGTTGTTTTGCTAAGTTTTAATTAGCCATGAGCCAGTTTACCCACACACGCACACACAAACAAACACACACACAAACAAACACACACACAAACAAACACACACACAAACAAACACACACACAAACAAACACACACACACACCCACCCACCAAGTTATTCATGTAACGGAAAACTTGGCTACATTTGTCTATTTGGCTTTAAAGATCTATAACTATTGCGTAGCGCCAACTCTGAGTCAACAACTCGCACAATTTGAATTCAGCTAATAAAGTCGAACGCCCACGCAGCTCCCAAAAAGCGACAGAGAGAGAAAGAGTGAGTTAGAACGAGCTAGCACTCATCATCATCATCATCCAAATTTCGGCTAGCGTTGCGCTAATAATTTGATTAAACAAAATTTTAAACGCTTTTTACTCCCTGTTCCCATTAAAAATAGAAAAAAGGGAGTATTAAAGTACTGCAAATGTATGTAACAGGCAGAAGGAAGCATTTACGACTAAATAAACTATATATATTCTTGATCAGCATCAACTACCATAACAGTCTGTCTGTCCGTCTGTCCGTATGAACACACCTATCTCGGACACTATTAGAAGGGGAGACACCAAACTTGGCATGCATTTTCCTGTATACCATAAGCAGATCAAGTTTATTACAAATTTTAGATGCACCCCAGCGCATCCCCGCAAATCGCAAGAAACTACCACAGCCACAATTTTAATGATAAAGCTCTGATTTTTGATACACATATATGTTAAATCAATGTTGATCAGCTTCATTTCAATCGAACAAATAACACCAAAGTTATGGAAGAATCTATTACCCCTGTCTCAGATGGCAGAAACAACAGTTTCACAGGCACTGGACAAGTTAAGTGCGCTGCTTGCTTGCGTCGCCGCTGAACTGCTTGAAATTCAAGTTGGGACCAGGGAGTCTCGTAGTCGGGCACACTCGACTAGAGCATTCTTACTTGTTATGCCTATTTTTAACACAGTTTATCCAGTCTTTCTTAAACTATATGTCTATTTCTGGCTCTTTCTGTAGCTATGTTGCTCTATCTTTCTCTGTTATTTGTAATTTTTATTTTTTCAAACGCCTGCGCGACTTTTTACCAATTTTGGTTATGCCAAAATATATCTTTTTTGCCGGCTCAAATCTTTTGGTATCTCGGTGTCTGTGTAGGCTGCATTTCTGACACCATTCGAAGGTTAGTCGAGTCGTTTCTATACACTTTCAAAGGGTATTTGCATATTGTCAACAGGTGTGTTAGTCATAAAAGTGCAAAACGTAATTTTGTCAGACTTACAAGATGAGTCAATATGTTTGTTGCATTGTCTTAGGGTTAAAGCTATGCTAATAATACTTCTTACAGATGATTCATTTCAAGTACTTGTAAATAAGACGGAAATGCTAAGACGGACTTGGAAAATAGAAACGATGAGTCGAAAATTTAGTTTTTCTTATGAACAACTTATTGACTTTAGAGTAGAATCAAATATAAGGCCTGTTCTCATTTTCAAAAACGATTTGATACCGAAGTTTTAAGTGGTTTTCAATACGAAAAATAAATTGATTATACGGTTAAAAACTGTTGAGTCAGTAGATTGAAAACTAATTGAAAATAGTTTATAAAAGCAAGAAAGTGTAAAGGAAAAATGCATTCGATTTTCATTTTTGAAGATAAATTGAATACTTTTTAATACAATGTTCCAAGAATGTTTTGAATATTTCGGAAATTAAAACAGATCCGACCTGCTTGATTCGAATTTAAAAATATTTTAAATGATAAGAATTTGACAATTTGAAGAGTTCTAGATATATATTTTTTATGTTTTATATAAAGTTTAATATAATCAGTGGTGTTCCCATTTCCGAAAACTAATCGTTTTCGATTTTGTGGTCCTGTTTTCGTAATTCCATTTTAAACATAAGCTCGAATACTTCTTATTCTACTGCCTCAAAAGCACATCTTTTTATAACGAATTTTCCATTGGTATTCGAAATTTAAAAAAGCTTATTGAAATCGGTAATGGGAACAGTCCCGAATGTTATTTATCGAATATCTGAGAAACTGTGCTCAGATTACCTGCTTAAGATTCAAATAACTTTACAATAGACTACAATCATTTCGTTATCCAAAAGGGTATTTCATTTTCAATTGGATTCTTATTTTCTGATTGCTGTCACTTTATTACGCATAGTTCAATCAAATTGACCATATTTGGGGCTATACCTAAAAAAAAAAAAAAACTGTTTTGATTGGTTCAGTTTGAACAGCATAATCATTTATTTTTAGCTGATTGTGCATCACTTTGACTAATGCTTGTTATCGTTATCGTGTTATCGATGTTGAAGCTACCAGCCAATCCCCTGACGTAGCGTTTTAGCATATTTCATTAATAAATTTTCAGACTCGCCTCTAACGTTGATTTGTTGTAGTATATTCTACATATGTATATATATCTGTTGGATAAATTAGATATGCAGCGCACAACGCTGCTACGATCGCATCGTGTGCACTGTTTTAATGGCTAATAGGCCTGGCAACAGCGCTGTACCGGAAGTACAGTTGCTGCCAGTGTTGTCTTTGCCAGAGTTGTCGCTCTACAAAAAGTAAAAAAGGGTTTGTTAGTTCGATATTTGGCAATGCCTGTGAATTACATTTTTTGTGACGCTGACTTCAATTTTGTTTTTTTTGTATTTTTTTGTGACTCTGACTTCAATTTTGTTTTTTGTTTTGTTTTTCGGCATTGTGCTTTGTGTTTTGTATCTTACAGATACAAAACGCCTACCGCAGCGCAACTAACATGATGTTGTTAATTGAAAACTGATAAAACTGTTGCTCCCGCCTCCCACAAAGTAAGAAGGTGTTTTTTGTTACTGGGAACCTGCTTCTGTTTTCTATATATATATATTATATGAAATGAAGGAAGTCACACGTAGTTGAATTTCTTCTATTTTTTGTGTCTAGTTTCGGTTTTTTAATTGTCATTATGTATGCGTGTCGATCGACCATATCGCGGGGCGTGTTGTCAAATCTTTCTGAGTGTGTATGTGTGTGTGTATTTTTTGTGATATCTCTAATTAGTTTTCAATTCAATTTGCATTTTGTATTTGTAGTGCTGTTTCGCTTACTCTTAAGCTTTAAGCTCCCAAAAACTAATTAACTGTTTTAAATTATGGCAATTTTAAGTGCTTGAGAGTTTAATTAGAATTTAACGACTTAGTTCGACAAACAAAAATCTCTATAAATCGATAATAATGATGTTGCTTTTCTAATTTTTATTATTTTTTTTTTGTTAGCTTTGTTTAAATGATGAGCTGCTGAGTTCTTTATGTGCATTGCTTTCATAATTAGCTGCACGAGCTAAGTTATGATCGATTTTGTATGAACTGAAGGTCAGCCAACTTGTTGACTGCTTTCAGATACGTTTCTACTACATCTTGCCATATCTTGACTGTATTTTTATCTGTGCTTCCCCCTCAAGGCTGACTTTGCAACATGTGGAATAGCTACCAAAAACTGTCTGTCTCTCTGACTCATTAAGATAAGCAATTTTGTATGTCAATTTGTCAACTCCAAACACACATTGAAGCAAACCTCTTAACGGAACACAAATTTCGGATAGTCTTTGGAATATGCCAAAAATAAACAACCTGATTCGATCAAAGACCGTTTTGCCGACATTAAATACCGAAATAAATACCGAAATTATAGAAACAATACAATTAATTGAATATGTGTACTACTAATTGCCATACACTTTACCACAGCGAGGTCAACAGACTCCCCTTAGCAGATGTTGCATCTGTCAAGTGTCACATTAAAACCACAAATAAAACAATATATTACCTAGCACAAGTGTTTTTTTTTTATATACTATATATTTTTTCATTTTTACGCCCACAACTTGAATCGAACGCAACTTTCGCTGAACAAAATTGCAATGAGATCAGCATTTAAAACTTTGCTCAATGACCAATTCCTTAAAATGCAATAATCAAGCTGAATAAAATATTGAATATTTTTGTTATTGTTGGCTTATTTATGGCCTGTTATACATTTCACAGCTGTGCTTCGATCGGATCTGTCCTTAATGTTGTTTTGTATGTGGTGTGTGGTGTGGGAGGTTGTTGTCCATGACGTCACTTCTGAAACTGGCTTGCAAAACAAGTTGGCCTTTTGACAAAGCCAACAACAATCGCGCAAATCATTTAAATGACATTACACGCAAATAAAAACGTAAACAACTGCGATTGCAGCTAATTAAAGTTGAACGATTGTGGGATACCCTAGAGGGAAAGAAAAGAGAAGGGTAGAAAAGAGGAGGAAAGCGATCTTAAGCAGAAAGTATCTCAAATGTGATAAAAGTTATCAATGATTGATTGATTGAGATGTCACAGGACAGAAAGATAAGTTGAATCAGAGGACGCAAAGAATGAGAAGAAGGTCTTTACAAATAGAAAAAATAACAGCCAAGATTTAGAAGGTATCTAAAAAAAGAAGAGATCGACTGAGAAAAAAGTTCATTAAGAAAGAAGAAATCACGACGGAGGATTACAAAAAAAAAACTTGTAGAAGGAAAAATGAAAACTTGAAACTAAAGTAATGAAAGGAAGAAGAAATCATATTAAAAAGAAATCTAAAATTGAAGAAAAAAGGAAAACTGATATCTTGAACTTTAAAAAAACTGCATAGAAGTTATCAAAGTAAAAATTAAATACTGAAATGAAAGTATTTATGAACGAAGCCGTTAAAAGGAAAACATCTCAGAAAAGTGGAGTTACTGATATTATCAAGAAGTAACATATGAAAAAAGAGATTAGAATTGGAATAAGTTACATAATGGAGGAATCTCGGGAAAAATAAATCGAGGATGGAAATATTTGCGGGAAAATTTCATTATAGGAAGAATGAAGCACAAGAAAAAGTATTAAAAGATGGAGGAACCAAATAAATGAATTATATAATATTATATATTCAGTATTACTGAACGAAGCGTTTAAGAAAAATAGCATGACAGATGGAAAGAATAACAATTATTATCAATAAGTAACATATGAAAAAAGAGATTAGAGAGAGAAAAGTAAGCAATAATGAAGGAATTATTTACAGGAAAATGGAATTATAGAAAGAATGAATCGCAAGAAAATTTATTGACAGATAGAAGATCCAGCAGTTTTGCGCGTCAGAAGTTGTAAAGTGGAATTACTTCTGCATTAGTAAATGGTAAGGGATGCTAAATCAGTTGCCTGGTAAGGCAGAGAGAAGGACTTGGTAGACAGAATTGAGAGCAACAATGAGAGAGAGGTGGTGGGTTACGCTCTCTGAGTACATAAATGAAAAATCAGTGAAGAAGGTGAACCAGTTCGTGTTCCATCAGAAGGAAATTTCCACAAAAGTTTGTTTATTGAGCTTGAAATTTGAAGATATATGTAGGAGAAGTTCTATAAAGCTTCTTGAAACATTTTCTAAATCAAAATCTGTACATAATATACAAATGTTAGCTATACTCTAGTCGGAGACCTTTTTTGAAGAATGTTAAACACCCTTTCTAACCACGTTTCAGTAGGTATAGCAAAGACGCGACTCGTCGCCTACAATACGAAACCAGTCTGGAAGCATGTACGAGTATGTGACGAGCGGAGTATCTTCGAACAGGGTCGGGGTCTCTCGGGGTTGGGGTTTGGGGATTGGGGTCTGGGCCTGTCACTGGGTCACTTGCTGTGCTTTGCTATGCTGGGGGCCCTTGTCATTGCCAAGTGAAACAAACTGTGTGCATGCTACACGAAAATGCCATTGTTTTTATTTTTGTTATTTTTCGCTTGTCTTTCTTCGTTTGCACATTTTGTTGTAAGTTGTGCAAAATGTAACGTTTTTGTTGCTTGTTCAATTCCCATATCATATCCAGTCCAGAGAAGATCGGACACTCACTTTACTTTTTAAGACCAAATGCTACATTGACATATTTTTGCGTCTTGATACCGTCACTTTTAGTTGTTGTTGTTGTCATTGTTTCGAAATACTTAAGAGATATAAACAGTATATTGTACAATAACAGCAATCACAATTGTCCAGTAATGTCTCCATCTCCAGTTTTAAGCACATGACGCAGTTGTAAAGCGAATAACTGAATGAGTATGTGAGTGTGTGAGTGTTTGACTGATATGAGTATTTACTTTTCGGTTGACGCCCTGTGCACTGCCGACAACTTTTTAGCATGAGTATCATTACGGAAAAGTGTTCAGTCTGAGTTTGAGTTTAAGTCTGAGTCTCGAGTCTTGGCTTGGGTCTGGCTCTGGTCTGGGTTTGTGTCTGGTTTGTCATGAGACGGATGTGGCTTTGACAGGCGGAATTCTGGCGGTTTGGGCGTAAGCGTGGGTAGTTTGTAATAGACAGCCGGTTGGCTCATTCGTTGGTTACTTTGTTGTTTAGTCAAAGTTGCGCAAGAGTTATTCACTGCACTTGTGTTGAGTATCTGGCAAAACACTCATAATCATTTTATTCATAAATACTAATCTTGAGTAACAAGTAATAACTAAAATGAGTGAAAATTCGAATAAACTTATTTGAACAGTGAGACAAAGCGCTATTCATGAATACTCTCAAATACTCTTGATGAATACTTTAGAGCAGTATATCAAAATACTTCAAATCAAACAATTTGAAACTATATTTTCATTATTGAGTAGCATTGGTAGTATTCGTTACATGTTTTACGACTTTTTAAGCTATTCATGAATACTCTGAATAAATACTTGTGCTATTCACGCATACTCTTGATGAATACCTTAGAGCTGTTTATCAAAATATTTATAAAAAAATAATTATAAACTTTATATTCATTTTTGAGTAGTATTCGTAGTATTCGTAGTATTCGTTACATGTTTTGCGACTTTTTAAGCTTTTCTTAAGTCAACACATATAAGTCGTATTCATGACTAACATTCAAGCAAAAGGAGTACTCCTACTTAATTATTATAAACTTGTTTCAAGAATTTTCAATTTTAAATTGAGAAATGGTTTTATCCTATCTTATTTTCAAGTATGTGAATATCCAAATGTTATACATGAGCATGGGCTGAGCACTCATGACTAACTTTCGCCTATGATTGTTAAACATATTTTGAAGTTAATATCAAGTCAATAAATATGGTTTTTATTATGAATATCATTTTAAAATAAGGATTTCTTTAATCTAAGATATAATTAAAAAAAAAAGTTTTCAAAAATTTCAAATATGACCTAACGATTCTAATAGAATTTTCATTTAAAGCCGTGAATGAAAATGTTTAAATAAATTTCTTAATTATTCTGTTGAAATAGATATTAAAGTTTGAAATTAAAAAAACTAAAAACAGTTGTCGCTAATAAAGCTCCTTCAGCTATTCTCAAGTCAACACTCATGAATACCATTCATGAATAATAGCTGCTCATGAAGAGCACTCAAAATGTATTAGTTCAATAGAGCTTAAATAATTTATAATGCGTTCATCCTTGCTGCTGACCTTCCTTCATATGCATACTCGATTCACAGTTGGCTATAATCCACAGTTCATGGATGCCGTGTTAGCCAAACTTTTGCTTTAATTGGCAGGTAAAACTAGCTAACTGTTGTGCGACTGCTACTCCCCCTCAACAATTGTGGGCCTGAACTTGCCTTGGATATAGTATGTATAGATATATACCTATAGCAGGCGTCTGGCGTGCCTGAAGGCAATTCAAAGAGTCATAAGCAATCAGCTGGCAATTAAATGCTGCCAATTGGAAATCAGCTCAACGATTTGCAACTGAGCAATTACTAATTAAAAATGAAATTTGCGTAAGCGCGCCAAGCGTGTTTTGAACTCCCACACACACACACATACATATAATATAGAATTGAGTGCAGCTCGCAATCTGAATATCGCACTTGTATTGATTGAGGCCGGCCACTTGAGAACCAAAGAGCAGGCGCTGCACAAGTGGGCCGTAAGTGAGTGAGAGAGAGAGAGAGGGGGTAGAGAGCGGCAGAGTATTGAATTGAGTGAGGCAAAGCAGAGACGTGTTTATCTAGATAGCAAGAATCACTCGACTGCGACACGGCATGCAAATGAATGAAAGGCAAAGCTAAGATACTCACACACACACACTCAAACACACACTTGCACACTTTAAGCTCAAATGTTTGGCAGCATTAAGCCTACTCATTTGGCTTGAGCGGCTTAGTCACGACTTCCAAGGCTCTTTGTGCCAATACTGACTCATTCAACAATTCGGCTAGTGACAAATTTTGTCACTTTCAATGCATTTCCGTTAATTAGAACACAGCTGTTATTAACGCTAAATGTCACTCAACTTTCCATTTTTAGAAATGCACTCAAAAAGCATGACTTTTTTGAGACCATTGCGTCAACTGCAGCACTTCAATTTAAACTGGGCAAGTGCTTTACGCACACGCAATGAACTTCCAGCTGCTCAGCTGTTTGCTGCTGCCCGCTCTCTCTCACTCTTTTGCTTACGCTCTCTGTTAAGCTGGCTCTCTCGCAAAAGCACTCAACATGGAATGCGCTCTCGCATCTTGTTTTTTTTTTTTTTTGTTTTTTGTTTGTTGCCACAGCGGCTGTTTTTGTTGATGACTTGTTAATCTTTGCATTTGTACATTTTTATGGATTCTTTTACTATTTTTACACATCATATAATTTGTTGTAGTTGTTGTAGCTGCTTGAGTTTATAAGCAAACATAGCAGCAGAGAGAGAGCCAAGCACTGCTTTCAACCGCATTTTATAATTTGTTTTTTTTTTTTTGGTCAGCATCAAATCGAGTGGCGTTCCAGATACAGCACCCGCTGCGAAATTTGTTTACATTTGGTTGCAAGTTGATTTTGATGCTATTTTTGTGCCTTGCAATAAGGAAGTGCATTAGAAAGAAGATTTCGAACGAGGGCTGCAGCGTTAAAAATAACTTTTATGCTACAAAAAGTCTAGAGCAGCATAACCAAAGCATCATTTCTTAACTTTGAGCTGTTATTAGCTTGACCAACTTGTAGCCAAATTAGGGCTTTTTGGTTTATGAACAGCCATGACCATTAGCGGTTTATTTTATTTTCTATTTTTTATTTTCGCTAAGCCATAAGCGGCTTCCTCTCGCCCGCAGTTGCCGCAATTAAAGGCCCGCAGCAAAATGTCTCACAGGCAATTTCTTGACCAAATATGTGGCATTTTTTTTGGTTGCTTTTTTTTTTGAGTGAGAGACGCTTACTTGAGTCACTTACTCTGTCAGTTCATTCAGACAAAGCTCACATTTGTACTCGCTCACGCACTCAGAAAAAAAAACAACAAAAAAAAGAGTCGCTCCCACGATCGCGCTCTCTGCTCAGCCCACACAGACAGCAGTAGCAGCGGCAGCATTGAGCGCAGGAGAGCGAGCGCAATATGGCGCTACACCTGCTTAGCTCACGCACACACACACACACACACACACACACACACACACACACACACACACACACACACACACACACACACACACACATACATACATACATTGAGGCGCTCAGTCGACGCTCGCGGCACCCATTGAAAATCATTGCTTGCGCTCTGCCTGTGTTCTCAGTCCAATTTGAACAACGATACCGAGCGGTTGGCGTCCTCTGCAAGCAAATTTTCGTATTTTAAAGTGTGCCCAAAGACAGCAGCAGCAGCAGCAGCAACAACAATTGGTATTTACTGCTGCCTGTTCGCTGCCAACGCAGAGCCGTTTTTCTAACTTGGCCCTAAGCAGCAGCAACAACAACAAAAACAACGTCAACGAGAACGCGCAAAAAAAAAATAGTTGTGTGTGTTTTATGTGCAGGCGAAAATATAACAAAAAAATAAGCGTAATAATTTCTACAATTCAAAAGCTTATATAAAATATAAAAAGAAAATAAAGAACGCGTGTTTTATCTTGAGTGCAAATTGAAAAACTAGCAAATGTTAATAACTAATATTGTTAAATTGAGCAATTGAAGAAATGACTTTTTTACTTATCGCAGTACACTCAAAAAAAAATAAAAGCAAACTGTGTATTTGACATTTGGGACGAGGGTCTTTCATTTCCCGGGATAACTTGTTGCAGCTGTATTTGTTCCTTAAGCAAACTGTGTGTGTTTTTATGTGTGTGTGTGTGTGTGTGTGTGTTTGTGTGCGTGTGTGTGTGTGCATTTTTCAAATATTTGCAACGTTTGCGACGTCTCAGCCCAAAAAGACAGTTAAGAAACTTCTTTGCTCGCTTTGCTTATATTTTTGTTGCATGTGTGTGTGTTGTTATTTTTGTTGTTTTTGCCATTTTTGTTGTTTGTCTCGGTGCCTGCCTGGCTTTTCATTCAATAACCAGTTTCTTTTGAGCTTGACGCGCTCTTTTTTTTACATTTTTTTGGGCGCTGCGAGTTCTTTTTACCTTTTTTTTTTGCTGCTTTGCACGCACATTGTTTTGTTATATTTCATTTGATTTGATTTTGAAGAAGATCGCTGCAAGCGGAATTGCTAAGCAAATTAGTCATGCCAAACGGAATTTCCAAGTCTCTGAAATGTATGAATAGCGTTTGAGTCGCAACTCTACTTTCAACTCAAGACACTCGAACTCTACCTGTGTAATTTTCACATTTCTTGTTTGCCACATTCTTTGGCCCCTATGCACATGCCAAGCATAGTTTAGCTCAGCTCTCTCTTTGCTTGCGCGCTCGCGCTTGTTCTTTCTCTTTGACTCAAAAAGGTTTAGAACAAAAGCTGAGTGATTAGAAACTTGTATTTGTATTGGTGATCAAGGGCAATTTTATGCTCAAGCTCAGCTCAAGCTTAAAAGCAAAAATAACACACACACACATAGAATGACGAATAGACAGAATGAGCGACAGACTGACAGTTGAAACACAGTGTGCAACATAGCAAAAAGACAGCAAATAACTGTGCCACACAGTGTTGCAAAAGTGCGACAAAAATGAGTGAAATGTGAAAATTAGTTAAACAAGTAAAATACATTTTATGAGTTATTGTGTGAATTTTTGCATGTGAATGGAAACTACAAAAACAACTACAACAAGTGGAAAATTATGTGTGAAAACGGACATGCGGCTCAAAACAAAAAAAAGTGAAGAAAGTTGCGAATTAAATGAAAAACTACAAAAACTGACTGAAGTGCATTATAAATCATCGAATTATGCAAATCAAATTGATCAAAAAAATCAAAATTAAACAAAATAAATAATATGCATATATGCAGATAATTGAGTAAAAGTGCAAAAGCATAAGAAAATTTGCCAGACAGACACCTGCTGCAGGCTTGAACGCCCCCAACATTTGTCGTGTGAAAACTTTGAAAAAAAAAAACAATGCACAATAACAAATAGTAGCATTAAACAAATTGGAAAAAGAAAAATAGATAAAAAAAAAACAAAATAAATAACTACACGAATGTCTGAATGAGACAACAAAAAGAGAGAAATTTTGTAGCTGTAGCTGTAAATGTATCTGTATCTATATCTATAAATGTATCTGTATCTTAGTGTTGAGGCTACTTTTTTCCTTGTTGTTGTTGGTCGTATCTAATCAGCGCGACAGCTTGTCTCATTGGCCAGCTGCGTGTTGCGTGCTTTAACTATTATTTATGTAGTTATTTATACATTTATTATGGAAGTTGAAGTTGAAAGAAAGCCCCGCAGCGCCAAAGGGGACAAGCTGCTTTTGCTGCTGACCTCATGCAACTGAGAATGCAAAAAACAAAAATCAAATCGAGGAAAGGCAAAAATACAAAACATCCATTTATAAGCAGCCGAAAAAAACAAACTTCAAGAAAGATTTCGCAAATGAAAGTACAATTTTTTATTGTCATTGTTAAGTTTAAAATGCAAAAACGGGAGACAAACAATTTAGATCATTGCTCGCTTTTACTTGTGCTTTGTATCTGTATCTGTAGCTGTATCTGCAGCTGCGCTGTCTGATTTCAATTTATCTTTATAATTTCAATTTGTTCGCTCAGCCGCACCCTGTGTAAAAGTGAGACAAACTTGTGCCCTTTTTCATATGCTGTGCAACGCATTCAAGGCGGCATCTGCAACCTCATGAGGCATACATATGTGGAAGCATGTTGAGTCCATTAGTTTTTTTTGTTTTTTTTTTTAAATTAGTTTTAATGAAAATTGGTAAAGCTGTTTGTAGACAAATATTAAACCAAAGCTGCTTGGTCTTTGAAAAGTGCGCTATTTAAATTAAGCTCTGCAATTTAAAAATTTTTTTTTTTTTATATAAAATGTTTATTGATTAATACATAAGTATCCAATAAAAGGTGGTCATTGTCCACAGGACAAAATAAATTACTGTTTTGGCTTTTAAACATTGACGTTGATACATTTTTAATAGACAATGATTTCCAAAACTGGGAATCGAACCCGTGGTTTTGTGTGTCAGGAGGAATGCCTTTCCACTAGATTACATGTTTAATGTTTTTCATACTATTTAAGTATGTGTTCAAAGTAAAAATCATGTTTGAGTTCGTATTTGCACATTTTAAGATTTAATACTTTCAATTGCCTTTTTTAACAAAAATTTTCATATATAGCCGCAATTCAAAAAGAGCAGGGTATTTCATTTGCGGCATATCATTCAAACACTTAAATTTTTTTTTTTTGTCAATTGTCTGTAGTTTGTCGGGGCAGTTCAAGAGCCGCATGACAAATGCAGAAACAGCGAGCCGTCTGTCACTTGCAGATACACAGAATACAAATACAAAGATACAGATACACAAATACAAATACAAATACAAATACAAAACTACAGATACAAATGCTCATATGTAGATTGAAGTGCTGTTGCTGCGTGGCCTGTGCTCAATTCTGGCTGACGGCCAATTGGAACAAAATGCCGGCAACAACATTAGCAAAAGATTTCGCAAATAGACTTCCTCAACAAGCGAAAGAAAACTTTTACTTAATTTTAGTTATTGCACTTTGTTTCTTTTGATATGTTTTGTTTTTTATTTGCAATTCGATGCGTTGATTTCACGTTCAAGTACGTATGCTGACTCATGCGGCTAATTTACATTATTTGTGCATCTTCTCCATGTAGAGTTACGCCAACTCGAAGTCCAGGCTTTCTGTCAATCAGTCAGCGCAGCAATAAAAATAAAATCACAAAGTGCCATCCACAAAAAAAAAACAAAAACCTAAAAAAACTCCAACAAATCGCTGCAAAATACGTGCTAAAAATAATAAAAAAAAGAAATACGCGTCTGCGTTTGCAACTTAAAAGCGAAAGTATTTCAAAGTGCTTCATGACATCGACATCAACATCACAAGATGACATCGCATTCCTACTATAAGGATCGTCTCGGCTTCGATCCCAACGATTTGCAGCAGGAGGCAGCTGCCAACAGCCAACAGCAGCAATTGCTGCAACAGCAACAACTGCAACAGCAACATCATCACAGCAGCAGCACCAATTCCATGAAACGCAGCAGCTCCAGGCAGACGCAACATCATCACCAGAGCTATCATCATGCAACCACAACGAGTAGCTCGGCCGCAGCATCGCCGGCACGAATCTCTGTCTCGCCTGGAGGCGGCGTTGGTGGTAATGGCACCCTGGATTATCATCAGGTGCAACGGGAGCAACGCGATCGCGAATTGTATGCCAATGGTCACAACAACAATACCAACAATAACACCAGCGGCAGCAGCCATCATCATCAGTCGCATCATCAACAACAACGGCATTCGCATGGACTAATCGAGGCTAGTCCAGCGGCCAAGAAGGCCAAACACTCGTCAACTCAGGTGCAGCCGCAGGGCGGCTATGAGGATGCGTTGACGCAGTTTAAAGGTAGCATGTCCATTTGGGATCATTTTATAGAAGATTGGGATATAATTCGTAAGTCGGCAAAGGTTCATTTTCAACTCGTTGCTCGTTACTCGTTACCCTTTACTTGTTACTCGTCGCTGCTGGCTGCTCGCTGCTGCTTGTTTGCGAGTGGCTATTTGCCCGTTTCTTCAATTGTATGTATAACTAACAAAGCTGAAGTTCAACTCGTTACAAGCTACTCGTTACTCGTTGGAGCTGTTTTGCGAGTTGACGTCCTAGCTTGTCCAGTTGTCCAATTAACAAAGCTGAAGATTAACTCGTTCGATATTCGCTGCTTTTTACTCTCTTCTCGTTACAATTTACTCGTTAGTTGCTACTCGTTACTCTCAAATCGTTAATCGCTGCTCGTTTGCAACTTGTTTGCGAGCACTTCAGGTGCTTAAAATAAAAAAGCTGAAGATCAGCTCGTTCGTTACCCATTACTCGTTACCCATTACTCATTACGCACTACTCGTTACTTGTTTGCGAGTTGCTTTTTGTAAACTTCTTCAGTTGTTTCAACTAAAAAACAAAACAACACAGCAGTACGTGTCAACTACTCGTTACTTACTGCTCTCCATTTACTACTCGTTACTCGTTGGCAATTCAATTAAGAATAGTTTTTATCAGGGTTAAACATTTACTCGTTGCTTGTTACTCGTTACTCGTTTTCTGCTTATTTGCCAGTTTCTCAAGCTAACAAAGCTCTATTAAGAATGCCGCCAGCGGAAATGATTTGCATTTTGCGCATGCTTAACAAAATCTCGATTAGAAACAAGCTTGCATAATTCTAATTCAAATTATGATACGGTCTCTGTTTTAGTCTTAGTTTAGCAGCTGGTCAGGGTTCAAGGTCGTGCAATGATCGTGCCATCTAATAAATGCCAAAATAAATTATAACTTAATATAAATTAGAAATATGCAAAATACAGGGAAACTATTTGACACCTTTCTGTTTATGAAAGCACTTTGATTGAGTGACCCTGACCATGAAATTGATGGACATATACAACACCTTAAGAGTGGAAACAAACCCTCGTTTATATTTACTGCAAACATTTCACCTCCATCCTACTACTCGGCGACTCTTAAGTAGTATTTTAGGTGGGTCTTACTATCGCATGCTAACTTTTGTCAATATTTAGTTAACGTTTGCTTCAGCAGTAAATATTTAAAACTGGTTGTGACGAATTCGTCGCTTGGTCATCCAATTTAGAAATCTACGCGGCAATTAACCCTCTTACTCAACAAATTAGTTTGTGTTCAGAATTCTTCGAATTTTGTCTGAAAACATTTGAGTTATAAATATCGTGCACATAAACCAGTTTCTGATCTTTTCTAATTTATGAATTTTAGCTTTAAAATTTGTAAAAGAAAAACACATTTATGAGCTTTTTATGTTGATTTTGTTTATTAATTTGCCATTTGTTTGGAGTTGACACAAATCTATTTGAAACTCATACGATATATGGCATTTTAAGCCATTTTGTGTTAATGTGTTGATGGGAAACGCTTAACCAACTGTGATAAATGCCTTAACATTCTTGGTTTTTTTTTAGCTTTTTATTGAACTTTGCGCTCATCAAGTGCATAATGTTTATACAAATAGGCTTTTCTTTTTATACCCTTGAAGAGGGTATTATAATTTTGTCACGAAATGTGTAACGCATTGAAGGAGACGTCTCAGAAAAAAAAAATTGATTTATATTTGTGATCAGCATCAACAGCCGTCATGTCCGTCTGTCCGTCTGTTTATATGAGTTTTTCAAGACTTTGTTCTGGAGCTATCTTAATGAAACTTGGCACAGATGCTTCTGCTTACTGCAGGTAGTACCTATAGTTGAATTGGCCAGATCGGACCACTATATTTAGTTGTTGTATGAAATACTTTTTTGTTCTTCAAGATAACTCAACCAAACTCACTAAACCTAAGTTTAAAGACAGTTTCTACATGACGACAAAATCGCATTCAAATCGGATCACTATATCTTTTAGCTGCCATATGAACGATGAGTTGAAAATAAGTCTCTGTATGAAAAACTTTTGTGTTTTTCAAAATAACTCGACCAAACTCACTAAGTCTTAACTAAAGCACGTTCTACACATAAGATAAGTTTTCTTATGCAAACTTTTGCTGCAAGGGTATATATCTTCGGCACGCCGAAGAAAACATTTCGTTCTTGTTTGGTTTTGTATAAAAATATTTGTGACTGCATGTTTCTGTTATTTTATCAAGCGCATTAACGCTTAGTTTCGAAATTAAGAATTATTATTTATAGACAATAGCATAAGAAAAGTAGCTTGCAAAAAGCTCTTATCAAAAGTCAAGTAAAATACAAATAATTACGTGAATTTGCAAAGTTGTTATTATTATTATGATTGTTGCCGTTGTGTTTGTTTTTGTTGTTGTGGTCAATCAACGACCTTCGCTTTAGTGTACCAATTGTTGTAGCTATTGTCGCTGACATTGAAGTGTGCTAGTCAAATGCGGCGATAGAATGCAAAAATAAACATTAACGAACATCAAATACGTTTTTTCCAAAAGACGCCAACTGAAGTCAGTTAACAACAACAACAGAAACAACAACAACAGACACAGCAACAAAATACGTTAACAAACATTTAATCGTGGAAACGAATTCAACTTAGAACGTGACATCATCACGCGCTCACAAAACACGAACAACACTAATAATATCAGATAGCGTTTGTGTGTGTGTGTGTGTGTGTATCTGTGTGAAGCTCACACACACATACAATTTCTACACCTTTTTTTAGTGTGTTGTCAAATTGAAGTGAACCTTATAAATTTATGAACTGTGATATATTAACTGGCCCGCATTTAAATGATAAACTTGTTATACCCTGTATAGCTGCAACTGGATCGAGTCTGAGTCTATCAAAGCTCAAGTTACTCGAAATTTGTTACTTTATGCAAATGAAGTTTCATTCGAATTTTTGGCATTTACCACATCGCAAACAGCCGCAAAAGCGATAAAAAATAACGCAGTAGATATGAAATTTATTGCATTTGTATTAAAGCATGTTATCTAGTCTGTTATTTTTTTTTGGAAATTATCATAACAAATGTATAATTAACACAAGAGCTATGTTTGTTTATGTAGATCTTGAATGTTTGGTTAGTTAATGGAACTGAGTACATATAGTATCTTTCAGCCGATATATGCTTTTTGGAACACTTTTATGCCTGATTCTTTTTCAAATACGATAAAGTTGTAAATTTGCTAGCCTCTGATTACGATTCAATAAAACTGCAGGCAGAATCAGATTGTCGTCGGGCAGCAAAAAAACTGTGGCTAATTTAGCATGAATGAAGTGAGAAACAGATATTTTGAAACACTTGTTGTGTTTGTTGAGTCATTCGCTTTTAAATGGAACTTTGGCTCATTTTAGTCAGTAGTAATTAATACAAAATACAATTGCAGTTAATAATACAATGAAACAAGTTAAGAGAGAGAGAGAGAGAGAGACAGAGTCAGAGAGAGAGAGAGAGAGAGAGAGAGAGAGAGAGAGAGAGAGGAAGAGAGAGTGAGAAGTGACTCTTGCTCTCTTCTTGTTTCTTTTTTTTTTTCTTTAACTCTTATTCAGTTCGTTATCGAGTTTGTATTTATTTTTGCATTTTTTGTTTTGCTTTGCTGCTTCTGCTGCTTGAAGTTTGTTGTTTCTGGCCCTGTTTTATTATTTGCCCAGCACTAGAATTGATGGGGGCTTATTAAGCATATAACTTCTTTTACAACTAGTTATATATTTATATTGTATGTACCTTAGCACTCGAATTGGTATCAGTCATTGTGTCAAATTGAACTTTTAACGCTTTGTTCTGCCAGATAAACGATAAGATTCGAGTGCTTAAAAACAAGATTTGCGCTATATGATATGATATGATATTCACAAGAACTAAAGATATGTTATGTGTGTTTGTACAACTAATTCAATGTGAAATGAAAAACTATAGTTTTTTTTCTTTGTAACATTATCTATAGATAGTTTGCCATCTCTTTCTTGCTATGGTCAACTGCGTGCGCATATTTATAGGCCAAGAAATCAAGGCAAGACTTATCAGTTTGTTGTAGCCTTATCGGACTTTGGCCAAAGTCAATGCCTGAGGCATTGAGATGTCTATATATACACAGCTGATAAAGCTAGCTGAAACTAATTACAAGACAAGTTTAAATGAATTGTCAATTAACAACAATACAGCAGTTGAATTAAACATTTGTACAAACAAGCTAATTAAAAGTTTAGGCCATAATTCAATGCCCACGCGCATATTAAAATATAGTTATTATAGTTGTATATTTGATTTTTGTTTTTTTTTTTTTTTCTACTGTAGGCGTTCCATTTTAGCATAAATTATTCATTTATCAAGCAGCAATTTTCGTTGATGTCGTCAGCCTGCAGTTCAGATCATATCAAGTTTTATTTTTTGTTGTTTATTGTTATTGTTTTCAAGTGATTTTGCTTGAATGACTTAACACATAAAAATTGAATGAGCGCAAGTTGCATGATCCTAACCGACAAATCCGCATTACGTTTAAACGATTACAATGTTGAATGTATATTAATATAAAAGCGTTTTCTTTATTCGTTTCACGTTTCCACAACAGACGAACGCGATGCCATTCAAAAGAAGACTTTCACAAAATGGGTTAACAAACATCTTAAAAAGGTGAGTGCATAACAAACAAACAAAGTGAAGAGTAAAAACATAAACATCATTATCATAATCATAATCATTATCAATATGATCATTGTAAGTGTGCTCCATTTAAACTACCCACATAGTATGATAAACTGTGCAACAGTTAGGATCTCTTTCTGCTTTTACAATCTTTGTTTAAATCAAAACTACGTTAATCTCTTCTTTTTTAAATACAAGCAGCATTGGAAGTATGCCAAGGTACTCTCTCTCTCTCTGTATACATACTTTCATTACGTTTAAACATTTTCCTTTCGTAATATTTTGTCTAAGTAAAATTCTATTAATTCACAGACTTATACAATGCTACATGTTTGTGTTACCACAAATGGTATACCCTGTTGTTCACAGTCTGTAAGTTCAAGGTCAAGCGATCCATTGTATATACATATATAAATGTTGCTTCTTTAATATTATATTCTTTTTATTGAATTTTACTTTTATGCTCAATAATATTGCATATTTTGAGGCGCCGCTGCTGGCATTAACACTAAAATTGAGTTTATATCAATTTCTTTTCGTTTGTTTGTTGTTTTTCTACTTATTTTTGTTGAATACTAAAACAATTCTAGAGCACAAAAAACGTTTTAAACACTTAACACTTAGCTGCATGTGTAGCCTTCAACTTTTACTTTTGATCTGAAGTTTAACTTGTTTCGTTTTCACTCTTGACACAGGCCAATCGACGTGTTGTGGATTTATTTGAGGATTTACGCGATGGTCACAATTTGCTTTCACTCTTGGAGGTGCTATCTGGCGAACACCTGGTAAGTTGACTCGACCAAAAAAAACATGTATAATGTACACTCACTCAACATCTCTCATGCTGAATCTCTCTCGTTTCTTTAATAGCCGCGAGAGAAGGGAAAAATGCGTTTCCACATGCTGCAGAACGCACAAATGGCGCTGGACTTTCTACGTTTTAAGAAAATCAAATTGGTTAACATACGCGCCGAGGATATTGTGGATGGTAATCCCAAGCTAACGCTGGGCCTGATCTGGACGATTATATTGCACTTCCAGGTTAGTGAAAAATCATCTCGTTACTCTGCCTACTCGTTATAATTGTTTATTGTAAATGGAGCAAGTGTTCAATAACTATAGACGGGAGTTCGTTACTCTGCTCACTTGGTACTTAAATTACTCGATACAACATTTACTCGTTACGAAAATTACTTGTTTCTAAACTTATTTGTAACAACTATTTATATGGCCCTAATGGTGATATATTCTCGATGTTGTACCTACTCGTTATTTGGCTTACTCGTTACAACTCTTTAGTATTTGATAGCTGTGGCAATGCCGCTAAATTAAAGAAGTTTAAAGTTCTAGTTTTTGATTTGTGTAAATGAAGTAAGTGTTGGACAACTGTGGATGGGCAACTAATGCTACTCGTTACTTAGCTTGTTCCAGAAACGAAAATTTCTCGTTACTACAATATTTTAAGTCGTTATTTAGCCAATTCGCTACAACTTTTACTAAACAGGACGAGTACGCCGAGTACTCGTTGTTCGACTTACTCGTTACTTAGCTTGTTCTTTAAAGAGTTATGTAAAAGTGATTAAAGTACTGGTTAACATTGGGCATGCCAATTTTCATAAGAAACAGTCACTTCTTGTTACTTTGCTCGATCGTTACTTGATCAACTCGTTACAACTGTGAAGCAAGTCTTGTACAAATGTTATAGGGCTATTTAAGGTGTTAATTGGGAAGTTTTCGTACGGTGTTTACCTGTTATTCAGCTTACGCCTTACTCATTACAACATTCACTCGTTTCAACACTGACTCGTTGTTGGGCTTTCTCGTTACTTCATTACAACACTTACTCGTTGCTTAGCTCACGTGCTACTTCATTACAAAAATTACTCGTTGTTTAGCTCACTAGTTAGTCCAGTACAATACTTACTCGTTGTTGGGCTTACATGTTACTTTATTGCAACGATTACTCGTTTCAACACTTTTGAGAAAAAGGATAAAGTATAAGTTAAAGTAATAAGGCTAACAATCATTACTCGTTATTCGGTTGACTCGTTGCTTGGCCAACTCGTTACAACTGTTGATCGCAAAATGGAGCAAGTGTTGGATAACTGTGGGCAGTTAACTAAATGTTGCCCAACATGGCGACTGTTTCAAAGTCATCTGGTTGCGCCCACACACACTTGCAACAATTGGGCGAACAGTTGGATTGGCTGAAGGTGACCCTCAAATTGGCCGCCTAATTCGATAGATCGTTAACAATGTTCACAACAAATTCGTTTTTCATTTGGGCGTTTTGGCTTTTATATACCATAGTTTTTTTTCTGTTATAGTTTCGCCATCGATTCATTGAGCCAACAACTGCAGCACAGTTCAGCCCACACACACTTGTTCAATATTGAGTGTGTGTGTTTGTGTTTTTGTTTCAGTCTTGAAATGATCTGTGAGCTACTCCTACCCAGCAGCGCAGCTGCTATTTTTACAGCTCTCCGGCTTTGTTGACTTATTTTGGCGAATGCGGCGCTGCCTTTTAAGGCAGCCAGTTTACCTTCTCTTCACAACCACCACCACCGCCGCTGTCGCCGCTTCATTGCCTGACACACATAACCAAGTCCAAGTGGCTGCTACAGTTCGTCAACTATTGTTGTTGTTTTTATTGTTGTTGTTGTTGTTGTCCGCAAGGCCGCCACAGATCTCAGCCACTTGGCTGAGCCACCTACACAACTAAACTAAAAGCTTGCCTGGATACAAGTAACTCCAAAACATTTTTGTGTTTTTTATTGTTTTTTAAATACCGAAAATCCATTTAACAAGCAAATTTCCAATTTTAAATACTTAGAAGAAATTGAAGCGTGAGAATACTTGCCAAAACATTAAACACTATACTTTCTAAATTAAATTTTCAATAGAATTTACAGCAACCTTTTCAAATTTTTATAGATAATTATTGATTATAATCAATACGGAGCATTAAAACTACCTTCTTCATTAAAAAAAGCCTTATTTTCGGTTATCATAGAAGACTGTATGTGTATGTTTGTATATTCCACATATTCTGTTCAAATTTGATCAACATGCAATGGAATTACTTTACTAACTGATAAGATCGTAACACATTTAGTTGACATATTAACAATCGGTTGACAGATAAGTTTTTGTTTGAAAAACTTTTTTGATCCTAACCAAATCTGCGTTTTAATATGTTCTTTTCATGCTGATCAAATTGGATCAAAATCTGGAAACTGTATCTTAAAGCTGTCGTAAGAACAATTGGTTTTAATATATTTTTTTATTTTATTTTTTTATTTTATTTTTTTATTTTATTTTATTTATTTTTATTTCTTTTTATTTTTAGTATTTTTTGTTTCAAATTTTTTTTATGTTTTTTGAAATTTTTTTTTTTTTTATGTTTTTTTAAATTTTTTATTTTTTATTTATTTTTATTTATTTTTTTTAGTATTTATTTTTTTTTTATGTTCTTCAAGCTTTTTTAGTTTTTATAATTATTTGATTGCCACTATCTTAATCGATTTAGAAAACTGTATGTTTATACGTTATAGATATAGTATAGCTTTGATTTTTCTCCCAAATAATGTCAAAAATTTGGAAAATTTTAAAATACGTAATTGTTAAAACTTTGATAAGATCAAATTTAGCTTTTTTTACTTTGAGTGATTTGTTAAGCTTATAAATACAAGTTTAAGTTTGAGCTTATGCTTATCCTAAATATTCTATGTAAATGCTTCTACCCAAAACTCTTTTAAAACTAAAATGCAACGTATTCCTGCTTAGTTATTTCAACTAAAACTTGAAATCACTTGGCATGGCTTGGCTCTGGCGCTTAGTCATCGGGGCATCGGTTAACGTCAAGTTGCACATTTCCGCACAGCGTTCGTCTCCAAGTCTGGCTTCAAGTCAGTATGTGTGTCAACAGCTTCAACGACAATAATAACAACAACAACAACATTTACAACAGCAACAACAACAAAACTAGATGCAATTTAAAACTCGAGTATTTCGTAATTTGTGACGGCGCATGCCGCTGTTGCAGTTGTTGTGTTGTTGTGTGTTGTGTGTTGTGTGTTGTGTGTTGTGTTGTTGTGTTGTGTTGTATTCGATGCGTTCGGAGGCGGCTCGACTTGATCGATGGCGCGCATAAATGCTCAATGATGCTGCCAGTCAGCCGCGGTGGCAGCCAGCAATGTCGACCATGGGGCAACAACATTAACAACAATCTGAGGCTCCACAAGCAGCGTTGCTGATTCAATTGAATCGAGGCAAACGAATTGTAAATCACTTTGCAATGTGAAACTCAATCGCACGTCATTTACTGTTTATGTTATTTATTATTTCTTGCTGTCTCTGTTACTATCTTTGTTTCTCTTTCTCTGTCTCTGTCTCCGCAATTGTATGTCTGAGCCAAGGATTTATGTATATTGCGGCTGCAGTTGCGGGTGTCTCTATATCTATATCTGTATCTTTAGCTGTATCTGTAACTGATTTTATTTACCGCTGATGTCATTCGTTTGCTTTTGCACAATGCAAATTTGAGACGCGACTTAAAAGGATATTTCTTGTTATTTCTTGTAGCTCCAAATGTGTAAATATTATCATTTTTAGAGGTAGAGGGAGTCATATCTTTTAGGCATCACAAGTCAAATCAATAAGGCCATTTAGGAATGTCTGTTTATCTTTATAAATTCTAAATCTAAATTTGGTATTTGGGCATATTTCATGCTTATTATATATGCATCAAATCTTTGTTTTAACTAAACGTATCCCTGCATATGAAAAATAATGAGTAAGAATCGTTCTAGTAGCTAATTTTAAGACTTTTCATCAGCTCAAGCAAACAAACAAGCTAGAGTATTCAAGTTTTCATATAAAACTCGAATTAAACAATTTGAATACTTCTTTTGCATTCGAAATCTTAACAATCTTTGTCACAATTCACAAATCTTGTTTTGACAATACGTTCAAAGTTGCATTTCAATTATGACATAATGCCTATTTATACAGCAATTGCATATATATTTTGCTTGATTTTTTATTCATTATTTGTCTGGGTGTATTAAATTCAATTAAATGTCGCATTTTCTAGGTCAATGTGCAAAATACAAAATACTTAATTCCGATACGGAGGCAAAGCAAATAAATTGCCAGCAATTTGCCAGCAGCACCGGCGGCATTTTGTAACGCTGCTTAGCTATAATTAAGCTATAAATTGTTGCCGTAAAGTTAATCGCTATGATCTATGAAACACCCACAAAGCTGAGATTTCAGTTAGTTACGAGTATTGCATTGTATATATCTATCTATATGAGTAGACAAGTTCTGACAGGCCAGGCCTTTGCCTTTTCCTTTGAATTCGCCTTGACTTTAAGCGACTCGTTACTTCCGTCAGCTGAAAATATATTTTGTTGTTGTTAAGCTGTGCACTCAATTGCTTAATTTAAGCAAAAGTTTAATTTATGGCTTAAAATGCTAGATAAACTTTAAACGAGAGTGTGCCAATAGGAGTTTTTAAGACTGTATATCGAAATTTGAAATTTTAGATAATAACAAAATAAATTTGCTTTTCTAGCACCTTGACTATAAAAGCAGAACAAGAACTGTAGAAACGGGCAATAACATTATTGTACATTTTACAGGGTATATAAAAACTACTACTACTGTGACTAAAGATTAAAAGAAATCTGTGAAATTTATGTCGATTTGCGCTGACAAACGTTTTCATTATAAGTTGAGGCTAATTTTCCAAGCAATTTTGCGCACATTATTCAATGCCTCGTTTTGGCGTGTGGGGCAGCTCAGGTGCTTGTAGCAGAGAGATACAGATGCGGCTGCTATATTTGGGCGGATTACCATAACCGTTTCAACAGACAATACAAAAACAATATTTAGTAAAGGCGCCCAGGCGTTAAGTAACGCCTTGCTTTAAAGAAAGTATCTGTGAAATGCCGAGTTACTTTTGGATACACACAGATACAGACCAACACACTCTCAGCGACGATTCTCACGTCATCTTCAGTCGTAAGTCGGTACGTCGCAATTCCAGTCGAAGTTGAAAGCCATTTGGTATTTTGATTTATTATAAGACGTCGCGGTATGTGTTACAATAAAGTCAATGACAGCAGCAGGTTGTAGCCTTCAGTTGGGAATGAACAATAAGAAGCGAATTACCTGCAAACAAATACAAAAAGAATACAACAAAACAATGTTCATGACATCAGCGTTCTTATAGCTATAGTTATAGCTATGACCCGTAGCAACAAAAGTGTCACATACTTCAGAACAATAAGAAAAAAATCATATAAAAACGAAAGACTTCAACGCAAGCAGCGAACTTGACTAGCTTGACCAGAACAACAATAACAATAAATGCACTTATTTGTGTTAATTTATGACATTGATGACTGAATTTGTTATTATTGTAGTCCATTTTATTGTCTTGCGTGGGCAGCAGCATCAATTCAAATATCGAAATCAATCGAATATGAATATATAGTATTCAAACATAGTCATAACATTTTGAATGTTTGCCGTTGCGTTCATTAATAAATCGAATGCCAGCTTTTGCACAAATATGGCCCGAATGCCTGCAAACAAGTTGGAACATTTGTTCATTTCTACAATTGCTCATTTCATGCAATCAGTTATTCATTCATTCACTCATTCATTCATTCAGTTATTCAGTTATATTCGCCCCGTTGACCAGTTAGACAGCGAGGCGCAACCACGCAAAAAATTCCGCATTTTCGTATGCAAATTTGAAAGCTAGCCATATAAAGTAAAGATCAAATCGGATCGGGCACTTACATGCGGCTTGAACGTGTTTCAATTCACATATAATTAATATGAATGAACAACCATTTTTTAAGTAAATAAACAGACAGAGATACCTGCACATCTCAAGTGTACATATGTAAGTTTAGTTGAGATTACAACACGCCAGTTGCTTATTCTAAGTAAATAATTTATAATTTTATGGACGACGAGCCCACACGCAGCCCTGACAGTAAAAGCGGCCAGGAATGTTACCTATTTGGTGTGCCAAACATGACGTGCCCACATTAAAACTACAATAAGTTGATTGAATAAAACAATTAAAAGTTTATAAGATGCTTGGAACAGCTGTTTTGCAAAACGATCTTAGCTTCTGCTTAATAAACGTGAAATGAAGCAAGTTATTACTCCCTGTTCCCATTAAAAATGGAAAAAAGGGAGTTATAAAGTACTGCAAATGTGTGTAACAGGCAGAAGGAGACATTTCCGAATATATAAACTATATATATTCTTAATCAGCATCAACAGCCGAGTCGATATAGCCATGTCCGTCGGTCTGTCCGTCTGTGCGTATGAACACACAGATCTCGGAGACTATAAGAGCTAGAGAGACCGAACTTGGCATGCAGGTTCCTGTATACCATAAACAGATCAAGTTTATTTCAAATTCTGGATACACACCCCGGCACAAACTCAAATCGAAGAAATCTCGTAGTTGGGCACACTCGACTAAAGCATTCTTACTTGTTGTGGATCTAAAAATTGTATAACAGTTCTAAAAGCAGTCAAAGTCTTCAATTGAAAAGTTTCCGCTTAAATCTGTTTGAATGGAATAAACAAACATATGCAAAGAGTTCTTTCTTTTACAGTTTAGAGCTACTTTTGTTCTTGATATAGTCATATTAAACAAGTAAGAACGTTGCAGTCGGGCTCACCCGATCTTGACACTTTGTCTGCCTATGGTATATACCAACATGTATACCAAGTTTGGTTGCTCTAGCTTCAAAATTGTGGAAAAAACCTGCGTTCATACAGACAGACGGACAGACGGACAGACGGACATTTCACAAACCCAATATACTCTTTTTTTCCATTTTGGAAAACAGAGTATAAAAATGTAAAATATCGTTTCAACATTCTATTTCTCTATAAACTCAACTAGTGCTGCCATAAACAATAGCTAGGTAATTGCAAATGACAGCAGATTTGTGACATATTGGTTACATTGCTTAGAATAGTGTTTAGAATTCTAAACGTAATATGTCTAATTGCAATCACAATTAGCTACTGTTGAACGCACTTCCCTATTTAAGCTCTATTGCTATTGCATTTTGTTTATCCACCACAAACAACACGCTTGCAAGTGCACAAAACGCTGCTCAAATTACCCCACAAATAACATAGATAATGCACAATTGTTTACACGCTTGCATCATATTAGTATTAATATATAAGTCTGTCAGACTTTTTTAGGTCCGACCTCCTTTGACAGCACCCACCTCCTCCCTCTCAGTTACACTGGCTAATTAGATTTGCAATTCTATTGGTAGCAAACAGCAGCTCAAAAAAAGTACAAAAAAATAAACTAAACAAAACGCCTTCTCCTCCAACTTAACTGAAATCGTGTCTCTCTGACCCAAGCAACGACCCCAACGAGCACTTCTCCCACATTTCTATTGACTGTGAATGAAAACGTCGAAACGTATTTATTAGCCAATTATATTACGAGTAGTACTTCAATATGTGCGCAGTACATGTGGCGTATACACTGAGAGAAAATGCAATTTAAAACAAACATTTTTAAAATATGAAAACTATGCTTTTTTTTAATGTAAATATAAATTTAATTAAATAGAATTTGAAATAAAAAAAAAAAAAATAAACAAAGAAAAAAAAAAATAAATAAATAAATAAATAAATAAAAACTAAAAAAATAAATAAAAAATAAAAAAAAAGAAATAAATAAAAAAAAAATATTTATAATACTTTTCTCCCACAAAAACGTCAATCAAAAGAACGAAATTGAAACATTTAACTAAAACCAACCATTTTAAAATGAAAATGTTTTGTCAGAGTTTTAAAAGCTGTGTGTTTTTCTCAGTGTGGAAAATACTTATAAGTAAGCAGGTAGATAAAAGTACTCGTACCTCAAAACAGCTGTTGTTACTGCCTTTTAGCCATGTAGGGCAACGCTGTCTGGTTGGTTACTTGGCTGGTTGGTTGGGCATGTAACATGCTAATTAGCCCATGCTGGGCACTATCTATATTTTTCTATCACCTTCCCTGCTGCCGTACTTAAAGTCCACATAGTATAAATCAAGCGTTACGGCATTTCCCGGTCGCAGCCATGTCTAAGTGTCTACATTTATAGAGATTTCAACACCCACTCGCATCAATTACACTTTCTAGACGCCAAAATGGTGCAATGCGGTGACAGTTGATTTGACCATATTGGGTTTGGAAATAATAATAATATGTGCCTTGAATGCATTTTAATTGCTGCCGTCTGTTACACAGCACACTTTAAATCGCTTGGGTCTAAATTATAAATTAATATTTAATATTTGAAGTGTTCAGTTGCGCATTGTTTTGTAATTCACTAGATTATATGACAATTTATTGGTTACAAATTTTTCTATATATTTTTTTCTTTTTATAAGTTTATCCAATTAGGTAGCAGCTGTTTTTTAAATCGTTTTCAAAACACTTTCATAGATATAATTGACATTTTTATTACTCAATAAAAGCATAAAGTAAGTGTTAACTGTGAGCTTAAACAGCTTAATACTTTTTAGTACCAATTTTTCTTATAATTAGATCATACTTTTGTATGGACCACTAGTCGATATAGAGTGTATCAGTTGGGATGTACAAATTTTTAATCCGTTTTGGTATATATTTGAAATATTAGGAATATTAAGTACCATTTTAAAAGACTTGCTTTAAAAATTGGCAATTTAATGTAATATTTTAGAAATTGAGGACATTTGAGCAGCTTTGTCAGTTTAAGTAAATATTTAGCTGGCTTAAAACAATTATGTAGAACAGCTTCTCCTGATTTAAGACACTAAAGCACTTAGTTAGGGACTAAATAATTGAGCTATGTTTTGAGTACACATTTAGTTGTATTTTTGACACTGAAGAGGCATATATTATATACAAAACAATGCAATCAAAATATACCCAGTAAATCTTAGCTGTGACTAGATAGTTTTAGAACAACTGCATATTCCCATTTCCCGTTTTTAAAGTGGTACTTGATATTTTCCCTAAGATTTTTGACAGTTTCAGAACAATTGGATACTTCCATTCCTCATTTTCTGAGTGATATTTGATATTTTCCCTAAGATCTGATTTTATATTAACTCTATTTTACTGACTGCCTTCACATTTAGCTTAACAATTAAGTACCTACACTCTTAATCTGAACTGGGATTATACAGTTTTAGAACAATTGGATACTTCCATTTCCCATTTTCTGAGTGGTATTTGATATTTTCCCTAAGATCTGCTTTTATATTAAGTATATTTTTCTAGCTGCCTTCACATTTTGCTTAACAATTAAGTACCTACACTCTAAATCTAAACTGGGATTATACAGTTTTAGAACAATTGGATATTTCCATTTCCCATTTTTAAGCGGTATTTGATATTTTCCCTAAGATCTGCTTTTTACATTAAGTACATTTTCCTGGCTGCCTTCACATTTAAGATAAAACAATAGAGTTTTCTATGCACCTACACTCAAAATCTTAACTGGCACTAGACAGTTTTAGAACAATTAGATACTTCCATTATCCATTTTCTAAGTGGTATTTGATATTTTTACTAAGATCTGCTGTTATATTAAGTATATTTTTCTAGCTGCCTTCACATTTAGCTTAACAATTAAGTTTTCTAAGTACCTACACTATAAATCTTAACTGGGATTATACAGTTTTAGAACAATTGGATGTTTCCAATTCCCATTTTGTATAAGTATTTAATATTTTCCCTATCTGCTTTTATATTAAGTACATTTTCCTGGCAAATTTTCATTTCCCACTTTTTATATTTAGTACATTTTCATGTCTAACTTCAAAGAACTAGCGTCCAATTAGTTGATAAAAAAAGAAACCCAGTAACTTGCTATTATTATTGCCATTTCGCTTAGGTTTCAAAGGTTTCCCAGCGTTTTAGTTGCTTGTAAACCTGTAAAACTGATGTTCGCTTTTTGTGGGCTCTTTCTCTCCCTTTATCTCTATTTCTATGTCTTTTTCTTTCTTTCTTGGCTTTTTGGGTAAGTTCATCTGCATGGTTTTAGTTTGGCTGACCAGCTGTGTAATGACTTGGTCGTGATGTGTTATGAGCTTTAAATTCAAATTGCTTGCTTAATTTGGATTTGTGCGATTTGGCAAAACTGGAGAGCTGAGATGCTAAGATATGGAAATGTCGTGGGGTCAGCAAACTAATGCTTATGTCGCTTGTAATTAGTTGTTGTTGTATACTATAACTACTTCTATAACTTCAGATTGGTCTCAGATTACAAGCAACTTGACCCACTGTGCAAAGCGTCACAATTTTTAATCAGAAAACTTGTTGTTCTTTTCTGGTTTTGACTGCGTATTTGGCATTCTTATTGTTATTATGACCATTCTATGGCTTTGCCTTTTGTTGTTGTTTTGTAGTTGTCTATTCATTTCTTACAAACAAAGTACTTCTTAACCCGACTACCTGTTGCTGCTGTTGTTGTTGTTGTTTTGTCGTGTTTTGGGGTCTTGAGGCAAAAGAGAAGCCAAATACCGCAGCCATATTGCGAATTGTATTTGCTACCACAACAAATGACACAAAACAACTTTGAAGTTGAAGCGCCATAAAAATTGTGTAACTCTTTTTTTTTCGTAAAGCCCTTTACCCTGTAAAACGAGAGGCTATGAGAATGTTTGTAACGTGTGAAATTTCGATCATATTCGATTTCAATAGTATTAAAGTTTTGACTATCAAGATTATCGTTATTAAAATAGTTTATTTATTTTGTATACATTTTATAAAATTATTTAAAAAAAAAAAATACATAAAATTTTTTATTTTTTTGTTTGACAAAACTGATCTTTAAGAAAAAATCTTATTTCTGACTAGAAAATAAACTATTGATAGGCATGTCGATTATTATTCGATTGTTAGTTAGAATCGAATTCCGTTCTTCTGAGCAAATACACGCAAGAAAACCATAAACGAAATTTTAAATAATAAAAGTCTTAACTATCAATGTTATTTTAATTTTTAAAAATTGAGTTTTGGAAATTTTAAGAAGTTTATTAAAAAACAATTAAGAATACTCTAGTCGAGTGTGCCCGACTACGAGACTCCCTGCTCCCAACTTGCATTTCAAGCAGTTCAGCGGCAACACAAGCAAGCAGTGCACTTAACTCGTAAACTGCTTGTCAAACTGTTGTTGCTGCCAACTGAGACGGTCGTAATAGATTCTTCTATAACTTTTGTGCTATTTATCCGATCGTGTTGAAATCCGAAAGACATTGATTAAACATACATGTGTACCAAAAATTAAAGCTTTATCTTTAAAATTGTGGCTGTGGGAGTCTTTTGCGATTTGCGGGGGTGCGGGGGGGTGTATCCGAAATTTGAAATAAACTTGATCTGCGTATGGTATACACGAACCTTCATGCCAAGTTTGGTGTCTCCAGCTCTTATAGTCTCTGAGATCTGTGTGTTCATACGGACAGACGGACAGACGGACAGACAGACAGACAGACAGACAGACAGACAGACAGACAGACAGACAGACAGACAGACAGACAGACAGACAGACGGACATAGCTAGTTCGTCTCGGCTGTTGATCCTGATCAAGAATATATATAGTTTATAGAGTCGGAAATGCCTCCTTCTGTCTGTTACACACATTTGCAGTACTTTATAACTCCCTTTTTCCCACTTTTAATGGGAACAGGGAGTAAAAAGAACAAAAAGTTTCATTAGTGACTTAAAAATTAAACTATCGGTAGGGACATCGGTTGTTTTCCAGCTGCATAGGACATCTCCAATCTTATTAGTGTTTCAAAAAACTATCGATAGATATATCGATTGCAGCTCTAATATTAAATATTTAGAAATAAACTATCGGTTGGCATATCGATTGTTTTCCAGCTGCAAAGGGCATCTATAATCATATTATTGGTTTTTAAAAACTATCGATTTTCATATTGACTGTTTTGCAGATGCTTGGGACACCTCTAATCATATTAGCGATTTAAAAAGAAACTATCGATAGACACATCGATTGTTTTGCAGTTGCAAAGGGCATCTCTTGTTTGAGCACTTTCGACTAGGGCATATTAAATTGTTTATAATTATGTTCTTGTAACCTTCACTTTGTGTACTATTTGTTGTTATTGTTGTTCTGCGTTGGTAGTTGCTGCTGCTGCTGCTGTTGTTGTTATTCTTGCGCCGCTGCGTTGGCGTAGGCGTTTGTTGCCATGGTTGCCACACACACACACACATACACACAGTCAGTCAGGTGTTGTTGTTACCTGTAAACACATACGTCATGCGGTAGGAGCGCAGAGCTCGAAGTCAGCAATCCATAACGGGGTTGGCTGCTGGCAGCGACGTCGACAGCACACACACACATGTACACACGCACACACACAAAACTGCCTGTCAGCACGATCGCAATTTCAATTCCAAAAATTTACAAGCTTTGCCTTTGAGGAACGCCAACGCCGGTACGTTTGTGCCAATTCCATTTTGTTTCAAGCGTCGCTTTTTTATATTATTTAATTTTTTTCTATTCTCGCCACCTGACGCTGACTGCGCTGCGAGCGTCGCGGCGTCGCAAACACCTGGCCAAAGCAACACTTTAAGCGTTTTAACTTGGCCCGATCGCGTTTAGTCGTTGTCGAGTCGCCGCACACATTTGTTGTTAGTGCCACCGTCGCATGTATCTTATGTGTATCTAGATACATATGTAAATGTATCTGCAACTCGTATATGCATACATATGTATTATATTTAAACATAAAGAAAGGAGTTAAAACTCAAAAATTCTATTGTTTAACGCCTCGTCGCATGTACGTTAATAAAAATAAATAATAATAAAAAAACGAAAATCAACAAAAAAAATCGCGCGTCTTTTCAAAATTTGTTAGTGTTGAAATCAAAGTGAAATAATGCAAGACATAAACAATAAAAAAAAAACCTCTTTTGGCATGATGTCACAGTTAAAAGAGACGAGCTTAAATTTCAATTTAAAATTTCAATTTGGGATTTATATCTACTGCTTCACTTGTCTCCCCCCCCCAACCACTTCCCGACTGCCATATAAAGCTATTAATGCGGCTGCAATCTTTATTTTTTGATTTATTAAATGCCGCCTATATATCAATTGATTTCAATCTTTCAATCGTTGCTGCTGCAATTGAATTCCATTTTCTTTCAATTAAGTTTTTTTTTATGACGAGTTCATTTAAACGATGAGTCTCAAGTGTGTGTTGAGTGTGCGTGTGTGTGTGTTTTGTTTGGCCAACAATTGTAATAAAGTGTTTGCTGTAAAAACTGTAAATATAATGACGTGCCTGGCCATATGATTTGCGATTTTAGTTGTAATTTTTTCTAAAGCCAAGCTGCTCGTCTGTTTTTTGCTGTTCTGGTTCAGCGCTCGCTAAACAATTTTCGCCGTATTTTTAAAACACTTGACAGCGTTTTTGTTGTTGTTGTTGCTTATTAATTTTGTAAATTATGTGTTGTCATTGCCCAGGCAGGCACATTAAAATATCTGCTCAAGTAATGCAAATTCGAATTCGGCAAAAAGATCTATAAACAACAATTTGAAGTTGTCGTCGACATCAAACAGTAGCCAAGCACCTAAAATAGGCAGCAGAGCAACAGGCTAAACAGCTGCTGGCTACAAAGCTCAAAGCCGTTCAAAATGTCAAGCCATTAACGCCTCTTAGTGTCGCCTCCGCAGACACTTTAAGCCAAGTTCAGTTTTGCGATGCCAAGTTTTGTTTAAGCCAAGTTGGCAGCATTCGTTCAACTGTTGTGCAGCTTTTTGTTTTTTAGTTTTTTGTTGCAATTAGCATTTTTTGCGTGTGTTGCTTATTTATGTATGTATATGTGTGTGTGGGGAGGAGCTGGTGACCGCCATGTCACGCATCTGATGCTGCGCAGGCGTCACCTTTCAATAATACGATATACTTTTCGGGTGGGCGCACATTTTGGCCATGCCACTTACCTGTCGTGTTGCTATTGTTGTTGTACTTGATCTTGAGCCACAAAGATTAGATTTGCTTTGAAACTACGTACATTGCGTTCGTTTTTTTTTTTACAGCCAACTGCCTTTGTTAGCTCATATCAAGCGGCCTTGCTTATCTTGTCTTTAACAAAACAAACTGTCCAGATAGCCAAAAGAAATTTTATAAAAATCTATATTAATAATATGATTGATGTTTGTTATGCGTTTTTTGAACGCTAAAACATTTCAGCGAACGGCATTTGGAACGGCATATAACGTGTTTCATTCCAAAACGTTCCCATGCAAATATAATTTGCTAGCACAATTAGCTTGTTGTGGCTTTTGTTATTTTTTGTTGTTGTGATTTGTGGCCCCGCGGCTTTGTTGGGCCGTGCACATGAACTTTTAGTTATGCTTGGGGTTTTTCTCTTTCCTTTATTTTTGCAAACAAAAAAAAATAAGTGAAAAATAAGATAGAATCTTGAACGGTGCCATGCCGATGTTTAAATACCCTTGACGCACGTTTATAAAGACTTTATTTTTGTCAGCTCTATGAATTAGTAATTGCAATCTGTTAAATATTATGCATATAGAGCTGTTATATGTTAAAATCAGTAATATTTTTATTCAGAAATCTGACTCAGTTGACTGAGTTCGACTTTTATGTTGTAATACTTATATTTTTACCAAGTTTCTTCGATAATAACTCGAATGCTGAGAAATTAGACCTCATATTGAACGTGGCTTAAAGGAATTATTGCATTTCTGCTTTTCACATTCAAAAATAGTTTTTAGAAGTGATTTTCCTTTAATCGTACTCATTTTCATTTTTGACAAGATTTGATCTGGAGTTAAATTAACTTTACATTTGTTTGGTATTGAAACCCGTTTCAATTTAATAAAAATCGTTTAATTTACGAAAAATTCTCTTCCATAAAATATTCCTGAATGTGAAAACAGAAACAAGCCTCTATTCATGCAATCTATTCTTTTTATGTTTGTTCTCATTTCCGAATACCTTTTATTTCAAATCGTTTTCGAGTTTCGTAACACAAAAGATAAATCTTTTCAAACAGATTATTTAATCTGGTTTTGGAATTTTAAGTTCAAATCATTAGATAGGAATCGGTTATGGAATCTGAACTAATATGAACTTAAGAAGATACTTTTACCGATACGAAAGCATAGCTTAAATACCCGCTTTAAGGGTATTTTAAATTCCCTGAAGTCAAAAAGCCACGTCTGACAGACAAATGGATAATTATGTGTACGTACAAAACATAAATAATTCGCTCATCAGTAACAACAACAACAACAATGCAAAAGGGCCCCCTCTGTGGGTGCCTTTCGCTGGGGCAGTGGTGTGGTCTCTAGTGGTCTAGGGCAAACAGAACAAGACATCCGGTGGCGGTGTTGGAGCAAATGACGATGGCAATGCGAATGCCGGTCCCGGTGTTTGGCCAACTTTGACTTAATTAAACGCAAATTGCGGTGTCGGCTAGCTCAATTGTCTGTGAGCACGATAAGTGCGAGGCGGCGTTGGTTTTCAAACAATTAAATATATGTATATATATATATAAAAAAAACTTATATTGAAATCACGCACAAAAATAGCAAAATTACGAAACGCGCCGAGAAAGAAGAAACGAAACGAAAACACGAAACGAGTAACAAAGTGTATATATTTATAAAACGAAACAAAATCGAACGATAAACAACCAAATACAAATATAACGATAGACAGGCTGGAGTTCAAACTGCAGCCATGCACTCCAGCTCCAGCTCCCAATCGACGCTGAAGCGCACACAGCAGCTGGTGCGTCAGGCAAATGGTGGACAGCCGTATGCCAGCAGCGGCAGCGAGGTGGTGCACAGTTCGCGTGGACCGGCCATAACGACCAACATTGATGACTCCAGTCTGCGCTTCCGGCATGAGACGAAGCGGGAGCGTACTGTTGAGGCTGTCATCACGGATTATCCGGGCGTGGCACCCTTGGGCAGCGTTCCACACGAACGCACCAACTTTGAGCGTACTGTAACATTCCAGGATGCAGTGGGCAGTGGCAGACGGCCATCGGATAACAGTCGCGCTTTGGTGCCCTCCAGCGATTTGCCCACCGGGTCCAGCTATCAGCAGGTGACGCGTAACAAGCGCATCTCCACCGAGGTGCTCGGTTCGAGCGTCGAGAGCACAAAGACATCGCAACGTGCACCCAATGGTCATCGTCGTGTGACCACGCATATTGTGCGCAAGGTGACAACGCTGAGTCGCGCCGAGGAGAATCAACAGCCCGCCGAGGATCTATTGCCGCCCGCCAAGATGATACGCAGCTCCGAGCTGGAGTATCGACGCGCCCTGCCGCCGGCCATTGAGTCGTCGTCCATGCAGCGCAGAGAGGTAATGCGTTGAATGGGGGTGGTGTTGATGATGATGTTGAACATTTTATAAGGATTTCAGGATCAGCAAAGATTCCTAACAAATCTAAACACTTTTGCTCCATTTACAAACAGTTTTGAATATAACTATTTAAGTCTGCAACTACCCAAGTAAACTCCAGCTAACAAATTCTTTTACATTTTCCAGATCTCCGATATTGTTGTGGGCAAAGAGGACAACGTATCCGCTCGTGAGGCACTGCTGCGCTGGGCGCGCCGCTCGACGGCTCGGTATCCGGGCGTGCGCGTCAATGATTTTACATCATCGTGGCGTGATGGTTTGGCCTTCTCGGCCTTGGTGCACCGCAACCGACCGGACTTGCTTGACTGGCGAAAGGCAAGGAACGATCGGCCGCGCGATCGCCTCGAGACGGCCTTCCACATTGTGGAGAAGGAGTATGGTGTTACGCGTCTGTTGGATCCAGAGGGTAAGTCGAGATCTCTTCAAATAAAGAAACGTTTTTTAATCACCATAACACTTCTATCGCTTTAGATGTGGACACTAACGAGCCGGATGAGAAGTCTCTCATCACGTACATTTCATCGCTGTACGATGTATTCCCGGAGCCACCCTCCATACATCCATTGTTCGACATGGAGTCACAACGTCGCGTGCATGAGTATCGCGATTTGGCACAGCAGTTCATCTACTGGTGCCGCGAGAAGACCGCTTATCTGCAGGAACGCTCGTTCCCGCCCACGCTGATCGAGATGAAGCGTCTGCTGAGCGATCTGCAGCGTTTCCGCAGCGAGGAAGTGAGCGCACGCAAACGTGAAAAGTCCAAGCTCATACAGATCTACAAAGAGCTGGAGCGCTACTTTGAAACGGTAGGCGAGGTTGATGTGGAGGCAGATCTGCGACCAGATGCCATTGAGAAGGCCTGGTATCGCATGAATACGGCGCTGCAGGATCGCGAAGTCATCCTACAGCAGGAGATTGAACGCTTGGAGCGTCTACAGCGACTGGCCGACAAGGTGCAGCGCGAGATCAAGCACGTGGATCACAAGCTAACGGATCTGGAGACACGCATCAACGAGGAGGCACGCCGCATTGAGCGTCTGCATCCGGTGGATGCCAAGAGTATTGTCGAGGCTCTCGAGACGGAGATCAGGCATCTGGAGGAGCCCATTCAGGACATGAATCAGGATTGCCATGTGCTCAATGAGGGTCGCTATCCGCATGTGAGTGAGCTGCACAAGAAGGTGAACAAGCTGCATCAACGCTGGGCTCAACTGCGTACCAATTTCCATACAAACCTGGTACAGAAACTATCCGGCTTAAAGTTTCCCGTCCATGAGACGACTGTGACGCGTCAAACGCGCATGGTTGTCGAGTCCCGACAGATTGACACGAATCCCCATTTCCGTGATCTGCAGGAGCACATCGAATGGTGCCAGAATAAATTGGTAAGTCGAAAAGTGATTTGAAGTTTGCCTAGAAGACTTCTAAAAATGTATCTATGCTTGTTACAGAAACAATTGCTTGCCGCTGACTATGGTAGCGATCTGCCATCGGTCAAGGAGGAACTGGATCGTCAACAGCACGAACACAAGATCATCGATCAGTTCCATTCCAAAATACTCAACGATGAACGCCAACAGACCAAGTTCTCTGGCGATGAACTGAACCTCTACCAGCAGCGACTCAATCAGCTGCAGAAGGTCTATGCCGAACTGCTCAGTACCTCGACAAAGCGTCTATCCGATCTGGATTCGCTGCAGCATTTCCTGGGCCAGGCCTCAGCCGAGCTGCAGTGGCTCAGCGAGAAGGAGCAGGTGGAGATCACGCGTGACTGGGCGGACAAACAACTCGATTTGCCTTCAGTGCACAGATACTATGAGGTATGTCGATTAGTTTAAATCAATAATACTGCTCGACATGATGCTGATTACAATAACTCGGATATTAGTGAAAAAAGTATCAGTTTTACTTGTGGGTATACTCTTCACCAAAATCTACCGTCAAATCCCGGGCACCAAAAACACTGTCGGCCTGTGTTATTAATCGGTTAATAGATCATATGCTAGCAATTATAAATCAGTTTTTGTTATTCAGTTACAAATTATTCAGCTTATAAACTAGGAATATCAAAAATTGTCCATTTACCCAGCTATTTATTTATTTTATTTTTATTTATTTTGTTTTTATTTATTTTATTTTTATTTATTTATATCATTTTTAATTATATATTTAATTTTTTTATTGTTTTTATTTTGAATTATTAATTTTATTTTTATTTATTTATTTTATTTCTATTTATTTTTTTTTAATTTATTTTATGTTATTTTTATTTATGTTATTTTTATTTTGTTTTTTTTTTTAAAGTTATTTCAATTTTTTGTATTGTTTATTTAATGTCGAATAATGACAGTCGACATATTAAAATTAAATTATTTAGAAAATTAAATTAAAATTGTAAAAAAAATGAAAATTAAACTTTAAAAATACAATTAAAATTATCTTTAAAATTGAATAAATTAAAAATTGGTCCAAGATTCGTTGCCAGGATTGGTGGAAACCCAGAAAAAACACAATCAGAGCAAAATAATTGGATAATAAAAATGAGTAGTACTGTTAAATTTAATAGTGTGAAATATTCAGAGCTGTTCTCACTTCCGAGTTTTTGTAGTTGAATTTTGTCGAGAAGTGTAATTCCTAGAGCTAGTGCTTGTTTTATATATATGTATGTGCTTTATCTTATTCCAAGCGTGCATTTGGTAATGGCGACGAGGTAAGATCGGTTACAAATTCCCAAATAGGGAAATCTTTCAAAAAGCAATAAAAACCAACCAAGTGCACTTTCTGCATGCCACAGCAATTAACATGCCTTCTAATCTCACCCCCTTTATAATTTCTTTTCACAGAACCTTATGTCCGAACTGGAAAAGCGTGAGATGCACTTTGCCACGATCCTGGATCGCGGCGAGGCATTGCTCAATCAACAGCATCCGGCGTCTAAGTGCATTGAGGCACATCTGACGGCACTGCAACAGCAGTGGGCGTGGCTACTGCAGCTAACGCTCTGTCTGGAGGTGCATCTAAAACACTCAACCGAATACCATCAATTCTTTGCTGAGATCAAGGATGCCGAGCAATGGCTAACCAAACGCGATGAAATACTTAACAGCAAGTACTCGCAATCCGATTTTGGTTTGGATCAGGGTGAGGCGCTGTTGCGTGGCATGCAGGATTTACGTGAGGAGCTGAATGCGTTTGGTGAAACGGTTTCCACGCTGCAGCGTCGTGCACAGACCATTGTGCCGCTTAACAAGCGCCGCCAGCCGGTTAACCGTCAAGGACCTGTGCAGGCGATTTGTGCTTATAAGCAACAGGGTCAGCTGCAGATTGAGAAGGGTGAGACAGTCACACTGCTGGACAATTCGGGACGCGTTAAGTGGCGCGTGCGCACAACCAAGGGTCAGGAAGGTTCCATACCCGGTGCCTGCCTGCTGTTGCCGCCGCCAGATCAGGAGGCTATTGATGCGGCCGATCGTCTAAAGCGTCTGTTTGATCGCTCCGTTGCGCTGTGGCAGAAGAAACATTTGCGTCTACGTCAGAATATGATCTTTGCCACGATACGTGTGGTCAAGGGCTGGGACTTTGATCAGTTCCTGGCCATGGGACCAGAGCAGCGTACGGCGATTAGGCGTGCCTTGAATGACGATGCGGATAAATTGCTTAGTGAGGGCGATCCCAATGACCCGCAGCTGAGACGCTTGCGTCGTGAAATGGACGAGGTCAATCGCTTGTTCGATGAGTTTGAGAAACGCGCCCGAGCCGAAGGTGAGTGTGGGATGTGGGTTGTCGGTTGTGGGCGTGGGCGTGGTCTTAGTCGCGTTTCAATTGATGGCGTTTGGCCAGCTGTCAGCGCAGCTTTGTAGTAGTTCAAGAGACCAATTAAGTTTGCTTAATTGAATTGAATTTAATGGTCGCTTCAGTTGTTGCGCCAATCAACTGTCGACCAGGAAGCTCAACTTAGTCTCAAGCCTAAATTCATACGCGACGCAAGTTAAGCAAAGCTGAACAAAAATGAAGAAGCTATTCGCGGGTGCTAAAACACGCGGTAATCGCTCAGCTTTGAGTCTGCAACTGCAATCAGGACTAATCCCAATGAAATTTTCTTTTTTTTTTAAAGAGGAAAGCAAACAGGCCAGCCGCATCTTTACCGAAGAATGCATTGCCATCAAGAGCAAGCTGGAGGATATGGCACGTGAGCTGGATCAGATCATACTGGCACCATTGCCACGGGATCTGGACTCTCTGGAGCATGTGCTCGAGATACATTCAGATTATGAGCGTCGTCTGCAGCTGCTCGAACCAGAGCTCAAACATTTGCAGGAAACTTTCCGCACCATTGCGCTAAAGACGCCCGTCCTAAAGAAATCGCTCGATAATCTAATGGAGCTATGGAAGGAGCTGAACACGCAGAGTGGTCTGCATAAGGATCGCCTGAAGCTGCTCGAAGCCTCGCTGGCTGGCCTCGAGGACAACGAGCATGTCATATCCGAGCTAGAGAACGAACTGGCCAAGCATCATGACTTGCCCTCCACCGCAGAGGGTCTACAGCTGGTGTTCAAGCAGCTGACCCACATGCAGGACATCATTACACAGCAGCAGCCCCAAATGGACAAAATGAATGATGCAGCCGATCAGCTAGGACGCATGGGTGTGCCCACCAAGGTGTTAGGCGATCTCAAGCGTCTGCATTCGAATGTGGAACGCCTGAATACGCGCTGGAGTGCGGTCTGCAATCAATTGGGCGAAAGGTAGGATACAACATCTGTTTATGGTTTGTTGTCACCTGCAACATCCACATTGACGCTTCATTAAACACTGTTTGAAACCTGTTTATTCATATCCATTCACACCAACCTTTTATAGAATGCGCTCTTGCGAGACCGCAATCGGGCTAATGAAGAATCTCCAATCGAGCGTGCAAGTCGAGGAATCATGGGTGGATGGCACCACAGAACGTCTATCCGCCATGCCCACAGCGACTTCAGCTTACGAATTAGACGTGAGTAGCTTCAGAACTATATTGCTATATTATATATTGTTTTCTTATTATTATTATTATCATTTGATAGTACACTTTATCAGTTTCTTTATATATACATTTTTTTTAGAGTACACCCCACCCTTGTATAGTTTTTAGTGAGCGTATTCCGACCCTTTAGGGCCACGATTCAAAAGCAACACAAAGTATATATATATATATCAATTTTTTGATTTCAATGTATAAAATCGAAAGCGTAGTATTATTATTGCTTACCCAGTGCCCCTCGTCCCACTTTTGCCCAAAAGTAGTTTTGTTTTGGGTTACAAAACTTGGTGATGGACATGTTTTAAATGTCTGTAATGTGTGCTATATATATTTTAAATATTATTTAAATTGTTTAACTGTCCCCCAAAATGTCCATTGTATTTGTAACTGTAACTTTGTTCCAGAAAAATGTATAGTCTGTAGCTCTTGTCTAATCAACCAAATGATCGTAGAATGGTGTCAGTTGCCAGACACCTACACACACATATATATATTTATAATGTGTATATATACATCTATATATATATATATAGTTTTTCCAACAACAAACTCCGTGCCGTCCAATACACACACACCTGTAAACACAATACTGTACAATTTTACCATATACAACAATTTTATGTCTCTGTAGTTTTTGAATTTTTATTATAATTTTATGTTTTTGTAGTTTTGTTTTTCTTAGTTTCTTAAGTTGCACCAACTATATATATACAACACATATATCACCTATCCCATATCATATGTAGTTTTTATTCGTATTTGTAGTTGAAAACTAATTGTATATGTATTCTTGTCTAATTTCTTGTATTTTCACCATATATAAAAAAAATTAAATATTTCACAAAAAAAAACAATATCAATTTCAAATTACACACTATAAAAACACAACACAATGAACCAACAAAAATCCAATCAATCAATTTAAAAAATTACCAAAATACCAAAACAAAAACAAAACAAAAATCCAAAATATGTTGTCCACAAATTGCTACCATACCCCCCTCGCAACATATAGAAACTGCTCGGAGCTGCTATCGAACGAAAACCAAAAATCGAAAATGTCAACGTGGCTGGAGGACGACTCATTCGCGAAGCTAAGGTAAAAATTTGTATGCCTGTTGTTGTGTGATTGTCTGACCTATCGTAACTTTTAGCAAAAATTCTGTAGACAGTATTTACAGTACAGTGAAACTTTATCTGCTATTAGTTCTGGCGGCGGTAAATAGTAAATATATAGGACACAGCTAATCTAGGTTTACAACAAGTTACAATTTATAGTTAAGATTTGAAAGATTTATAGATACTTCTGCAAAATGAAAAACTGTAAAGATTAGATCCAATCTTCAGAGTCTCGATATCAGTTCTTCAAGGCTGTTTCGCTTCTTTGAATCTCCTATTGGAAAAGTTCTAAATTAAGTACAATATTATTGAAAAACAAAGAGAAATGTACTGTTAAGTCTACAGTATTTCTTAGGACTCCAAGGACTCTAAATTAATTAAATAACGTCTATGCAGACGGGAAACATAGTACTACTTCAAATATTTGAAGGCATTGATTGCAATTACTTATATAAAGAATTTGAAAATAAAAGAGTCAAATGTTTTGAATGTAGTCATTCTTGTTAACTAAAGATCTTCAACAGTCCAAAGACACTGCTTAAACAAGATATTAGATATGTAATAGAGAAAATCCATTTAATACATATTTTTAGCTAAATACACTTAACAATAAAGTTTTCTGTACGGGAATGCTATCAAAATATCTCCATTCTCAAACAGTATCTTTGCTAAAAGTTCATCAAGAAAGGTATTTTCTATATTCTAAGGATCAGCCAATGTCGAGTAACTTCTCTTTTTGAATGATTGTGCGTGTGATTGTGAAATTTTCGATGTTGAAAAAAGTCTCTCAACATTCTGTATGTTGAGCTACTCTGTACTCCTGTAGCTGTTCTACCCTCTCTCTATTTTTATTTTTACTATAACTCTGTCTCTATACAACAACAACAATATTTAATGCTTTTTAAAATTTCGGGGCTCAATGGTGAGACCATGAAAAAACTAAGCTCGAAAAGAATACGAGTTGTTAAAACTGTGGGTACAAGGTGCGTCAATAACACTTGGGGTAAAACAACAACAAAAACAACAACATTCTTACAAAACTGCCTACAAATATTGACCAACACAACAACAACAAAAACAACAACCAAACAAACAAACAACAACAACAATACTCACACAAAACAAAACAATTAAAAAGCAATTGCAATCAACGTAATTTCGTATTGATTAATCAATGAAATAAAAAGCACTAAATATATATTATTCTACCCCTACTCTTAAAAAAAAAACCTCAAAACCACAAACCAAATTAAAATTTGTTTAACACACAAAATTACTAACATTTAACCGAAATTAACCAAAACGGATAAATGTCAAACTTCAACGTGGGCAACAACAACAACAACGTGGATCAACATCATCATCAACAACATCATGGATTACTATCCTATCAGATTTATGATAGTAAATGCCTGCGCTTCGTCGATTGGCTGCTTGAGGCACGTCCCTCATTCTCGCCACCACGTCGTGATCTGCGTCCGGCGGATAGTGATCCGGGTGCCACACAGTATTATAGCCAACGATTGGATAATTTAAATACGAAATACGACAGATTGCTGGAACAACTGTCACAGAGGCTAAAAACTGCAATCGAGGTGAACGGCAGCGATGGTCTGGTGAGTATCTGCGACCCCTCTTATCGATGCCATCACATTTTGGAGCTTTTGCGAGAGAGAGTGTGCAAAATTTTAAAGAAAGAGAGTACAAGTGTAAAACTTTTGACGTCAGTTGCTAATTTCAGATGCAACATTCAATTGTCAAGCGATGAATCGAAGAGCATCGTTCATTACACCTACAAATATAGTAAATATATCTTCTATCTCAGTTCTCTGACGATATCTCTGACAATGTCTCTGACAATATCTCGAGAATACGTCTCAGGTTCAAGTTCAGCATTCTGGAAACAAGTTTTATGCTTTCGTTTTCTATACGTTAGGTTCTCGCGTACTTTGTATCTGTATCTTTTGTGTCTGTTGTTTTGTATCTGTTAGTGCGTCTTGTGCACTGTTATTATTATATTAAATTAACCTTCAAAACACACGCAAACAAAAATAATGACATCAGTTTGTACGTCGAGAGTGTCAACGTTTGAAATGTTGCCTCATAAATCACCACTTGATTAATTTATAAAAAATATAAACTTTTCTTTTTTTTTTTGTATTTTTGTGATTCTTGTTTACTCGTGACAGTCGTTTGTCTAATGTGCAAATTGCATTTCATGTATATAGTATTGTATATATCTCATAACTCAGATATAAATATAGATAGATTGCGTTTGTCTTTTTTTTTGGCCAATTAGGCAAATGAAGTCAACATTCCAATTAAGAATTCCGTTTAAACTCTATGATGTCAAATATGTTAATGTGCATATTTTGAATATATTTTTTTGGTTCCTACTTCTATATATCTTGGCATTTAAAGCGACGTCATCGACTTATTGTCGCTATAATTATTTCATCTGTCAACTCTTAAAAGTTATATGCCTTTTCTATTTGTTATTGCCATTTGTCTAATTTTGGGCAACTGGTTTTTTTGATTTCGGTTTTTGTTTATGCGTGGCAGCGCCTCAAGAAATTTCAATTATAAATTCGTTTGACAACTGGTTTGATATTGACTATGAGCAAAATAAACTCAAACATTGCCCATGTTTATATATAAATTGTATAAATATTTAGCTGTTTAATTAACATAATGAGTGAGTGTGGTGAAAGGATTGCTTCTGTGTTGTTGGGTCAGTAAACCTTGAAGTGCACAGAACTTTTACCTATATCGTAAACATTCAAATTAGCACACTTCATGTCCGAGATTGGGGAATGTGTTGTTCTCAGCCTTTAAGCAAAGTGACATCATAAATGCTACTACAAACTACAACTTCATTGCCAGTTTGAGGTTTCAGCTTAGAGGCTTAACTTGATATGCATAACATGGGCGGCCAAGCTTGGCATTAAGTGGAGTGAATGAGCCATATTGCTACTAAGAAGGTTGTTGTTTAAGCATTAGACAGCAACAAACTGGTTTTTTTTGTTTTTCAATCCAAAATCAAAAAAAAATAAAAAGAGCAAAAACTTCAATCTCAGAATCGCACAGAAGGCATGTTGCCTCCTCTCTTAACTTCCGCATATTGTTTTCAACTTTTGGGCATTTACGTATGGAAACAGTGCCTATTGTAAATGGATTGGTTGTATTTGGTTTATCATCTTTGTAATAGACGCAACAGCTGAGTAATATAGCCGGCTTTTTGCAAGCTTTTTTGCCGCTCTCCGCTAAGCTTTCATGCACAGAAAAAAGCTCGCTCTTTTTGCGGACTACGGCTGGCGTTTCCGTTGTTTCCATTCAGTTTCGAATGCGACGTGGTTGTATAACGACGTAAAAATTGAACGCGTGTTTTTTCGCGTTATTTAAAAAGAGGTTTTTTGACGTGTGTGTGCGTGTGTGTTTTTGTCTTGTCTTGTGCCGTAGAACGACAAGCCAAAAGGCAAAACCTCAATTTGAATTTAGTTTTTGTGCATTTATGCAAATAAATTGTGTCAGTGCTTAAGAAAAACGTGTAAGGTTAACAAAACAACATATAGTATTATGTGCCATATAGGTCTTGTAGGCCGGCCCGTAACACTCATACGCCGCGTTGTCACATACAAATAGAAAGTGCGACTGTAACTGTATGTGTGTGTGCCTGCAATGGAACACAAATTCACGAATGTGCCCTGCTTTTATTTGTTTAATAGAAATTTAAATTTTCGACCCACACGAGGCCCAAATGCGACATGAAAAATGAAGTCACTCGAAGCGAGCCGTTCACAAAAAAAAGCATAGAAAACAGAATAGAATCAAAATGAAGTGTGAAAAAGCCAAAATAAAAGCCCAATAAACACATGCAATATTCAAGTGTAGCCTTGAACATGTCGCAAGAATTCATCCATATGTTTATTTTTGTTGCTTCTTTTATACTTATTTTTATTTTTGTACAAAAATTGTTGTTAGAGTTTACACAAGAGCGGCATGAGTCAAGTGCTTGTTATAAAAAAAAAACAAAATTGCTTAAAAAATAATAATAATAACGCGGCAGTAAAAAGTCAATTAAAAAACTCAACGCTTTGCACTAGGGCATTATACATGACTGCTCAACTGACCTACACACACACACTCACACACACCTAAAAGCACAAGCTTATATACCATACAATATATGTGACATATGACAGCAACTATCAATGACAGCGATCAGCTGCTGTCAGTTCCAAAGTTAGGCCAAGGCGTAATCTAATCTATGCATATTCAAGTTGCAATACATCAAGTATTTGGGGAAAGAGCAAGAAAAGCGCCTTTAAAAATAGTCACTGATTAAATACATTTTGATAATTTCCATTAATTTTGTTTAAGAATTCTGTCGCTCATTCATTTTTGTGTGTGTTCTTTTTATTTATTTATGTGTTTTTTCCGTTTGTTTGCGGTCTTTTTTTGTTCCCATGTTCATTGCGCTTTATGTGTGGTTTTTGCCTTTGCCTTTTGCATTTCTCATACTTGCAACGCTTCTATTTATCGATTAAACTTGGTATAGAACAATTTGGCCGCCGCCTTAAACACACACACATATACACTTGTATACATACATAAGTATTTTTAGTTAGAAATTATGTGCGTGTGTGTTTCTTCTATAAATTATAAAAAGAAGACAAAAAAAAGTATTTTAATTTAAATGAAAGCGAACGCAGTGCCATGTCACATATTTGAGCAGGCGCCTATTTTTATGCAAAGGTGAGGCATGCTGCATGCTGCATGTTGCAGCTGCACACGCTGCACAGCTAAAGCTCCCTGCTAGCCGGCGACTATCCAGGCAACTTAGTCATTTGCTTTTGTCTAAAAGCGTGTCAAGCACACAACTCTTATATGAACAGGAGCGGAATGGGGCTATAAAGGTGGCCCAAAACGAGTGCTGAGAAAAAATAAACGAAAGCATTGCAAATTGCTTTAGATTCATTTATTATTGTTTTTGTTGTGGGCGCACGGCAAACTTGTTTTTTTTTAGTATATAAAAATATACATATTGAAATTTGCTGATGACATCATTACTTGTGCTCATTTCATGCTCAATGTGTTTGTGTTTTATATATATTTTTGTTAATTATAATTTATTTGTTTGCTTCTACTAACTCTAGGGCGACCTTCGGCAGCAATTTTTTTATTTTTTTTTTTAATAATCTTTAAATCGCCATAAAGTGATTGTCTAAGCGTTTATAGAATTTATTGCAAGCAATGCTTGAAAAGTGAAAAATGATTGAAGAACTCCATTAAACAATTCGTTCTCGATTAAAATCTGTTGAAATTACAGTTGTTGTCAGTCAATTGAGCTTTTTGAAGGGGTTCCATATGCCCCATGTACACATGTCCAGATGCAGATACCACACGCTAAGTGAATCAATGCCGCCTTGTTGTTGAATGCCACAGGCAAATAAAGATAAAATTTAATTATACAGTTTGCAGATTGAAAGCGGTTCTACGTCGGCTAATCTCACCCATTTCAAAGTTGACTCAACTGAGCCATTAAGAGTTTCAGTTCTTATATATATTCCGTGTACTCGTTCTTCTACTCTCTTTTTTTTTGCGGCATTTGCACGTTCATTCTTTATGTGGCCCTCCAACAATAGCGTCATTTCTATTTTCATAAAGGCTTGTTTATATATATATGTTTATATGTCTCGGTTTAAATGTGGTATGTGTGATATGTGTGCATTGGTATAGGTAGATGATAAATATAATATGCCTCGAATACCGCTGATAAGTCAAGAATAGTATTTACGATTGCCGGCAAAACTAATTATTTTGTATTTTTGTTGAATGAAAGTCTTGTTATTTTTAAGGCATAACCATATAGCAGACATTATGGCTACAGTTTAGTAAAAGATTTGTCATTTCCTTGCTTATTCATATAAACCAGAATACAGCATTTCTCAAATTCCTACAAGTTTATCGATCTTATTCTTTGAAATCTATTTAAACTGATGTCAAAATGTTTTCAAATGTGCTAATGCACTTTCTTAGGTAGTCTATAAAAGTGAAGCTCTTAACTCTTATCAAAACTCATTAATACATGCCATAAATATTGCAAGTCATACAGATACAGTTGAATAGAATAAAAGCAAGTTTAGAAAGGGAAATGCGTGTTTAAAAAACATAATAAATGCGGTTTATTTCGTTTTCTAATTGTTTTGACAACTCAATTAAATCTCGCAGTGCATTGAAGAAGCGTCAAACTTAAAACAAGTGCCTAAACCAACAACAAGTGTTACTAAAACTGCTGACTATGACTTTAACAATTTGAAAGAATCGAAAGCTTTAGCCATGCCACAGCATAAATCGAGTCGTAAGACGACTAAAACCAAATCCAAAACACAAACACAAACCACAACTGTCCAAGTGGCAGAGGAAAGTGACTATGACTTCGCGTTCGAGTTTCAGGTAATGCAAACTATCCCAAACTCCCTTAAAAACTCTCTCATACTCTCTCTCGCAAAACAACAAAATTTTCCAAATCTCTCTCTTGAGTTTTTAACTAATACAAACTTTATTTTCGGGATTTAGCAATACGCTGAGAGTCTACAGAAACCGCTCAAGACCTTTAGAGTTGACTTCAGTGCGGGCAGCGTGCCAACTGGCGAAGGTTACGCTGCACGTCCGGATGATCTCTATACCACCACATATAGCACTACACAGTGAGTACAGTTGTCAAAGTTTTTCATGGAATGTTGACTTTAAATATTCTTTTTTTTTCTTTCTACAGATTTAGCTCAACGAAAACAACGAAAAGCTCTTCGAAGAGCGTTTATAGCAGCGATGGCATCGATGCCACTAGTCAGGAGCATACACCAGAGTCGCAGATACAATTCAATGAGATACGCAGCCTGAAACGTATGCAGCAGCTCGGTGGCAATGGCACCTCCGTGCTTGATATTGCCGGCATACGTGATCCGCGCACGGGTCGTATACTTACCATTGGCGAAGCCATTCAGCTGCGCATTTTGGACGTACGCACTGGCGAAATGCTGGTAGGTGATCGTCGTGTAACGTTGGAACAGGCCGCCGAGCAGGGCTTAATCGATGCACAGCTGGCGCGTCAATTGTTGCAGCCGGGCGCTGGACGAGATGCGGCCGGCCGCGAGCTGTCACTGCTGGAGGTGATACAGAAGGAGATAAGCGAGGCAGAGTCCGGCTACGAGACGGCCGAGAAACGCATCAAGGTAAACAACACTGTAACAGTAGAGCAGACGCAATCGCAAGCTCAAACAAAATCGGATGTGGGATCACCTGAAAAACCTAGAAATATTGTCGATGCCATTTGTGCGGGCAGTGTGGATGCCAAAACAGGCCTATATCGGGTGAAATCGGGCCAAACAATCAGCCTGGCGGAAGCCTACGAGCGTGGCTATCTTATTCGGCACGAATCGGTGACAATCAAGTCGAATGCGCTGTGCCTGAGCGATGCCATCGCCCATGGACTGGTGGATAACGCTGGCTGGATAATCGATCGTAATTCCGGTGACAAGTTCCGTCTGGACTCGGCCATTGCCAATCAGCTGATCGATGCGAGCCTTCGCGAGGTTGTTGACGCGAAACATGACGTGAAAATTACTTTGCAATCGGCATTGGAGTCGGGCGTTTTAAATGCAAAAACGGGTCGCTATTTGAATGAGGTGACCAAAGAGAAGCTTAGCTTCTTGGAGGCACGTAATCGTCAATTAATTGTTAAACCGTATACCCTTAAGGACATTTGTGATCTAAATTTGCTGGATAAGCAGGCACAGATCACCAGTCCCATGCGTCGCGAGAAATTGAGCATTATGCAGGCAATAGAGACCGGCGTTCTGGACGGTAATCAGCTCAAATGTATTACGAAGCGTAAGGGTGAGTTAATTACCCTGCAGGAAGCAATTGCCGATGGCATTGTTTTGCCTGCCGAATGTAAATATCGTGATTTTATGACCGGTGAATTAATTAGCATACCGGAAGCCGTCGAACGTGGCCTAATTAGCTCGGTGGCACAACGTTCCATTTTTGACATTGACGGTTTCAAGGATCTGCGTAGCAATGATTATGTTAGCTTTAATGTGGCCCTCTCTCGTGACATTTTGCGTCGCAAGAGCACGGGCTTTGCCTTAGAGACAGGTAGGGATAGCCTGGTGCCACTGGAGGTGGCAGTTAGCGAGGGTCTGGTGCGACAGGAGGTTTACGAGATGTTTAGTCGCGGCATTGGCGTTCACAATGCCAGCGGCAAGGAGCTAAGCGTCTTTGATTTGGTCTATCACAATCTGATTGATCCCAAGACAGGCTATTTGTTGGATCCCAAGACTGGTGAGGCAGTACCTTTGGACAATGCCATCGAGCGTAAGTTCATCACACCCGAGGGTGCTTTGCTGCTGAGCAGCCTGCTCAACATTACTTTAACAACTGAGACTGTGACCAGGACAATCAATCGGTATGTGACCATACGTGCTGGCTCCCAGGAGCCAGGCGACAGTGTACTCTTGACCTTTACTGAGGCTGTTAGACAAGGTTTCATTGACGAAGATAGGCAGCTATTTAAAGATCCCAAAACGGGCAATGTTTACTCAGTGCAGCAGGCGCTCAACTATGGTCTGCTCGTGCCCGACAGCAATCAGACGGTGCCGGAGCCGACCAATCGTAAAAAGACCAAGTCAACTATTACAATAGTGACCAAACAAATAATGCCAGAAGCCGAGCCAATTAAATTGAATACACAACATACTAAATATGTGGAAAAATCGGTGGAAATACCGATTTCCCAGGAGCTAATTAAGCCGCAGCGCGTCGTCTCGGGCTTTATCAACATGGAGAAAAGCAGCTATATCGAACAGAATGTAACAGAGCGACAGATTATGGAGCTACCGCCAGGCGGCTGGCGTCTCAAGGATGCCATCGAGCAGCGTCTGTTCAATCCCGATACGGGTGTCTTCCATGTAGAAGGCACCGATCGTCTGGTGAACTTTGAGGAATGCATTGACAAGCAGATCATCAACAACTTGTCCGTGGCTGTTATCGAACCCAATACCAACGATAAGATTTCCGTTAAGTCAGCCTTCGAACGCGATATCCTTGACAGTTATGGCAACTATACCAACAACAGGCAGCAGGTAATAAGCATGCGCAGTGCCATAACTGAGGGCAAGATTGTGCTGGAGACGGTGCCGACGACACGTGGTACCAGCCAGAAGACAATATTGCGGATAACGCGAGTGAACAATATGCCCGATGTGCTGGAAGTGTCGACGCCATTGAAAGATGCGCCACCTCGGTTTATCGAGGTGAGCACTTGTCAGCGCGAGCTGGCCTCGCCAGAGCCTTTACAAATAGCACCAGGTGCTATCTATGATCCGTCCACGGCGCTGGTAATCTTCACACAAACGGGCGATACAGAACACATCTTTGAAGCAGCGCGTCAGGGTCTGATTGATGAGCAGCTCATCAAGATTGTTGATCCCAAAACAAAGCAAACAATTTCTGTCAAGGAAGCCATTGCACGTTCCATCTATGACCCACGCACGGTTACCATTCTAAATGATGAGGGTCAGCCCGTGGACTTGATCACTGCCACCCAACTGGGACTACTAAGTGTGACAGGTGCGCCGCTTGTAGCTGCTGAGGGTGCGCTGCGCACAGTACGCTTTGTCACGGATCCACGAACGGGTGAACAGATCCCTGTTGAGGTTGCCTACGAACGTGGAATCGTTTCACGCGATCAGCTGCATCGTGGACGCTCCTTTGACAGCGAGCCAGCAACGGAGGACAAAGTTGTGGTGCTACAGAAGATGCGCAAGATCATACTGAAGCCACGTGATGCTCTACGCAAAGGTATTCTCGATGAGGAGACTTGCCAAATACTCGAGGACACGCGCAACTTCACTAACCCAATGGGTGAAGTGGTTAACATCACCGACGCTTTGAATATGGGCCTGATTGATGGACGTCGTGGAAGAGTGATTGATCCTCAAGGAAATCGTGTGCTTAACTTGCGTCAAGCTGTGGAACAGAACATCATTGATCCTGAGCAAACTAATTCTATTCTGATGCCGCTGGCCAAGAGCTTGTCCATACCGAGGTTAGAATCGCAGGGTCTCATTGATCCGCAGACACAGACCATTGTGCATCCAGAAAGCGGTTATCCCTTAAGCATTCAAGAGGCCATCATGTGTGAGGTATTAGATCCACATTCCAAACTGCAAAAACCGTCCAAATGCACACTGGAGCAAGCTATTGAGCGGGGTATTATCGATGAGGATGAATCCACATTCAGCTATCAAAACAAAACTCTAAACATTTCGGAAGCTATCCAGGCAAATCTGTTCGATGCGAGCTATGATAAGCAAAAGGCAAAGGTAGAAATTCCACCTGTGGGCATGATATTCCCAGTTGCGGTAGAGAGAAGTCTTGTCGAGCCAACAAATCGTGTTGTACTACATCCGACGAACAAAAACCAGGTGCCCATCAAGCAAGCCATCGAGGATAACTTGATCATGTCCATACCCTATTCCCCCAAACCGGACGCCATTGAAGTTGTGACTGCGCTGGAACGTGGTCTGATCTCTGTTGGTGCCCAGACGTTTACTCAACCCACAACTGGCCAGAGACTATCGTTACGCCAGGCGCTGGAGGATGGTGTGCTGGTCGTTAAACAGTTGTCCGATTTTGTTGTCAATCAAAGACCCATACCCAAGACAGAGACCATGGAGACGCTGCGGGCAGTGCATACGGTGACGACCAAAACAATTGAACTAATGCAGGGCTATGTGCTCATCTCCAACAATGAGGTGCAAAATGTCAACACTGGCGAAGTATGCAGCCTGGAGGAAGCAAAGGAAATGGGCATATTGCGTGAGGAAGCCATAACACGTGAGACCAAAGCCACCGCTGGCGACAGTGCGGATCAGAAGACAGCAACCACAACAACTACAACAATGCCCAGCACAAGCGCGCAGACGGTGGTCGTCGAGGAACGTACTCAAACCGTTGTGGTTAGCTCCGATACTCGAAAGCAGGAGCTTCAAGTCGTGAGCACAACGCAATCCACTAAGGAAACGCCACAAAATGAAATTACGTCTAAGAAAGAGCCGTCCAAGACGCTACAGAATGTGAAGGAAGCTGCTAAGCTGGGAGCAATGGGTGCACTGGGCATCATTGCAGCACCTGTGCTGGCTGGAGGAGCTGTTGTAAGTGGCGTGAAAAGTCTTATCAAGTCGGCCAAAACACCGACTGAAGATACCAAAACAACAACAACGACAATGACAACAACTATGAACGCTAAGGAGCCACAAAAACCAGAGAAACCTCAAGTTATTGAAGAGCAGCGTAAGCCCCAACAAGTGCCAAGTGAAGTAGAGAACCTGCTGCAGGATACAGAGAATTTTATAAGCACCACAACGGCCAGCTTTATTGCCAATGAACAGCGACAGCATTTGCCAAAAGATCAGTTTGAGCAACTGCCTCAGACAGATGTCCAGACATTATTACCCAACGAAACAACAGCTGAGCTAACAACAACAACAACAACAACAGTTACAACTATCACTACCTCAAAGACAACATCAGAATTAAATGAAGCGGAGCCCGTTGTGGTCACAGATGATAAGTCAACAATATCTATAAATGAGCAACAAGTTCAACAGCCAACAAACACATCAAAGGTAAAGGATATCGATGTTTCCAAACCGGAAGTCACTCAAATTATCGAAACCGTCCAAACTGTATCAAGTCAGGAACCAATGCCAGTTGTTGCACAACCCCAAAAAGAAGTGGTGGAACCTGCACGAAAAGAGCTCACACCGGAACCAGGCACAAAGCCGGAACCTAAACCAAGAACCACTGTTAAAGTGGAGGTCAGTGAATTTGAGCCACCTTACTCGGCGCCACTTGCGCCTTTCCAAGACGCACAATCAACCACAGAAATTAATGTTACTGAAACCGTTTCCGAGGAACCCCTTGATACCAGCTCCGAAACAGTAACAACTACAACAACAACCGTAACAACAACGAAAACAATTGAAGAAGTACCGACTACCGAAAAGGTAACGGAAACAATTGTTACAAGCCAATCAAAACTAGAAGAAAAACCGACTGTTGAAAAAGTTACGGAAACAATTGTCACAGTCCAATCAAAACTAGAAGAAACACCGACGATTGAAAAGGTTACGGAAACAATTGTCACAAGCCAATCAAAACCAGAAGAGAAATCGGTTACGGAAAAGATAACGGAAACAATTGTCACAAGCCAATCAAAACCAGAAGAAAAATCGGTTGCGGAAAAGGTTACGGAAACAATTGTCACAAGCCAATCAAAACCAGAAGAAAAAACGATTGCAGAAACAATCGTGACAAACCAAACAAAACCAGACGAAAAACCGATTATTGCAAAAGTGACTGAAACAATTGTGACAAGTCAGTCCAAACCAGAAGAGAAGGTTGTAGAACATGCTGTCCAAGAGCCAAGTAAAGTCGAAGAATCAACTCAACCAAAAGAACATTTAACCGATGAAAGAGTTGTGACCATCGAGGAGCCTTTAACCACAGAATCTACAACGACCACAACTACTATTACCACAACAACAATAACCAGTGAAGAGCAATTACCCGAGAATGTCGTGACTGTCACAGAAGTGACAAAAGAGAAGCCTGTAGAAGACCAGTCGCTACCCAAAGAAGCAGTTAAAGGTGAACCAATTATTTCTACGCACATTACAGAAACGGTAACAACGGTAACCAAAGAGCAACCACAACAACCTGGAGCTCTAGAGCAAGTTACTCAACCCGAATTCGCCTCAGACAAGCATCAAACTGTTGTTGATTTCATTCAAGCGGAGAAATCTTCACATCCTTCAATTGGCAGCAACATTCTGCAAAATGTCAAGGATGCGGCTAAGCTGGGTGCACTAGCTATTGTTGGTGCACCTGTGCTAGCGGGTATGGCTCTGGTGGATGCATTGAGCACTGATAAAACGATAAAACCAACTCAGCAGACTACAGAAATTATCACTCAGACGATACAAGAACAACAGCCAACGCTGACAGAAGCTGAGAGCTCAAGTAGCACCACAGTGGTTACAAAGATCACAACAACCACGACAACAACAACAAGCAGCAGCACAGAGCTGACACCTGAAGATGAATCACGTGATACCATGGAGACAGAGGTCACCACTGTCGAACATACGAACAAACGTGATGTTCCCTTGACATTGGCAATTGGTGACGCCATTTCACAGAAACTTATAAGCCCCGAAGAGTGTCAAGTAATTGTGGACGGTGAGCAACAAACGCAGACTGTGGCTACACTGCTCAAGGAGGAACAGCTTAGTCCATTAGATGAGGTGCAAATTATCGATGATAAATTGATTATACTGCAGCAGATTAGTTACCTTGTAGATGGAGATACCGAACTGACGCCTGAGAAGTTTAGCGAACTGAACATTTATGATACAGAACATCAGTACTTTATTGATCCGGCAACGGGACAAAAGATATCCTTCCAAACACTCGTCTTTGACATGAACATTTTCAATCCCGAGTCGATATTGGTCAAGAACTTTAGTACAGGCAAATATGAGACCTTGACAGTTGCACTGGAGCGTCCATTATTGGATAAGCACACCGGTCACATGGTTGATCCCAAAACAGGCAAGAAAATACCGTTCTTTGAGTGCATTGAACGTCAATGGATCATACGTGCTGATCCTGAAGAAGAGCGCCCTACTCCAATAGAGAACGTTGTTATCGATTCACAAACAGGCAGAGTAGTCCTTGACGATGGTCGGGTTTGTTCCATTGTTGAGGCCATCAATAGTGGCAAGCTGGACATTCAGTCGATATCGGTGCGCGACCCAGTCAGCGGTGAGGTAATTCCACTGCGTATGGCAATTGAGTTGGGAGTGGTAGATATGCAGGCTGGCACGGTCATAGATATACAAACACTAAAGGAGATACCCATGGAGGTGGCCTTCAAGTTAGGTTTCCTTGTGCCCGGTGCACGCAAGCCAATTTCCCTAGAGGCTGCAGTTCGTAAGGGTCTTTACGATCCAGAGACAGGCAAGCTATACGACTCAGAGTCCCAAAATCAAGTTGATGTGCAAAAGTCCATTGAAATTGGTCTTGTAGATCCCAAGATATCGCTGATTGTTGACACTGTCACCAAGAAGGAGCATAAGCTCGATTGTGCCATTGAGGATGATCTCGTATTGCCCGCAACCGGCCAGATCAAAGACAATAAGAACAATAAGCTCGTATCCTTTGATGTGGGCGTACAGCAGCGTCTGGTGAAGACCGACAGCGTCACATGGAGCCTGCCCGAGGTGCTGCAGCGTGAATACTACACGCCCAGCACTGGCAAGGTGCTCAATCCTGTTACTGGCGAAGAAATTCTATTGCAGCAGGCCATTGAAATGGGCTTTGTTGAGCTTGAGTCGACACTGGTTAAGGATGACGAGCATAACAAGATTGTGCCCGGCAAGGAAGCTGCCAAATCGGGACTACTAGACACGGTTCGTGGCACCCTCAGCTCGCCCAACATCAGTCTGGACGAGGCTTTTGTCAAGGGCTATCTTATTAGTACCAAGAATCCCTTGTCCCTTGTCGATTGTCTGCTGCGTGGTCTTTACGATCCTTTGACAGCCAAATTCACTATCGATGGTAAACAGCTTGACTTAAAGTCGGCCATTTCACAAAAGCTCATCAATCCCGAAGAGCTGGTGTTGTTGGATCCCAAAACGGAATCCATTATATCATTAAATGAGGCTATTGCTAAGGGCTATCTTGATCCTATTGGTGGCTTTGTCATCAATCCCTATGCCTCAACAAAACTCTCACTACACGAAGCACTCGAGAATCGAATTCTCATACCACCAAAACGCAAGCGCAGTCTGCCCGACGCTGTTTACAGAGGGCTATACGATCCAAAGACCGGCCAGTTTAGTAATACAATCACTCGGGAGAAGCTGACAACTGAACGTGCCATTCGTAGGGGTATACTCGATCCCGATTCGACGGTCGTCAATGTTCTTGGTCAGGTTATACCATTTGGTATCGCTACTGAGACAGGCATTGTGGACAGTCAGCAGGGCACTGTGCGGGACACGGATGATGATGATAAGCAGATTGATTTTAAGGAGGCCTTTGACAAGGGTGTACTCGTCGAGGCTAAGAAACCCTTGCGTCTCATCGAGGCAGTGGTCAAGAATATTTACGACGAGGTAGATGGTCACTTTGTGGATCCAAAATCAGGTGAAAAACTCAATTTTGCCGAAGCACTCCATACCAATCTTTTAGACGAGCATAGCGTACAGATCAGAGATTTCAAGTCTGGCCTGTACAAACAGTTGAATCTAACACATGCCAAGGACACGGGTGTCATCGATAGCCAGAATGCCAAGCTGCTGTATAACAACCAGACAATGACCATTAAGCACGCCTTTAACATTGGCATCCTTATGGATGTGAATGCACCAATAAGCGTGCAACGTGCCATCCATCAAGGACTCTTTGATGACAGAACCGGCAAACTAAGCGATCCCAAAACCGGTCGCAAGATCACCCTACTAGAGGGCATGCGCAGCTTTGTCATCAATCCCCATCTGCCCTGCTACTTTGATGAGCAGACCGAGCAAATGTTCACTCTCAGCGAGACTTGCCGCAATGGCATCATCAACAGAAGGGAGGGTGTCTTTAAGGAGCCAGGCAGCAGTAGCTTTGTGGCACTGGGTGAGGCCTTGAGCCTAGGTCTGATTGTAGACATTGAGAATGCAGGCTTTGGACTTTATGAGCTCCTAGCCATGTGCTTCTATGATGTGGCAACGCATAAGGTGCTGCATCCGGTGACCAATCGTAAGCTCAATTTGAATGAAGCCTGTGTGGAGGATGTTGTTAGTCTTTCCTCTAGTTTGGTCAAGCATTACGAGACCGGTAAATATATGCGTCTAGCGCATGCCATTAAGGAGCAGCTCATAGATGATACCAAGGGTTGTTATAATCTGGGCAAAGAACAGTTGGATCTGCAGGCAGCAAGATCACGTGGCCTTATTGTCTCGAATCGTCGTTTGTTAAGCTTAGAAATGGTTTTGCGTATGCAACTTTATCGTCCTGAGACAGGCAAATTCTGCGATCCCACAACCGGTGATTATCTTGATTTGATTGAGGCCATACATTTGGGTTTCATAGATCCCGCAAGTACCGTCTTTAAGAACCAGTTAACGGGCAAAGAACTACCGCTTACTGAAGCCATCGAGAATAGTGACATTGATGTGACTAAGGGACGTGTCCTAGATCCCAAATCGAAATCAACCTACAACTATGATGTTGCATTCGCGCGTGGCATACTCGTGACCATACCGCGTCCTTTAACCGAACGCAATGAGATCGTGCGTCGCCAGGACAGCGTCGAGCTGTTGAGTCAAACGCCCGTGAGCGTTGTCATTAGTAAACCACGTGAAATGTCTCTCGAGGAGGCCATCCGTTACAATATAATCGATCCAAAGACCGCACTCGTACGCGATTTCGATAGCTTTAAATTCTTGCCCTATGCCGTGGCCCAGGAACGCGGTCTCGTTGACATAACCAAGCGCACGCTCGTCGATCCAAAAGCACTTTACTTTTCATTTGATTCCACGCTGCTCATTTATGTGCGGGAACCCATGACTTTCGATCAGGCAGCCGAGTCCAAGACACTGAATCTGCAAACCGGAATGCTCAACTATCTGCCAGGAGCCACCGTTAGTAGTAGCGATGATAGCGCAAACGATTCACTGACTGTCCTCGAAACGCCGAAGGTATACACGCTAAAGGATGCCGCCAGTGCCGGCATTATAGATCCCGATTCGGCACTAGTTAAAGATCTGGCCAAGGCGAAACTGGTGCGTTTGCCAGAAGCCTTCCGCAAGGGTTTAATGGATGCCAACAAGGCGAATGTATTGAACACACAAACCTCAAAGCTATGCACGCTCCAGGAGGCCTACGAAATTGGCCTTATCTGTACACCCAAACGCTCATTTGGTTTGCTAGAGGCCATCACCTTTAACCTATATAATCCAACCAATGGCTGCCTAGTTGATCCCTTCCAAATGCATCCCGATATCATCAAACGTAAGAAGTATACATTGGCTGAAGCCATTAGCTCAGGCCTAATTGATCCCTCTTCGACGGTGGTGCGTGATCCCAGCACTGGCGTCATTCTGCCATTGGCCGCAGCCATTGGCAGCGGTTTAATTGATGCAGCCGCGGGGCGCCTCAACGATGCCAATGAGCCTAAAAATAATATTGATTTGGTGAAGGCCGCCGAGAAGGGTTTATTGCTGCCAGCCGAACAGCGGGTAAGTTTCAGTCCTTGTCTGTTTTTGTGTGTGTGTTTTTTTTCGGTTTACCACTTTCAAATTTCCATTCACAATCCAACTCGGAAATGCAAAAAGAAACCAAAGCAATGAAGAAAACAAAAAGTTGCAACAAATTATTTCAAAAATTATAAATTATTTGCAAAATTATTTAAAAGCTTCGTGGCATGATGTTTTTTTTTTTTGGTACAGTACTCTATCTCTATAATATTTCGATTTTTGTTAAGATTTTGATCAGCGCGCTCTCACTCACACTCTTTCTCTCACTCTCACTATCAACTTTCTCATCAGACTAACCCCCCAAAAAAAGCTGTCTGCTTATCTTAATGAACTTTTTATGATTTGCAAATCATATATTCACGATTATTATTTTGATTATTTTGCCTGCCTGAAAAACGGGCAATTTTCTTATATTGCAGCGCATGGCATTGAGTTTTATGTTCGTTCACATACATATCGTATAATTTTAAAATGTGCCAACATTTGCTGAACTTGCTTTAAGTTATAATCTATGATACATTAAGAATGCAATGCAGCAGCAAGAAATCTATCAGCAAGTACCATAAAACATAAAACATCACAGATTGATCGAATATACATACCTAAATAAATGTATATACATATATATATATCAATACAACATTATATCGTTTATCATCAAATTGCTTGATCTGGCAAACGCAACGCGGTCTCATATACTCCATATCTACTCAACACGAATGACGTCGACAATAAATACATATCTTTCATACTATATCAATTTGTTTATAACACTCCACAACATATATACATACATATAAACTCATATATACTATATATACTTGCTATATTTCTACAACTTCGTAAACACAAACTAGGCAGCATTTCCCAATTTACCAAATTGTAACGTTATATAACTATTATTACTATTTATCTAAAGTTCTTTACGTTACAATTTGGTTTGACCAAATACTTAGTGAACTATAGTATTTATTTGCTCTTAGTTGTTTTTTCTTTTTTTTTTATCGGACTAAGGTTATATTTTGTCTATAGCCAATACTTTTTTTTATTAGTTTCTATTATTTATCATATATATTGTTTAAATTCCAATTTTCTGCCTATTTTCAGCATATTTATACATATACCAATTATGATAATATTATTTTGATTGCAGTTTTATTTTTTGTATGCTCAGACAAAAAACAAATAATAATAATAAAAAAGCCCAAAATTTACACTAACCCATAAAAACAACAATAAAACTCAACAACAAAAACCAAAAACAAAAACAAAAAACCATTAAACCGTAGTTAGTTGCCTATACTAAAACAAAAGTATAAACATTTGTAGTATCTAGTCTAAAAGTAGTGCTCCTTATTTTAATAGTAATTTGTAGTAGTAAACAATTTGACAATCTTTGGTGTTTGTGCGTCTTCTATGTATTGTAATAATATTCTGCTTAATATAAATTTTGTTTTTAACCGCTTTTATGTCTTCCTAATGCTTAACCTTTTTTGCCTGCCTTTTATAAATCTTTGCTTTGCTTTTGCCACTGCTTAAGATATGATTTCAGCTATGTTTGTTTGTGTGCTCTATATATACTATATTTTGTGTTCATATCTTATACCTTTCGATTATATTGAATATACAATTCTATTGAACATTTCACATGATCTCTCTCTATATATATATATATATCCCTTATCATATATAAGTATGAACTATAGCGAACCTGTAACTGGCTAAGATTCCAACCAGCCAACCTTTAAAAGCAAACTTTCTAACGATTTTTATTCTATTTTATCATCATCATCCTTCAATGTTCCATCATAATAGCAAGCAGTATTCGAGAAGTTCAACATGTGCGAGGAGAATGTCAACGATCTGCTCAAATGGGTCACATCCGTCGAACAGAAAATCTCAAGCGTTGGCGGGCCACGTGAAAAAATTGATGAGCTGCGCAACCAAATTAATGCGCTCAAGGTAAGTTTCTGTTATATATGCAAAATTCTATTTCTATCTCATTCAATTTCGTTTTCACAGCAAATCAAGGATGAAATTGAATCCCAGCAGCGTCCAGTGTCCACCTGCCTTGAGCAAATACGTCAAATAGTGCTCACTGGCGGCGATGTGCTTTCCGCACCCGAGGTCACCACCCTGGAGAACTCTGGACGTGAGCTGCGTTCGCGTGTGGATCGTGTCAATGATCGCACCATGCGTCTGCTGCGTCGTCTGGAGGCTGGGCGTGATGAGCTGACCAAGCTGCGCAGCGAACTGGATGTCTTCTCCGACTGGCTGCAGCTTGCACGACGCACGCTGGAGGATAAGGAGCGTTCGCTCTCGGATCTGACACGCCTCTCTTCGCAGGCGGACACCATACGCGAGTTTGTCAGCGATGTGATTGGTCATCAGGCTGATCTGCGTTTCATTACCATGGCCGCACAAAAGTTTGTGGATGAGAGCAAGGAATTCTTGGCCGTGCTCAACGATTTCCGCACATCGCTGCCCGAAAGGTTGCCACATGTGGAGCCGCTGTCCAGCGCCGAGAGTCCCATACGCCAGGAAGTTTCGCTGGTATCGGCGCAGTACAAGGATCTGTTGAATCGCGTCAATGCGCTGCAGGATCGTGTCTCTGGCCTGGGTGGCAGACAACGCGAGTATCAGGATGCATTGGACAAGGCCAATGAGTGGCTGAGAAGCGTTCAACCCCGTGTTTCGCGCATTATCTCCGAGCCCATTGCCGGCGATCCCAAGGGTGTGCAGGATCAGATGAACGAGGCCAAGTCGCTGCACAACGAACTCCTCTCCAGTGGCCGCCTGGTTGACCAAGCTCAGCAAGCATTGGACAATCTACTGCGCAGCCTGGGCGGTCAGCTAAGCCCCATGGAAATCAATCAGCTCGAGTTGCCCATTGCCGATCTGAAGAACAACTATCAGCAGCTGTTGGATACACTTGGTGAGCATTGCAAGACATTGGACAAGACGTTGGTGCAGTCGCAGGGTGTGCAGGATGCACTCGATAGCCTTGTCGGTTGGGTCAACCAGGCCGAGGACAAGTACAAGCTAAATCTGCGTCCCGCTTCGCTCATTAAGGAGCGCCTTCAGGAACAGATTCGCGAGCACAAGGTTCTGCTGGCCGATCTGCAATCGCATCAGGCCAGCATTGACAGTGTGCAAATCTCTGCCAAGCATCTGTTGGCCAGCGCCTCCAATGCACGCATTGCCAAGAAGGTGGAATCCAATCTGAATGACGTGACTGGCAAGTTTGAAAAGCTCTACGAGAAGGCCAACAAGCGTGGCGAATTCCTGGATGACGTCTATGGCCGCCTGTCCAAGTACCTGGATGACATTACCACTGTGGAGCAACGCATGGGCAACTTGCAGGAAGCGTTGGATAGTCGCGAGACTAGTTTGCTCTCGACGGAGGAGCTGGCTCGACGCATGCAGGACTTGTCCCGTGAAAAGGATCAGCTGGCGCCGCAGTTTGAGGACTGTGTGCGCAATGGCAAGGATCTGATTGGGCTGCGTGACGTGACCGATACGGGTGCACTGCGGGATCGCATCAAGGCATTGGAATCTCAGTGGCGCAACATTAACATTAGCATCGATGAGCGCGCCAAGCTGTCCAAGCAGAAGGCCGAGCGCCGATTGGCATATGAGAGCCTCAAGGACGAGGTATTATCCTGGCTGACCACAACAGAGGGACGCGTAAATGGTTTAGCACCTGTGGCCATCGATCTGGATAAGATACGGCAGCAGCATGATGAGCTCAAGCCCATCTGCAAGGATTATCGTGACTATGCACCCACCATTGACAAAGTCAACGATATTGGCGCCCAATATGATGCACTTATCCGACCAGAGAGTCCGGCGCGCAAACGCTCCACGTACAGCCCCATCAAGAGGGCCAGCCCACTACGTCGCATGTCCGGAGAGGCCAGAAGCCCCAGCCCGACCAAGGGAGGCATACTGTCGCCACTATCAACTGGTTCCAGTGGATTCGGTAGCCGCAGATCCTCTCAGGATGGCTTCCAGCTATCTGAGCTGTCTCCGGTACAGCAGCAGCTTAGCGAGATTAACAATCGCTATGGACTCATTGGTGTGCGTCTCAACGATCGCCAACATGAGCTGGATAACCTGAGCGAGGAGTTGCGCAAGCAATACGAGAACTTGAAGGGTTTGGCTCAGTTCCTGGAGCGTATTCAACGCCAGGTGCCCAAGGAGTCCGTGTCCAATAAGGATGAGGCAGACCGTTGCATTAAGCAGGCACGCAAGATTCTGGAGGACATGTATGAAAAGCAGAGTTTGTTGGATACAACCAAGGCGCAGATTAAGGACATCTTGCGACGCAAGTCCGATGTACCTGGCGCTGAGCAGCTGCGTCTGGAGAACGACAACATCCAGGAGAAGTGGAAGAATCTCAATGACATTTGCAAGAATCGCATTGCCTTCTCCGAGAAGCTGCGCGACTTCCTGGACACGCACGGCAACCTCAAGAGCTGGCTGGACAGCAAGGAGCGCATGCTGACAGTGCTGGGACCCATTTCATCTGATCCCCGCATGGTTCAGAGCCAAGTGCAGCAGGTGCAAGTGCTGCGCGAAGAGTTCCGCACACAGCAGCCGCAGTTGAAGCACTTACAGGACCTTGGACACGATGTCGTCGACCATTTGGCTGGCACACCCGATGCCCAGGCCGTTGAGCTGAAGCTTAAGGATGTGCTCACCAAATGGGATGATCTAATGGGCAAGCTGGACGATCGTGCCAACAGTCTAGGCGGTGCTGCCGATAGCTCCAAGGAGTTCGATGCAGCCGTCAATCGGCTGCGCGAAGCTCTGCAAAACATTAGCGACAACCTGGACACGCTGCCCTTGGATGGCGATCATCAGGAGAATCTGCGCAAGATCGAGAATCTAGAGCGTCAGCTGGAAGGCCAACGACCACTGCTCGCCGATGTGGAGCAATCTGCCGCCACATTGTGCAACATTCTGGGTGATCCTGCCTCTCGCGCCGATGTCAACTCGCGCGTTGCTGCACTAGAGAAACAGTATCTGGCGCTGCAGAAGAAACTTGACACCAAGAAGGCAGAGACGGAGTCATCGTTGCGTGACGGCCGCCACTTTGCCGAGAACTGTTCCAAGACGCTCGGCTGGCTTTCCGGCGAACTGTCCAATCTGACGGATCGTCTGCTAGTCTCTGCCCACAAGCCAACGCTGCAGCATCAGATCGATACGCACGAGCCCATTTATCGTGAGGTGATGGCTCGGGAACATGAGGTGATTATGCTGATCAACAAGGGCAAGGATCTGACCGATCGTCAGCAGGATCGTGGCGTTAAGCGTGATCTGGAACGCATACAGCAGCAGTGGGAGAAGCTGCGTCGTGAGGCTGTCGATCGACATACGCGTCTGCAAACGTGCATGGAACACTGCAAGAAGTACTCACAAACCTCGGAGACCTTCCTCGCCTGGCTACGCACCGCCGAGGACAAGCTAAGCGATCTAACACCCGGTGTGCTGTCCAAGGCTAAGCTGGAAACGCGTCTGCGCGATCTGCAGACATTCCGCAGCGAGGTGTGGAAGCACTCTGGTGAATTTGAGAATACCAAGGGCCTGGGCGATACCTTCCTCACCAGCTGTGACATCGACAAGGAGCCCATCAAGGCCGAGCTACAGGATATACGCGATCGCTGGGAGCGTCTCAACAATGATCTAATTGCACGTGCCCATGAGATTGAGAACTGTTCACGTCGCTTGGGTGACTTTAACGATGAGCTGCGCAACTTGGATCATTCCTTGGGTCGTTGCGAAGATCGCCTGGCCGCACACGATGCGCTGGGCGGTGCTGCCAAGGATCCCAAGTTGCTGGAACGTGTCAAGGCCATTCGTGAGGAGCTGACGAATCTCAGCAAACCGTTGCAATCGCTCAAGGGTCTGGCCAAGGATATCAATGCCGAGGCACGTGCGGCCGGCGGTGATGCTGAACATTTGACGAGCGAGGTTGATGGTCTGGCCGATCGCATGTCCGAGCTTCAAGGACGACTGGACGATCGCTGCGGTGAGCTGCAATCAGCCGCCACAGCCGTCTCTCAGTTCAACGAACAAATGAAGACTCTAAACATTGACTTGAATGATCTGGAGACGGAGATTGAGAAGCTATCGCCCCCTGCACGCGAAATAAAGATTGTTCAGCTGCAGCTGGATGATGTTGGCAAGCTACAGAACAGACTAGATCGTCTTGTGGGTCGTCTCGAGGATGCTGAGCGTGCCGCCGATGTCCTTGTGGATGCTGGTTTCGCTGCGGACACAACCCAAACGCGCGAACAAATCTCCACGCTGCGCAAGACCCTGGTTCGCCTCGATAATCGTGTGCGTGATCATGAGGATAATCTGCAGAGCACTCTAAAGGCACTTCGTGAGTTCTACGACACACAGTCGCAGGCACTCGATGACATCCAGGATGTTAGTGATGAGTTCAAGCGCATGAAGCCCGTGGGCTCGGAGCTGGATCAGATACGTCGCCAGCAGGAAGACTTCCGCAACTTCAGGGAGCGCAAGGTGGAACCCTTGGCCATCAATGTGGACAAGGTCAATATGACCGGACGCGATCTGGTGCGTTCCGCTGCCAGCGGAGTATCGACCAACATCATTGAGAAGGATTTAGAGAAGCTGAACGATCGCTGGAATGATCTTAAAGAGCGAATGAATGAGCGTGATCGTCGTCTGGATGTGGCACTGCTGCAATCCGGCAAGTTCCAAGAGGCTCTGGCCGGTCTCTCTAAGTGGCTGAGCGATACCGAAGAAATGGTGGCCAACCAGAAGGCGCCCAGCTCGGACTACAAGGTGGTCAAGGCTCAGCTCCAAGAACAAAAGTTCCTCAAGAAAATGCTGCTGGATCGCCAGAACTCAATGGGTTCGCTGGCCAATCTGGGCAAGGAAGTTGCCAATCATTGTGAACCCGCCGAACGCGCGTCCATTGAGAAGCAGCTTAACGATCTGATGAAGCGTTTCGATGCCCTGACCGATGGCGCCGAGCAGCGTGAACAGGATCTGGAGGAGGCCATGGAGGTGGCTAAACGTTTCCATGACAAGATCAGTCCCCTGGAATTGTGGCTGGACAGCACAGAGCGCTCCCTCAAGGCCATGGAGCTTATACCCACGGATGAGGAGAAGATACAGCAACGCATACGTGAGCATGATCGCCTGCATGATGAGATTCTGGGCAAACAGCCCGACTTTACGGATCTCGCCGATGTGGCCGCCCAGCTAATGCACTTGGTCAGCGATGAGGAAGCCGTCAACCTGGGCGAAAAGGTGCGAAGTGTTACCGAACGCTACACTGGCCTGGTTGATGCCAGCGATAATATTGGCGCCCTGCTTGCCGAATCCCGTCAAGGACTGCGTCACTTGGTACTTAGCTACCAGGATCTGGTTGCTTGGATGGAGAGCATGGAGAGCGAATTGAAACGCTTCAAGTCTGTGCCTGTCTATGCCGAAAAGCTGCTGGAGCAAATGGATCATCTGCTTGAACTCAACGAAAACATTGCTGGACACGCAACGAATGTGGAGTCCACCGTTGAATCTGGTGCAGAATTGATGAAGCACATTTCCAACGATGAGGCCATCCAACTGAAAGATAAACTCGATTCACTGCAGCGTCGCTACGGTGATCTGACCAATCGTGGTGGTGACTTGTTGAAGAATGCACAAAATGCTTTGCCTTTGGTTCAACAGTTCCATGAAGCCCACAATCGTTTGGTGGAATGGATGCAGAGCGCGGAGACGGCTTTGGCGCCCAGTGAGCCACGTCAGGCGGATGTGCTGCGTCTGGAGGGCGAGCTATCCGAGATGCGTCCTACTTTGGATGCCATTAATCTCGTTGGCCCACAATTGTGCCAGCTGTCACCTGGTGAAGGTGCCGCCACTATCGAAAGCATTGTCACACGTGACAATCGACGCTTCGATGCCATTGTGGAGCAGATTCAACGTAAGGCAGAGCGACTGCATCTGAGCAATCAACGTGCCAAGGAGGTTACTGGTGATATTGATGAGCTGCTCGAGTGGTTCCGTGACATGGATACCACACTGCGCGAATCGGATCCACCGGCCATTGAACCCAAATTGGTACGCGCTCAGCTGCAGGAGCACCGCTCGATCAATGATGACATCTCCAGCCAAAAGGGACGCGTTCGTGATGTGACCGCCGCCTCCAAGAAGGTGCTGCGTGAGTCGCCACAAAGTGAAAACACGGCCACGTTGCGTGAGAAGCTCGACGATCTGAAGGAGATTGTGGACACAGTTGCACAGCTGTGCAGCGAACGTTTGGGCATCTTGGAGCAGGCGCTGCCGCTATCGGAGCACTTTGCCGACTCGCACCAAGGTCTGACCACCTGGCTGGATGACATGGAGCAGCAAATCTCACGTTTGAGCATGCCTGCTCTGCGTCCAGATCAGATTACGCTGCAGCAGGACAAGAACGAGCGTCTATTGCACTCGATTGCCGAGCACAAACCTTTGCTGGATAAGCTCAATAAGACCGGCGAGGCTCTGGGCGCTCTGGTGGCTGACGAGGATAGCGCCAAGATCAATGAGATTCTGGATACGGACAATGCGCGCTATGCTGCGCTGCGTCTGGAGCTGCGCGAACGCCAACAGGCCTTGGAGAGCGCTCTGCAGGAGTCGAGTCAGTTCTCCGATAAGCTGGAGGGCATGCTCCGCGCATTGGCCAACACTGTGGATCAGGTGAATCAACTGGATCCATTGTCTGCACTGCCACAGAAGATACGCGAACAGATTGAGGATAATGATGCTTTGATGGATGACCTGGACAAGCGTCAGGATGCGTTTAGTGCAGTGCAACGTGCTGCTAACGATGTCATTGCCAAGGCGGGCAATAAGGCTGATCCGGCGGTACGTGACATTAAGGCCAAGCTGGAGAAGCTCAATACACTGTGGAATGATGTGCAGAAGGCCACCAAAAAACGTGGCAGCTCATTGGATGACATACTCAATGTAGCCGAGCCCTTCTGGAAGCAGTTGAATAGCGTTATGAAGACGCTCAAGGATCTGGAGGAGACGTTGTCCTGTCAGGAGCCGCCAGCGGCACAGCCGCAAGACATTAAGAAGCAACAGGTGGCTTTGCAGGAGATACGCCATGAAATTGATCAGACCAAGCCCGAAGTGGAGCAAGTTCGTCGCCATGGCAGCAATTTGATGAACCTGTGCGGCGAACCAGACAAACCCGAGGTGAAGAAACACATCGAGGATCTGGATAATGCCTGGGACAATATTACAGCGCTGTATGCTAAGCGCGAGGAGAACCTCATCGATGCCATGGAGAAGGCCATGGAATTCCATGAGACGTTGCAGAATCTGCTCAAGTTCCTCACCATGGCCGAGGATAAGTTTGCTCATCTGGGTCCTGTTGGCTCTGATATTGATGCCGTGAAGCGACAGATTGAACAGCTCAAGTCGTTCAAGGACGAAGTCGATCCGCATATGGTCAAAGTAGAAGCATTAAACAGGTAAAATTCTTAATTTTTAAGCTCAGCGTTTCAATATCAATTCTCATATCTAATATTCTGTAAATGATATATATACCTATGTATCTACGCCGTGTGGTCTTCCTTCACTCGTACAATTGGCAGAGGTCTAGAAAGGCAAGATACTAGCTTCAAAATTCCGTACGTTCTATCGTTCGTTGTTGTGCCTACTTTTAAGTGCCTGAAGTGTGTTTGTTCTATGATCGCTTATTTGTGTGTTCACAGTTTATTGACAATTCTCTGATTTGTGAACTACAATCTTTAATTTGCACTCTCCGATCTTAGATCTGTGATCTCCGATCTCTTATTTCTGATCTCTGATCAGTTATCTGAGATTCTTGATTGTGTGATCACTGATCTGTTATAACTCATCTATGATCTCCGATCCATGATCTGCGATCTCTTTGGGCTGTGATCTCAGAACTCTGATCTGTGATCTCAGAACTTTTGTCTGCGATCTCAGAACTGTGTTTTGTGATCTGTGATCTGTTTTTAGATCAAGTCTGCGCATGTTTATACTTATAATTTATGCTGAAAGCCACTGGAACTTGCAGTTGCATATCGTTTTTGCATGTACACCTGGCAATCGCCAATCGTTATTATTATTATTTCGTTTTGCTTGCGTCTTAAACACCATGCATAAGATCTATTTGCTAATCTTTGACTTGACCACTTGCAGACAAGCTGTGGAACTGACGGAACGCACTTCGCCGGAGCAGGCGGCATCGATACGGGAGCCACTGTTGGTGGTAAATCGCCGATGGGAGGCTTTGCTGCGTGGAATGGTCGATAGGCAGAAGCAACTGGAGCATGCACTGCTCCACTTGGGTCAATTCCAGCATGCGCTCAACGAGCTGCTGGTTTGGATCAACAAGACAGACAGCACATTGGATCAGCTGAAACCGGTAAGATTGCAATTGATTTATTCCTTGTATCAGCAAATCTAACTAGGCAACATATTTACAGATACCCGGCGACCCGCAATTGCTGGAGGTTGAGCTGGCCAAGCTGAAGGTGCTAGCCAATGATATACAGGCGCATCAGAACTCGGTGGACACGCTGAATGATGCCGGCCGCCAACTTATCGAAACAGAGAAGGGCTCTGTGGAGGCCTCCACGACGCAGGAGAAATTGCGCAAGCTGAACAACGAGTGGAAGCAGCTGCTGCAGAAGGCCAGCGATCGTCAGCATGAGCTGGAGGAGTCGCTGCGTGAAGCACAGGGCTATATAGCCGAGGTGCAGGACATACTGGGCTGGCTGGGTGATGTGGATGCCGTGATTGGTGCTAGTAAGCCCGTCGGTGGTCTGCCAGAGACTGCCACAGAGCAGCTGGAACGCTTCATGGAGGTGTACAATGAGCTGGAGGAGAATAGACCCAAGGTGGAGACAATACAGTCACAGGGTCAGGAATATATTAAACGCCAGAACCAGATGAAGGTCTCATCAAGCAATCTGCAGCACACGCTGCGCACACTGAAGCAGCGCTGGGATGCAGTCGTTTCGCGTGCATCTGACAAGAAGATCAAGTTGGAGATTGCGCTCAAGGAGGCCACCGAGTTCCACGACACCCTGCAAGCCTTTGTCGAGTGGCTTACCCAGGCCGAGAAGCAGCTATCAAATGCTGAGGCCGTCTCACGCGTTCTAGAGACCATCCAGGCGCAAATGGAGGAACACAAGGTGCTCCAAAAGGATGTGAGCACACATCGCGAAGCCATGCTGCTGCTGGACAAGAAGGGCACACATCTCAAGTACTTCAGCCAGAAACAGGATGTGATTCTGATCAAGAATCTGCTCGTTTCCGTGCAGCATCGCTGGGAACGTGTGGTCAGCAAGGCGGCTGAGCGCACACGTGCTTTAGATCATGGCTACAAAGAGGCACGCGAGTTTAACGATGCCTGGAATGGCATGATGCAGTATTTGCAGGAAACTGAGCAGGTTCTGGATCAGATCATTGAAGAGGCCACCGCCTCCAAGGAACCGCAGAAGATCAAGAAGTACATTGGCAAGCTGAAGGAGACACATCGCCAGCTGGCCGCCAAGCAGACCGGCTATGATGGCACCATGCGCACCGGCAAGAACCTCATGGAACGAGCGCCCAAGGGTGATCGTCCAGTGCTTGATAAGATGCTGCTGGAACTCAAGGAGCAATGGACGCGTGTCTGGACAAAGAGCATTGAAAGGCAGCGCAAGCTGGAGGAGGCTTTGTTGCTCTCTGGACAGTTCAGCGATGCGCTCGGCGAGCTGCTCGACTGGCTGAAGAAGGCCAAGAGTCGCCTCAACGAGAACGGACCCGTTCATGGTGACCTGGAGACGGTACAGGGCCTGTGTGAGCATCACAAGCACATTGAGCAAGATCTGCAGAAACGTGCTGCCCAAATGCAGGGCGTGCTAAAGACTGGTCGCAATCTGGAGCACTCTGGCAATAATCCCGAGGTGGGTCGCCAGCTTGACGAGATGCAATCCATTTGGGAAGAGGTCCAGAATGCCGTTGGCAAACGTGGTGAACGACTTGAAGTTGCCCTTGCCGATGCTGAGAAGCTCAATGCTCGAGTTCAGGCTCTGTTCGACTGGCTGGATCATGCTGAGCACAAGTTGCGCTATGCCAAGAACGCGCCCGACGACGAGAAGGTCTCACGCGAAATGATGGACATCCACACAGAGTTCATGAAGGATCTGCGTGTGCGTGAGCGTGAAAAGGGCGAAACCTTTGAATATGCAGAAGAGATTATTGGCAAAGCCTATCCCGATGCCATACCCATTATCAAGAACTGGCTGTCGATTATACAGCAGCGTTGGGAGGAGGTGCGCCAATGGGCCATCAATCGCGATTCGAAGCTGGAGCAGCATTTGCAATCACTCAAGGATCTGGACGATACTATTGAGGAGCTGCTCGCCTGGCTCAGCGGTCTCGAGGGCACTTTATTGAGTAAGTAACAAGTTGCAATATGTTAGTGGAAAAGAAATTAATGCTCGCTTTGCTTTTAGATCTGAAACATGAACAGCTGCCGGATGAGATACCACCTGTGGAGAAGTTGATCGAAGACCACAAGGAGTTCATGGAGAACACGGCGCGTCGCCAAAACGAAGTGGATCGCGCCTGCAAACCACGCCAGCTCCCACCTGGTGCACGCAAACCTTCACGCAGCGGCAAGACGCCAGTGTGAGTATTATAAATGAAAACTATCAGCTTTGTTCTGAGTTTCACTTCGAAACAGTTCCATAAAAATATGTAAAGCACACTTTCAGGAGCAAAGAACATTTTAAAAAAGCTATGCTTCCTAGTTTATGCTGCATAGTTTTCTGTGAAACTGGTGCAAAAGTGATATTCGGAACAGGGCTGTATATATTTTTCTGTTACGGTTTTATTTACTTTTTTTTGCTATTTTTCTTTTATTTTTTATATATATTCTTTCTTTTTGTATCACAAAACAATGCTACAATTATCAAATTATTTTCCCCGCAACGTATTGCACACTTTCTTGCCTATCGTCTACCCAAAAAAACCAAAACCAAAAACCAAAACAAAACCAAAACTATATATACAACACAATTGCAACAACTATATATACAACTGTAGTCGCGGCTCCAGCCACGATCTGCGCGAACAGTCGCCCGATGGCCAGCTGAGACGTCAAAGGTTTGACAGCAACTTTATACTACTCTATAAACTGTAATCCAAAACATAAAAAATAAAAAACCAGTTGCGCTTACCACACTCTACTCACATATTCAACTGGTTTTAAATGTTATTTCTTGTCTAACATAACTGCCAACATTCAAACCACAACAACAACAATAAAAAAAACATATATAAACAATGTAGCGCTAAAAAACAGCTAACACATCAAGTTTGTTAAGCTTATATATACCATCTATATAATCCATTCCACGAACCCTACACCAAACACACGCACCTGGCTTAATCACTGCTGCTAAAACTGTTGCTTAATTTTGTTTTTAATTAAGATTTAAGGTTTCCAAACTTATCTAATCCAATGCTTCTCTCTTGCTTTCTATTCCACAGCTTCAAGGGCTCTCGCGACCAGGGACTCAATGCACGCAAGGGCAGGTGAGTTATCAACCAAGATTTAATATTTGTTCCCAAAAAAATAATAGTGCATGCACTTTCTAAATTTCAATTCTAAATGAAAAAATGTTTTGTTGTTTTTTTTGATAAACTCCCAAAATTGTTTTTGTTTCGCCCTATTTTCGGAACTGCTGCGTATCAAAATTATTGATATTTCTTTTATGTATAAACATATATATATATCTTTTATGTATGCTATTATTTTGGACTTTGATTTGTGTATTGTGTATATTTTGTTTCGTTACTTGATCGTTTTGTTTTTTGTCTCTTTTTGATTCTACTTTCATCTTGTCTACACACACGCTACGTAAACGTTGCCTCATATCAAACAAAAAAAAAACAAAAAATATAAAAACTCTATGCATCTTGCTGCTTATTTGCTATACATCATATATATAAATATCGCTGTACAGTCGTGTTACGCCCACGCGTGATACGCCCGACAGAGATCGCCTGCCCCACTATGGTCCACGTTTCTCGCCAAGGTAAGTGCCTACATAACTCTCTCTGTCATACTCCCTTTCTCTCAATAATCAGCAGTGCAACTCAAACTGTGCGCTTGCATGTCCTAGTGCTCCTGTGTGTATATATTGTATACGAGTATTAAGTATGTTAAGTATGTAGTTTGTTCTTTGCCATTCATATCCCGTTTAGCTTTCATTGTGTGTTTTTTCAATGTTAACTTTTTCATCTGTAAACTGACTAATCCTTTCTATTTCGCCTTCTTCCAAGCAGCGCAACTGGACCTGAACCCGAATTCCGTTCGCCACGTGCCAAACTGTTGTGGAACAAGTGGCGCGATGTTTGGATGCTCTCTTGGGAGCGCCAGCGTCGTCTCCATGAGCATCTCATGTATCTCAAGGATGTGGAGCGTGCCCGCAACTTCAGTTGGGATGATTGGCGCAAGCGCGTAAGTAACTTGGACTTGATCATCTTATCTATTTATTAAATTCATCTTTACCTTATCTAAACAGTTCCTGAAGTACATGAACCACAAGAAATCACGTTTGACTGATCTGTTCCGTAAAATGGACAAGGATAACAATGGCATGATACCACGCGATGTCTTCATCGATGGCATACTCAACACGAGTAAGTTCTAAGCAAATTAATCAAACAAAAATACATTCTTCTTATGAAACCTCCCTTTTGATTACAGAATTCGATACCTCTGGCTTGGAAATGAAGGCTGTTGCGGATCTATTTGATCGCAATGGCGAGGGTCTCATCGATTGGCAGGAGTTCATTGCCGCTTTAAGACCCGATTGGCAGGAACGCAAGCCTGCTAACGATAATGATAAGATACACGATGAGGTCAAACGTTTGGTCATGCTTTGCACATGTCGTCAAAAGTTCCGTGTGTTCCAAGTAGGCGAAGGCAAATACAGAGTGAGTTTGAATTGGAGATATATAACATATAGTATTATGCTAACTTTATGCTTATACTCTATAGTTTGGAGATTCCCAGAAATTGCGCCTGGTACGCATTCTGCGCAGCACTGTTATGGTGCGCGTGGGCGGCGGCTGGGTGGCTCTGGATGAGTTCCTGCAGAAGAATGATCCTTGTCGCGGTAAGTTTGCTTCACACACTCGTATATTTATAACTTTAGTTGTGTTGTACACACAAATACACATCCACACACACACACACACACACACACACACACACACACACATACACGAGAATTTACTATACAAAAATTTGTTGGACTTCATTCATCATTGCATATTATATATTCTAGTGTAATTTTGTAGTCCACACCACAACTGAAACATACTTAATTCCATCCCATCTCATGCATTTTGTCTATACCTAGATTACATATGCATCATTCTTATAAAAAAAATAAACAAACTTTTGATCACATTTCATAAACATACCATAAATATCTCTCACATATACATATATCAGAAAACATAGGTACAGTTGTGCTTAACAACTAATTATTTTTTTTTTCAAAGCTAAAAATTTTTTATTATACCAAAAATCATATTAATATTACCAAACGGATATGGTCATTTAACCAACAACAAAAAAAAATTATAATAATAATAATCATAATAATAAACAAAAAAAACATAAAATGTTCCTAAAATATTACTAGCAAACTGAACCCAGAAGAAAAAAAAACAACAAACAACTAAAAAAGAATACAATTTTTGACGTTCAATTAAAAGTTGCTTAAATAAAACAAATTAACAGTGCGCCTTTTTGAAGTTTTTTTGCCATATTTAGCCAGCGCCTATTTGCCGCCTCATACACACAATAACCAAGCGAAAAATCAACAACCAAAACCAAAATAAAAACCAATCCAAGAAAAACCCAAAAGCCGAAAGCCAAACAGCCTAGGGTTGCCATTATTTATTATTCATATACTCATTTTATGTTGCTTTTATAATATATTATTATATGTTAACTCTGCTTATTAATTTCTTGCTGCTTTTCTACTCCCCATACACACATTGTACTTACCTATTATATCTATTAGTATATTTAGCTGGGTTCAAAAACACTACGCCTATGCCTAAAGCTTCAACTAACAATTCAAATTTAAAATCTAAAAGTTGTTTTTTAGTGCATGCTTTTTTTATGTTGTATTATTTTGCTTAACATTATTGCTACAGTTATGGGCACTGTTAACTAACAGCGACGCTGACTGTAGCTGTAACTGTACTTTCATGTCATGCCATTTATTTATGTTAAAGTCTCGTTTATTTGTTTTTTTTTGTATTTATTGTGCGTCCAATTTCGAAATTTTAAAATTTTTTGTATTAATTTTGTATATCGTTTTCGTTTTTTACTAATCAAATTTTATGTTTCTCCCCCTTTTTCTTTTTCAAATTGATTTGTTTTCATAAATACCGTTAAAAATGATAACGAAATGTGCCCGATATTATATATGTAAACACACACACATATATGTATATGACGGTGTGTACCAAAAAATATCCGCTTGCTCCGCCCGCTCGCCCACGCCCAACATGCACTTGCCTGCGCCCAAAAACAAAAAAAAATACCACAAATATACCACAAAAATACCAAAACAAAAAAAATCACACACTGAAAAAAAAACTGTGACAAATATTTTGCGGTAACAAAATTTCGTTGTTATTGTTGTTGTTATATGTTCCGCCCTGCAACAAACAAACAAAAATACAAAAAACACACATGTGTGCCTATATATGCCATATGTGCATTGTATATATATATATATATATGTATATATACCGCATATATATATATATCAAATAAATCGGAACAGCCAAGGGACGCACTAACATTGAGCTACGCGAGCAATTCATATTGGCCGATGGCGTCTCACAGAGCATGGCCGCATTCACGACCAGACGTTCCACGCCCAATGCTGCCCAAACTGCCAACAGTTCGCAAAATGGCGGCGCCGGTAGCCCCAACTTGCCGCCATATATGAGTGGACAGGGTCCCATCATAAAGGTAAATCAATGAAATGGTTTAACACAAAACAAAAAAAAAAAACATAACTAAAAAAGATTAAAGATAGAAAAAAAAAAGAAATCCTTACCATCCCAAAAAAAATTTCCAAAATCTATCCCCAAACATAAAATGTTATTAGGGGTTTATTGAGGTAAGTTTTGAGTTTCGTTTTGGGTTCATTGTGTGTGTTGTTGACAAAAAGCTCGCTGCTATTGCTGCGCTGCGCTGCCGCTGCGCCACTCCTCGACGCGCCGACTCTTGATTTCTGTGCATGAGAATATCATTATTATTATTGTATAATTGTTGTTGCTATACTACAAACATACATATATGTATTTATATTTATTATTTAATTTGGTACCCGATTTTTATGTTTGCTGTGTTTTATTTTTGAATTATACCGCTAGAAAAATTCACGCGTACAGTACACACCATGCAAATTAAGCTGCTTTTGTGTGAGCTAAGGTTTTTAGGTTTTAGGTTGTTGTTGTTTTTTTTGTTTGTTTATAAGTTGAAACTAGGCCCAGTGGCTTAAATGATCATATACCGTTTGTCAGCTGTAAGAAACTGAAACTGGCTAAAACGAAACACAAACGAACAAATTAATTTCTATATACTTAGCTGATGAGCACTTGGCCGAGTTAATGCCAATATTTGAGAAAATACGTGCACAAGACCAAGTTCCATGCGCCTTTCCCATACACATGGGCGCCGGCGGCACAGTATTCGTGCGCTGCAATACCAGCCGCTCGGTGCCGCTGAGTCCACACGTGCTGCATTGTCATCCAACAACACACTGGGTAAGTCCACTAATGATGGAAACAGCAAGATTGAAGATTGAAGAGGCAACAGGAACCAGTACGTTTAGCGGGCACTGTGGGCGTAACATAAACCCTCAATTCACAATACAATCTTCTTAACTCTTCGATCTGTATTTTTGTGTTTTATAATAGGTACGCGAGCGTTCAGTTCGCTCCATACCCATGTCAAGGCCATCGCGTTCCTCGCTTTCGGCCAGCACACCCGACTCCCTCAGCGATAACGAGGGCAGCCATGGTGGACCCTCGGGTCGGTATACACCACGCAAGGTCACCTATACGAGCACACGCACGGGCCTGACGCCAGGTGGCTCGCGTGCCGGCTCCAAGCCCAACTCACGCCCGCTTAGCAGACAAGGCTCAAAGCCGCCCTCACGTCAAGGCTCCACACTCTCGCTGGATAGCACAGGTAAGTCCTTGGATTATAACTGGTCTTTAAGAGCTGAAAAGTCATTGTTAGTCATCGATAGTTGTAATTAGGCATGTAAATAATCGTGATGATGAATTGTAATCGATTGTTTCTATTAATCGTATAAAATATATCGATAAATATATTTTAAAATAAAAATGTTTGATTTTTATATCGTGATGATAAAGTGCAATCGACTGTGCTTCGATTAATCGTATACAATATATCGATAAATACATTTCAAATAAAAATATTTGATTTTTAAAAAGTTTTATTACAAAAAAATTCAAGGTTTCCGACACAGTCTATGATAATATTAATAATATACTTAAAAAATTGATCAAAATAGACACAAACAAAAATTAGATAAGGAATTTTGTTGAATATCGATAAACGATAATTCAAGCAACCCAAAATGTTTCGATTTCGCCTTATCATTTTGTGTTAAAAAGTTAATTTCATCGATAAATCAATTGTTTTTTTAAAAGCCTAGTTGCAACTATCGAAAGTGCTGACAAATTTATACTAGTAAAAACTATCGATCGTTTAATCGATTTGCAGCTCGATAGTTCACATTCAATGTCCTTTATAATCGAACCCTTTCTTGCAGACGATCACACGCCCTCGCGCATACCACAGCGCAAGGCATCCGCATCGAGCACCGTCAGCGGCACCGCCACCGGCACCACGCCCCGTCCGGCGCGTCTTTCAGTGACCACTGCGACGACACCGGGCAGCCGGCTGAATGGCACCAGCACCATCACACGGAAGACTGCATCCGGCTCGGCAAGTCCAGCGCCCACAAGGTAACATTTGTTTACAAATTCTTATGCCAGCTTCAATTTATATTTTGGGGAAACTGAAAACGGGGGGTTCTGTTTTTTTGATCATCGTATAAACTTTATTAATTTATTTATTTTTGAAATTATTTTCGGTTACCGCATTAACTATTGACAACCACTCACACAACCAACAAAAATTAAAACAAAAATCAAAAATCATTTGAAACGCTAACTAAACAAAATATGAATTGGCATTTTTGAAACGTTCATCTCGAAATTTGCTTGAATGCAACTAACTGCAACATCAATATATCAAAACAAAAACAAAAACTTGATCTTGTGCCTGAAACAAAACTGAAAAAACAGCAATGGAGGCATGAGTAGATCATCCAGTATACCAGCACTAACAGGCTTCGGCTTCAAAACTCCTAGGTAATGCCCAAAAAAAAAAAACAACAACAAAAACACACTAAACATAACATTTAATTAAATGATATAATTATTATTTAATTAATTTTAAGTTAGGTTAATTCTTTATTATTTGTCAGCGCTAGTTTTTAAGCTATATCTTGGCTATGGTTGAACTTATATGCTAACTTATATACATATATATAAAAACAAATACATACTAAAGCCGCCCATCACGGATACCGGTTAAGATACCCCTCAACGATTCCAAAACATCATCGCCCACCAGCTCGACTGGCAATCCAAGCAGCTTGGGGTAATGTTCTATATAAGTACATATATAGAGTTCTATATAAGTAGCATCAGCACAGTAGACACAGTAATTATTATAATTTATATTATTAAACATTATTTAAAGTTATTTTGTTATGCTAATCTATAAGTTAACTATTTGCATCCCAATGTCAAAACTGCAAGTGCGTGGAATGCTTCTAATTTTAACTAATGCTTTAAGTTTTGTTTAATTTTATAACGCTTGCATTTAAAGTTAAAGTTAAAATAGTTTAAAACACTTCTTAAATACAATTTTTCTATCCGTCTGTCTGATTATATTTTAACTTAACTGTCAATCGATAGTCGGCAAAATCAATATTATCGTTAAATATTATCATAGGGGTAAATTAAATTAAGTTACTAAACAAATTTTAAAAATTTTTTAAAGAAACTGAAAGGCTATATCCTTGCTGCTATGCTAGTTAATACAGAATGCCAAAAAACTATCGATTGTAACAATCGAAGACGCACTATCGAATCCATCGATAAAGCCTATTGATGAAAACTACAGTTGACATTTTTGAAACGGTGGGGTAGGAAAAACTTAGCATCGTTTACAGATGTCTTAACTTAACTCTTAAAAAAAGGTTTCGTTACTATTGCAGATCAATTTGAACCAAATAAGACAACCGTTTTATGAAAAAACAAATCTTATTTGGCCATAACGACAAGATTTTTGTTAATTTCAGATTAATATTAGAACAGTTTTTATATGGTAATACGTCTGCGAGGGTATTTTTAAAACTTCGGCTTACCGAAGATAGCTGCTCTTATATCTATTATTGTTATTTTATGTTAAATTGTTAAAGTTGCTAATTAGTTGAAGATTAAGTAGCATTGACTAATATATTTATTGGATTCCTTTTGAAACAGGCGCAACATCAGCGGCAGTTCAACGCCGTCGGGAATGCAAACGCCCCGCAAGAGTTCCGCAGAGCCAACATTCAGCTCCACCATGCGACGCACATCGCGTGGAACCACGCCCACAGAGAAGCGGGAGCCATTCCGGCTTTAAGTCGGGAATTGCAGATGCCAATTATCAAATAAAACACACACACACGCATAAAACAAATATTTAAAAACAAAAAAACAAAAACAAAAGAAAAAGAATAACTAACCACGCACTGAAGTTCTAAAACTAACCAACAAAATTGTGAATTCCCAAACACCCCAAGAAAACCCAATCCAACCCTACATTAGCTATAAAATGTAGCAAGAGCAAGAAACCAGTTTAAAGCAAAAGCTGAAAAATATTATAAATCGAAATATTTGACAAGAAAAAAACAAACCTTAAACTCAAAATAGTAAACTTTTGGTAAAGCATAAAAGACAACAAAACAACAAAATGAGAGAGAGATAAATGCAAATTTAGTTTTATACATAGGATCAGTTCTAAAAAGCTATCACACAAAGTTGAACCGACAACAACCAGCAAAACCTACTTACGAGTACTACTAACTAATGCAAACTTTTGCTACTACTAATTTTTAATGCCTACTATTTACTAGTTATACAAATACATATTATGTATGTATTTCCAAATTTATAATTTGTATATACTTATATAATTCAAAATACACTCCAAGTGCTTTAAGGCAAATTAAAAGAAAAATTATGAAAATTATCGAAAAAACAATTATAAAAATATAAAAAAAAAACACATTCGAATTAAAAGTCGGACTGCGCTGACACTGCTTTTCAGCGTTCGGACGCGTTTCTCAAAATCGCCAGTTTGAGGGCGCACCGTCGTTGATGGGCGTGCCAGTTTGTTGTCCGGCAAAAAAAGAGAAAAAGGGTGTTACTGTTAGAGAAAATGAAAGAAAAATTTAATTTTGTTCTGTTAAAACTAATAGTAAAGTGAAGCATATAAGCCGCATAAAAAAAAAATTTAATTATATACTAAAAGTCATTACTATAAGTTTAATTAATATTTAGTTATTAAGCCACACACACACACACACATAATTTGTAATGCATAATTATATTTGTTTTGTATATGCAAAAGTGGAAGAAAAACTAATGATATATAGAGAGAATGAAAATGCAAAGCAAAACGCAATCGTTTATATAAATATTGTATAATACTAATACTAAATTATTTTGTTATACGAAACGAGAAATGCATTCAACGTTTTTTGTAATTCTATTAAATTAAAACAATTCAAACGAGAAATAAACATTTACAAAAAAAAAAATTAATAACTAAAAATTTAATTGTGTTTTTATTTAACAAGTTAAAGTATGATAATTTTATCGTATTTATTTAATTTTATTTACTTATAAACAGTTTACTTAATCTTTTATCATATAATATTGCAATCATCATCAAATTAAACAAATCTCAAATATCAGAAAAGTTATCTTCGACTTGTTAACAGGGACGCAGAAAAAACCACAAGCTACGCTCTTCTCACACACATTGTCAAATTCCGAGCGAATCAGCACATAAGACAATTGCGAAAATCATAAGAAAGCAATCGCAGTCCCTGTTTTGGATTCGAACATTAACTATATTTGCTGTTCGCCTGGTCATTTATGAAATATTTAAGCTCTCAATTATGATTTTGCTTACTGCTCTGTCGCGGTTGACGTTGACCGCGACGCGTCGTTGCCGATTGGCTATTGCATTGTTTTTGTACCGTTTTTGCTGTGCTATGTTTTCTGTTTCCCTGGTATTTTGCAAATTTTGATTCAGCAAAAAGTCCGACTTCATAAGCTCGATTTAATGGTATTCAGGCGAAATTACATAAGCTCGAGTTAAGGGTATTCAGCCGAAATTTCACGCAAATTAAAAGAACATATTTATATAATTAATTATGGAATTCGATTTATTCAGATTTTGTTTTGACACATTGAAATTTGGTTTGTAATATCATTTGTTGATCCGAATGGATGCTGCTTTTTGTTTTGTATGCTACACAAACATTCAATTAGTTTAGACATTTAACATTTAGACATGTGTGAATGCATACATATTGTAAATAGTAGTAGTTTACATATAATAATTGCTAGTACCATATATTTTTTTTTTTGTAATATCTGTGTCCTGTCATTTATACCTGTTATCTGTTATATAATGACTAGATATATAGTCTAAGGGATGACATTTTTCTAGTCATGGTTTTGTTTGCTTTGTGCTACTTTCTGCCACAGAGAGATAGAGATTGAGATAAAGATAGAGAGTGTGATAAACATTTATGCTAAACATCAAAGTGCAATTGCAGATTATGCGTATAGTAAGTGTGTAATAATATTAGTTTAGTCGTAGTGTGTGTGTGTTTGTTGTGTGTTCGTCAACGCCAGCGCTGCCAGTTGGTGCTGCTAAATACTTTCTTCTTTCTTTTCGTTTTATATAGATATCAACGCCCTACTCATAGGATATACATATATCCTATACTCATACTCAATAATATGGTCGGCATATTGCCGCAAGTCTTTTGTAAGCAATTACAAATACATATACATATATATATCGTTAAATTAAAACATAAAATTAAACATTAGATTAGCTAACCCGGCTCGCTAAAACTAACTAAACATTAATTCAATCACCTGTCGACTTTCGTTCTGGCCGAGCATAACTGAAATTCACAGAAATCGAGTGTTTCACAAGAACTAAAACTTAATGCAAAAGGAGGCCGAGGAGCGGCAACGGGTTCGGATTCGGGGATTGGATTCTTGTTGTTGTTGGTTTCATTGTATATTAGCAGCATGGCAGAAGCAGGAGCAGCGGCATGGACATGGGCATTGGCATTGGTATTTGTATTTGTATTGATAACTTCAGCGCTGCGTTCCACTGTTCGTCCTTGAAGACTGGTATGGGAAGCCGCAGCAGCCTGGTGCTGCGCCATTGTCACCTGGCATGGCCAACACCAGCAGCCTGAGCTTTTGGCTGCTTGCTAGCGCCAGCATTCGACGCGCTGCCAGCAGCTGGAGTTGGGCCAGCGTCTGCTGCAGCCGTGCCAGCTGTACCAGCTCCACCAGAGCCATTTGCGCCATCAGCACGCTCGGAGCGATGATGATGGTGATGATGATGCCGCCGGCCGCCGCGATAGTGTCGACGATTGTGATGCTGATAGTTGTTGTTGGTTGGCTCCGGCATTATGCGTTGCGTCTCCTGCACAACGGGCGCAAAGTTGCTGGAAGCGGGCTTTGCATGTGCCGTGCTGCTGGCCGCCTCCTGTGGTCCAGCCAACTTTTTGGTTGCCTCCGCCTCTTCGCGACGTCGTCGACGACGCACATCCTCTTCGGTCTCTATGGCAATGACGGCGCCGACCTCAGCCTCTGCATCGATAATGGCGCCGCGGCTCTTTTGCTGCAGATATAGTTGCGACATGCGATGCTGCATTTGACGCAGCTCCTGTGTTACCTTAAAGTCGGGCGCATTCTCCAGCTCTGAGGGCGGCATGGCGCACTTTAGACTGTCCGTTTCATCGTCTATGTGTTCCCGACAGACCGGGCATAGCGCCTGGAAGGCATCCGCTGTCTTTTGCAGCCAAGCTGGCAGCTTATCAAACTCCTCCTGATAGTTGCGACGCAGCGCGTTCAAATGCCGCGCTAAGCAGTAGCTGTGCAGGTAATGAAAGCACTCGGTGCGCGTAAACTCATCCCCCTCGCTGAAGCCATACAAACAGATCACGCACTGTCCACTCGGCAGATTGCTGCCCGTTAAATGCTCCCTCACAACCTCAATCAGATCGAATACAACGGGCAGGCCAAGGGATTCCTTGATCTTGGCATTGCATGCGCTGCGTATGGCCTCCAAACGCGCATCGTCCAATCCACGTGGACGCAGCAGCTTGAAACTGGGACTCACATCCGGATAACCAGCTGGCGGCAGCACCTGCAGCGTCACACATACGTATTGCTGCTCATCCTCCTCGCCGGTCAGCGGCAACACTGTTGTCTCAATGATGTCCACTGCGCCGCTGCAAGCATCCATACCAACATAAGCTATCAAAGCAGCTATTTACAGTTATTCAACTCACCTGGCACCACGCACAATGCGCACATCGTCCATAAGAATCGCCTCCAGTGATTCTAGCTCCTCGTCTAGCAAACTGTGAAAACATTATGTTTGTAAATAAATGAATATGTCGGCACTTGACTGATTACATACGTCTCCATTTTCGTTGATTGTTTGTGACTTTTGATTTGGGTGTTCACGTCAAATGCTAACTTTTAAATTTGTATTAAAAAATCGATTGAGACAAAAATTTTGCGACAACAACAGCAAAAAGCGACAATCGCAGCGAACCGAAAACGCGGCTGCCATTCGCAGTGAGCGCGTGCACTGGACAGCGCCACCTGGCGAGCGGTAGCTGTGAATCATATTGAGTTTAACAGCTTCTGTACAGTACTTTTTTGCGCTTCCTTAATAAGTGGCGTTTTCAGTTTTTTCTACCCCACATAAAGAGCTATCAAAAAAATTAAGCATTAGTCTCAAAAAAATTGTACGATTACCAAAACCGGGACCGGAGGCTGCCGGAAAATATAATAAAAATGCAATTTAAGTTGTGCCGATGCTGTCGTTAACAGTGTTGTAATCGTTAACAGTGAAAACATCTGGCGATGCGAGGGATGCCAAATAGCTGTTTCTGGTGGGAAAACATGCAAAAAGTAGCTGACTTTTCAATCAAATATATCTTAGAAAATAGCCAATCGTTTAATAGTATTTTTTTTATAAAAACAATTGGCATCACTGCGCCATTTAAAAAAAAAAATTAAATATGGTTCGCATATGCTTGTTTACATGCCACAAGTGCTGTAAACTGCGTATTTACTCAATGCTTTCTGACACCGATAGCATTGTCAGAATGAGTAACTATTATCGATGTATCGAGTACAACGCAACCCCGCTAACGCTAGGTTCCCGCGCAACACTCTCGTAAACCAAAACAATTTGTGAAACTCAATAAGTTGAAATTATATGTTTAAAAAATAATCGAAGGACATTGTTAATATGTCGAAAACAGAAATCGCTGCTCTTAAAGCCATCGACCAGAACTCGGTAAGTTGAATAGTAGCAAACAACGATGTTTGCAAAATTGGTAGACTACCGCTTGGGCAGTTTGGCAGATGTTAGTGCAGAGTTTTAAATTGTTTTATTAATTAATATTGGCAGAATGAAATCACCTCGGAGGCGGCAGCTAGCTCCTTGGACAAGGAGTCGCAATTTGTGAACAAACTCGAAGTTGATCGCAGTAGACGGTTCGAGTTCCTGCTAAAGCAAACTGAGATATTTACGCATTTCATGAGAAATAGCGCCAAAACCCCCACCAAACCCAAGGGCCGACCAAAGAAGCGTAAATACAATGACAAGGAGAATGATATGCCCGAGTAGGTGACATCTCCAGTTGCACTTCAATTGCTTAGTAACATAAATCTTCTCCATGCACAGTCATCGACGCCGCAAAACGAAGCAGGGCGAGGATGAGGAGCTGCTCGCCGAAGACTCTGCTAGGAAGGAGATATTTCGGTTCGATGCCTCACCCACTTTTATTAAGGGTGGCGAAATGCGTGACTATCAAGTATGTGGCCTCAACTGGATGATCTCACTCTATGAAAACGACATCAACGGCATTCTGGCCGACGAAATGGGTTTGGGCAAAACCCTGCAGACCATTTCGCTGCTGGGCTATCTCAAGCATTACAAGTGAGTTTTTTTTATTAATGTACAACAAGATTTAGTACAATCTCTTCATGAAAATTTAAGATATTATTTGAAATACTATGAATAGTACTGAAAACAGTAGCATTTTTGTAGAAATACAGTAAACGTAATAACTTGAACGCTATTCTTTTCGCAGAAACCAAGCCGGACCGCATATTGTAATCGTACCCAAGTCGACGCTGCAGAATTGGATGAACGAGTTCAATAAATGGTGTCCGTCCCTGCACGCCGTTTGTCTCATTGGTGACAAGGACGAGCGCAAATCCGTCATACGCAATGTACTGATGCCAGGCAAATGGGATGTGTGCGTCACCTCCTATGAGATATGCGTACGCGATAAGTCGAATTTGAAGAAGTGGAACTGGCGTTACATGGTCATCGACGAGGCGCATCGCATTAAGAATGAAAAATCACAACTATCAGAGGTTTTGCGCGAATTCAAAACTGCCAATCGTCTGCTGCTTACGGGAACACCGCTGCAAAATAATTTGCATGAGTTGTGGGCGCTGTTGAACTTTCTGTTGCCGGATGTGTTTAATTCCTCCGAGGACTTTGATAATTGGTTCAACATCAACACCTGCCGAGGCGATGATGCGCTTGTTGCGCGTCTGCACGATGTGCTAGAGCCTTTCCTGTTGCGGCGTTTAAAGGCGGAGGTGGAAAAGTCCCTCAAACCCAAAAAGGAGCTGAAAATCTTTGTCGGTCTGTCCAAAATGCAGCGCGATTGGCACACTAAGGTGCTGCTTAAGGACATTGACATTGTTAACGGCGCTGGCAACGTGAAGAAGATGCGACTTGAGAACCTTTTGATGCATCTGCGCAAGTGCGCTAATCATCCATATTTATTCGAAGGCGCCGAGCCAGGACCACCATACACCACAGACACACATCTGGTGTACAATTCGGGCAAGATGGCCATTCTGGACAAGATGCTGCCCAAGTTGCAGAAGCAGGGCTCACGTGTGCTGATCTTCTCGCAGATGACGCGCATGCTGGACATACTGGAGGACTATTGCGAGTGGCGTAATTACAACTATTGCCGCTTGGATGGCCAGACGGCGCACGAGGACCGTCATCAACAGATCCAAGAGTTTAATATGGAAAACAGCACCAAGTTTATATTCATGTTGTCCACGCGTGCTGGCGGTTTGGGCATCAATTTGGCTACCGCTGATGTGGTCATCATTTACGATTCCGACTGGAATCCGCAGATTGATCAGCAGGCCATGGATCGTGCTCATCGTATTGGGCAGAAGCAGCAGGTGCGCGTTTTCCGCCTGATCACCGCGAACACCGTTGATGAAAAGATTATAGAGTGTGCCGAGGTCAAACTGCAACTGAACAAAACGGTCATTCAAAGCGCCCGTCGTGCAAAACTCAACAAGGACGAGATGCTGAGCATCATTCGCTTTGGCGCCGAACAGGTAGTCAACTCCAAGGAGACGGACATCACCGACGAGGACATTGATGCTATGTTGGAGCGTTAACGCTGATCGACAGCACTGTTAAAGTTGAGGTCTATTTCAGTTACTTTTTTTTTATGTTTTCCCAGTTATGTTTTGTTGCCATTTTAGAGCAAGTTTGCATTTTCAAAACAGTTAAAAAATGAACTTTTGACTCTTTAAAATTAAGTTTGACCTAATAGTTATCTAAATTAATTAAGAAAGTTAAAAAAAAGTAATAAGCGCCAAAATATGAAACCATTTTTAACTATTAAGAGTTGCGAAATTAATAAATATTGATAAAAAATATTAAATGTTAGGAGAGCGCAGACTTTCTTTCTCTCTCACTCTCTTTCGGCATCGCTTGGTGGTGGCTCTGCTTACTCTCTGCACAATAATACTAACTAATATTACAATTTTGGTTTTTAGAAATCCATTCTTATTTCATAATTTGAATATCCTGTATTTACTATCCTTTTCGCTTAGTTACGCTTAACACTAAACAAGGCTGTAGCGGTATTTTAGTAGCTTTTAACCCCCTTGAGTTCTGCTCCTTTTACACTCAAAAATACACACACAATGGAAGTCAAGCTGCTAAGGCTGGACTTTAATTGGGTTGGAATTTTGGCTAAACAAAACAATTAACTTGCATAGTTTTTTATTTTTGAGCACTGAAACATATCCATGCTGTCCTGCCGCGTTCAAAATGCTCGATTTGTTGTTGTTGTGGTGCTGTTGGTGGTGGTTTGCTGTATGCTTTTCACCACAGCGTCGTCGCGAGCTTCTCGCATTTGTTGTTTTTTTTATCGAATGAATAGTGAATCGCAATCGAATGAATCACATATTGCACCCCAGAAATACTCGTGCTTAGAACGGCGCCAAGCAAAAATCAGTTTACATCGGAAAGCACAAAGCAACGGTCGTTAAAATTGAGCAAAGCTCCGTGAAAACAAAAAAAAATAAAAATACAATAAAAATAACGCAAATTTTCGTCCACTAAAATTTGAATTTGTGAGTGGGTTGTGTGTAGTGCATAGTGTATTCACGAAATTCCACAAGTATTTCAATTGCCATTGGTCAACAAAAGAGTTGCCAATTGTCAAAGGCTGTTTGCCAAAGGATATTCCATAAAACGGCGCGCTTGTGTCCTTTGTGTCTGTGTGAAAAAATCCGCCCTTAATAACCTAAAGGAAGCTAAGTCAACTCAAAGTTTGGTACGTTCTGACTTGAAAAAAGAAAAAAAAATTGAATATTTGAATAGAACTCCTGACGTGTCCTGCGCACGCAGCACATATATTCCCATACATCTGTATAAGGATGCACGTGCTTCTTGAAGTGTGTTCCGAAATGACATTTCTATACGCGATTTGTTGCTTCGTGCCACTTTTTTCTGCTATTGAATTTAGCATTTTTGTGCATTCGCTTCAAATTGAAAATCAGAATCGAAACAAAGAAATGCAAAAATTAAAAATCAGCTATCAGCAAAATATTTTCATGTAAATTATTTGCACAGTTTGCACGTCGATGTTCGAAGTCGATGTTAATATATCGCTGCGTTTTGTCATTTTTACTGCGAAAAATGAAGAAAAAACATTGAAGTATAATTCCTCTTGTGAACAGCACGTGTTTTTAAAGAATAAACACAGCAGCTATAATAACTACATTTAAGAGAATTTCATGAGAATTTATTTTATGAGAATCTTGTAATTTTTGCACAAAATGCAAATCATGTGATTGATTTTTGCATAACCCCCATAAAACATAAACAGATTTCATGGATGAAAAATATGAAAAATATATGAGAGAAATTTCGGTTGTTTTTCCTACAAGCTTTTCACGCGTGCTCTGTCTCACATTTGCTCTCTCCCTCTCAATCTCTTTCCCACGCGCTCTCATCCATCTTATGTGGTGAAGGGAAATTGCATTGAGGCTGGCAATGGCATTGGCTGAGGGTTGGTTCTGCCCAAAAAATAAAAGCTCACACCTATACCAACCCCCACCCCCTCCATCTACGTATACACATCCATGTTCTTAACCACAGCAGCCCAACCATCCCAACATCCCAACAGTTGATGCGATGCCAAAAAAAAAAAAACCCGAAAGTGAACTTTGTGCTTGGCTGATTGCATTTTGGCCCTGGCAAATGCCAGTCTCCCTCTACTTTTCTCTATCTCAGCCTCTCTCTCCCACTCCATGGGCGAGAGTGAGAGCGAAAGTGTTGCTACAATGTACATATCTAGTATATTTATATGTAAGGCACCAGTTTTTCTTTTTTCTTTTTTGGTTTTTCCGTGTGCGCTACAAATGCATCTGTCGACCTGATGAATTGATGTTATCCGTGTAACAAGAATTCGTTGTATGAGTATTGCCCTTGAGTATTTGTCTTGCCAAATATGTTTTAGATGAGTTTGGACTGCATGATACATATCTATAAGCTGCTTTTATTATACGCTGATCTATATATTACTTACTCTTAGGTTTATTTTCTTTATATTATATTATATTACCATTAAGTCGAAAAACAAAGATTGATTTAGAGCTACAAACAGCTAAGTTCAGTTAGATTTCAAATGAGTGGATAGCATTGGCAGTGTTTTTTACGCTATTTTATAAAAGCTATGAACTTTTCATAGAAAGAAGCTGCATGTGACTCCAGCAAGGTTTCAGGCCTGTTCCCATTTCCGATTCCGATCAAAACATACGTAATTGGCATGTTCTAGCTGTTCTTTATTTCAAATATCAACGGGAAGTTTAGTTTAAAAAGTTTTGCGACAGTGGAACAGCCCATTGAGAAGGCATTTCGCTCTGACACACAAAACCTCGAGTTGGATTTCCAATCAATATATTTACAACCGTATCACTTTCAATGTTTTAAAATTCACACCAGTTATTTTATACTATGCAGGGGACAATGACCACCTTACTAATCAATAAATATATTTAAAAAAAAAGGAAAAAATATTCGAATATCTTTTATTCGAAAACAGGAACACGAAATTGACAACGATTCGGAATAAACTGTTATCTGAAAGAGGGGAACAGTAATAAACTTTCTACACCTTTTTTAGCTACTTTCCATAAAAAATAGATTCAACAAATCATTCTTAGCTTATCTAAAATAAATAAACGGCTTTGATTCATAAACTATAAATCTATAAACTTTATAAATTTTCTATAGAAAAGAAACTGAAGTAGCAGTATTAAATACTCTTTAAACTTTCCATTTGATGCCAGACATTTGTTTAAGTAAGAATACAGTTAGTACCATCTGAGGCAAGGTTAGGGATACGAAATGTAATACAAAACCACTCTGAATGGAGCAGCAGTTATAGTAGTGGCAAGTGGTTTAAGTCCGTTCAGACCAGCTCAAACCAGTCTCAACAGAGAGAGACTAACATAGATTTCCAGGAATAAACGGAGGGGTATGTTTGCTCATGTGGCAGTGGCACAACCAAGGCCAGTAGCAGAGGCAGAGGCAGAAACAGAGGCAGTGGCAATGGCAATGGCTGAACAGAGGCTGTGGCCGTGGCAGGGGGGGGTGGCAGCGGGTGCTGCACTTGAATTTTCTATCTATTATATTGCATAGATATGCGGCGCCATTTTTGCCTTGGTTTTCTATCAATTGAATTACTTTCATTGTTGGCCTAAAAAGTTTGGGACGTGGAAACCGAGGCTAAAAGTAACGCATGGATAAAATATTTGGGCGATTCCCGAAGCAAATTGAAAAGTAGTGAAAACTAATTAGAGCATTGCAAATGCCAACACATACATATTTATTCAAAAATCAAAAATAGCTGAATATAGTATATGCATATTAAGGGTGAAATTGCAAGGGGATCTCGTCATAGGCGAATTCAATGTTTACAACTGTGTATGTGGGGAATAAACAACAAAAAGTTCGAATGCCATCAAATGTGCAAATCGATTGAATGAATTGAATGCATTTCATTGGCAATCAAACTGCTTGATTTATGCAAAATAGTCGCGCTTGCCACCTACCTCTTCTATTCCCGCTCTGTTCACAATTGGTTACCTAAATTCGTCTATCGATTTCGCCTGAAACACGCCATGCTCTACGCCCTTTAAAAATGTTTCCCCCTGTCTAGTTGTACGAGTATTCTCAGTGCCATTTATCTGACGACCCTTCCACAATTCCCTTGACTCATTGTGTGTGTGTGTGTGTGTGTGTGTAAGTGTGCATGTGTGTATGTGTGTATGTGTGTGCGCGTGCTTTAAACTTGCTGGAGTTAGAGGTAGCAGCTTTAAAGCAACCCCCATCTAACCTAGTGATGCTCATTTGAAAAGGGGAATGATCTTTGTATACCGTGTATTGAAGATGAAAAAAAGGATATATCTCAGTTAGTTTAGGAAAACCATATGTATATATTCCATTTTTTTGTTTTAAGTGACTTTGAAAAGCATTTTGATTAGGTAAAAAATACTTTCAAAATTTTAAAAAACGTTCTTAATATAAGATATAGTCGTCCGATTTTGATGAAATTTTGTGATCATGTTTAAGCTTTCCTTAAACTTAGGTTAAGTGAGTTTGGTTGAGTTATCTTGAAAAACAAATTTGTTTATACAAAAACTAATTTTTCAACATATCGTTCCTATGGCAGCTATATGTTATAGTGGTCCGACCTGATTTTGACACTTTGTCTGCCTATGGTATATACCAACATGTATACCAAGTTTGGTTGTTCTAGCTTCAAAACTGTGGAAAAAACCTGCGTTCATACAGACGGACAGACGGACGGACGGGCAAATATTTCACAAACCCAATGTGCTCTTTTTTCTTTCTTTTTTTTCAAAACAATTTTAAACAGTATAAAAAGTTTTTATTTAGAAGATTTGACCGATCTTCTGAAAATGTACATATATTCACTAAACCAAACTTATTCCATAGAACCTTATCTATATTTCGAATACATATAACTGTAATAAAAACTTTCTTTACTTTAGTGCGTCTTACAGGGTATCTTCTAGTCGCGTTTTCTGTAAAACAGTGTTTTTTCTTGTTTTGAATATAATTTTGGCACGACGCAGTTTCGTTTTGTCCTTTATAGGGTTTTAAGTTTAAGCGCACCGAAAATTCACCAATACAAACGCAAAACGGGAAGCTTTTGTGCCAGTGTGTGTGTGTGTGTTAGTGTAAGTATGCGTATGTGTGTGATAGGTACATAGGTAGCGTTGTTTTTAGCTTGCTCGGTATATTTCCATTCATTTCAAATGTATTTTTATGTCAGTTCGCAGACAAAAAACAAAAAGTGTTTTAGTTTCGTGTTCCAAGTATTTGCGGATCTCTTGTGAAGTTATTTGTTTGCGTTTGCTTGCCAGTTATATAATATTAGCATAGAAATATAGACAAATGGAAAATCCATCATCCATTGGGAGAGGCCATCGTAAAACTGTTTGTCCTTCCGCATTCTCAGTCTGCTCCGCTCAGCTCAGCAGGCTACTATTGAGTAATTTCCTATTAAAATGATTTAAGCACTGTGTAGCAGACCACTTAGCATGGTGCTACACACAACCGCTGACAGGGCCAGGGACAGACGTGTCCTGCACAAGAAAAAAAAGCAAAATCTGACAGCTTGAGCTTTATTTAGAAAAGCCGGCAGAATGGGTGGCAAACAGAAGGCAACTTGGGTCAAATGCCAGGTGGGTTGCACAACAACAAACTGCGACGCAGAAATCAGAGCACAATAATAACAACAACAATAGCAACAGCTTAGAAATGGCAGGACTATTATTTTCACACACAGGTTTACGTAACATAAATTGGATTGTGTAATCAACATAGAGCGAGAAACATAGAAAATGAAAAGAGAAAACAATGCCGGAAAAGCAACATCACGGACTGGGTCAAGGGTGCATGCTGTGGTGGGGTGCGAAAGGGGGTTGACTGGAACACAAGTGACATTTAATGCGCTGTGCGTGAGCCTTTTAATATTGTCGGGATAATGTTATATGTGTAGAATACTGCCAGAGAAATCATATAATTTTTGGCAGCAGTGAAATGCTTTTATAAATCAAATAAATATTTACAATTGACGCAAGACGCCCCCTCTCTTTATATAAGCCCCAACACACCCTCATCCTGCTGCATTGCTGAAAAAAAAACAGAACGAAATACGCAATTGCTGTCGGTTCGTTCAAAAGACAGCCAAATACGTCACAGCACATTACGTATACGCAGCGAGTTGAATCTAGCAACAAACGCAATTCTACCTCCCCTCTACGCCTAATTACCCATCAATGAAAACGGCTTGCACAGCAGGACGTTGAAAAGCTTTTAATATAGCTTTTTTGGCGCTCTTCTTCTCTCTCTCTCTATTTCTCTCTCTCTGTCTCTCTGTGGTGAGTTTCAGTTTCACTTGTGCAGCTGCTGCTGCTTCCTCTTGCTGTACAGCTGCTTACATACACACACACACCCATGTAGCGGCTACTTTTTTGCCTATCCATCCCTCTCTCTCTCTTTCTCTCTGTCTGTCTCTCTTTCGCTCTTAAGCTTTCGCATGGCATGGACTTCCGCTGGCGACAGTTTACTACGTCAGCAGGCGAGACGAGCCTCCAAGTAAATAGCACACCATGCACATACAGACTTGCTGTATATATGTACAACTGACAATATATATGTATGTATGTATACGTACATGTGTTTGTGTGTACATTTGTTTTTGGCTCTGTCAACTTGCAACGACCTTCTGCAGCATATTTGGGGCTCTAAACACTATGCAACACGTTTGATCTTATGCATGAGTGCATTTAACCCACATCCTGACTTAAAGGCGCCTAAATTATGATGCTCGCTCAACACTTTAGATTGTGTGCAAATTAACCGTTTTTGTTGGACACATCGATATAAAGAGAACGAACATAACCTTGAATTCTGTTTCCTTCTCCTACCAAATCTTTTGTCCATTGCCAAAACTGTCACAAAACTGTCAAATTTTTATGTGTGCTTCTCTTTCTCTGATTTTCACTCACTTTCTCTAACTCTTTCCTTTTCTATCAAACACCTCAGCCAACAGATAATTTACGCATTCCTCTTCCTTCGTTTGCTATTTTACACGCACATTTTCTGCGAGCCCAAAGAGGACTTTGCTCAGACAGAGTTGTGTGCTCAACCAGAAACACGTAGGAGAAAACCGATGATGGAGTGGAAAATAAACTTAATTTAAATTTTTACTATTTTTGCGGAGTGCAGAGTACATTAGAAATATAAGTTGACTATTGTTCGTGATCTCTGGTTCTTAGAGGTACTATCGAGATTTTTCACTTATCGGTTCTTAGAGTTACCATCGATATTTTTCACTTATCGGTTCTTAAAGTTACTATCGAGATTTTACTCTTATCACCTAATCTTGCATGTGTCAATGCTTATTGTTTATTTTTTAAATCAACTAGTTACGAAGAGTACTCAAATTTACCTACTGTTTTATTAATGATAAATTGATAAACGTTTACTTCAAAAAAGTATTGAGACTATCGATAGTTTTTACTTCAGCTCAGAGTGTTGCGAACTACAACTGTAGCAGGTTGCCTAGTGTAGTTTCTAATGAACTAATGGTACATAGCACATACACAGACGAGTACATTTGAGACATACTTACCTGTCTTAATTAGCTGTGACCTTTTCAAGAGCTGCCATGAAAAACTGTTGACATTTAGATGGACGAAAGTCAAAGACACAGAATGAGAATGAGACAAGTTGGTAAATTTAAGCTCATAAATATATAAAACTTGTAACCACTTTAGCTTGGATAAGTAATTTAATGATATTAAATATGTTGTCAGTGAGCAGACATGGCTTAAATTTCCTTAATGGCTAACAATTAGGCTACAAACTAAGTTAGCAGCCAGGATAAACGCTCCTTTAATCACCCACGCAAGCAACCACTTGAATTCGAGCTCAAGGACGAGCCACAAAAAAATGACTAGTTAAAATAAATATGTACATGCAATCTCATGGGTTAAGCACATACATATGTATATATGGGTCTGGCTACCATATTGATCAAACAGTCAGAGTGTCCTCAGAGTGCTGTATATGTATAGGTGTGTGTGTGTGTTTAAGAGCACTGCATGAATACACAAGGTAAATAATATTTTACTTGTATTAACTATGTTTGAAAAGGAGATTCGAGAATACATAAGGATAATGATGAGGAGCACCTGGAAGTGCAATTTTTATAATTTATTGGGATTGGAGCTCCTCAAATTTATTTTTTAAATGTGTTTTGAAGTTTAAACACCCAAGTTTATTTTTTTTTTTATTTTTATACTTTATTTTAATACTAAATAAATTTTAAAAATATTTTTACTTTTTATTTTAATTATTGTAGTCTCCAATTTTTTTCTGTGTCGACTGTTTTTAGTCGACGTTAAATGAATAAATAAAATTACCTACATTTATCGTAAAAGTTTTTGTTGAGATGAGGTTCCTTATATATTCCGGCCCATTATACGTCTGGTTATTAACATAGGGCTAGAGTCCAAGAACTATATCTACATTTACAAGGAAATGCTTTTCTAAAACACCCTTCAAGTCGGGGCTAAGAGACTAAAGATTATGTCATAAGTGTGTATTCATGCAATATTTATCAGTCATAAACTGCAATAATTAAGTACATATAAAATGCTAATTCAGTTTTTATTATACAATACTATCACACAGAAAACGGAAGTAAACTACAGGTAACTCCAAGCGTTGATGGCTGCCACTAAAATCATTGATGCACCGCGAAACGGTCACGAGATGGCGCCGCTGAACACGAGGGCAAGGGGTGATGGCACCCATGGGGTGACCATTGTTTTAACCGCACCGCAACGCAATTCATTGCAATCGGCGGATATACCAGGTGAGCCGGATCGTGCCGCTTGGAGTGGCAAGATGCAGTTCTTTCTCAGCATTATTGGTTACTCGGTGGGCCTGGGCAACATCTGGCGCTTCCCGTACCTGTGCCAACAGAATGGTGGCGGTAAGTATCACTCAAATTCCCACTTTTCTATATTACAATAAGAATCGTTGTTCAACTTTTGCATTCACGTGTATGCAATCTATGTTTGCACTTGGCAACCTGATGATTGCCCACAATCCCCCAACCAATTCCCAGTTTCTGCCTCAATCATATCTGTAGTCAATCGTTGCCTGTGCAGCGACGATAACACAAATTACTTTGACTGCAGCTGCTCTTTATGAGTATCTGCCAGGAGCGGTTTGGCTTCCTTACAGTTTTGAAAAAAGCAAAAATGTTGCCTTGTAATTAGTCTTTTAAAATAAGACTTTGTCCAGGCATGACTGACATATAATAACCAGCGCTCTATCGAAATAACATTATTATGGCGCTAGATTCAAAATTTTCATTTAAACTTGTCCAATTTGATTAGAAATATAAATATATTAATTGAAAATCATTTTAATGGCCATTGAATCACTTACTGCGCTTAAAACACATGTCTCTGGTGCACTCCTAGTTTGATTTTATTAAGGATCCATATTTGTCCTTTGTAAGCACAGTCCGCTCCTGTTCTCTATGTACATACATACATATCCAATAGCAAATGTATGCCAGAGCTAATCAGGTGCGCGGCTTTGACAATAACATTATGAGATTTAATGTACACTAATTGCAGAGCTTATGGCTTGTGAATAAGGGCGTATTGGGTTAAGGGGGGCCTACACATTACTTGTGCGCCTGCCGGAAGGGCTTAATTGGAAGGCCTTGGTCAAGCGGGGGTTGCAGAGTTAGGGGCTGTGACCATTGTATAGCGCCCTGCCCACACCTTCATGCGAAGCAACGCATTTATATTGAAATACACATGACTAGCTAAAACCTTCTTGGGTCTAATTCCATTACGAAAGAGACAAAAGTTAAAGCACCGAACTGCTCATACCCTAACAAAAATCAATGAAATGTTGACTTTGATTGGATGTCAGTCAACTTGTCAGTGTATCGAATGCATAACTAATAAGGCTTTTGGGTTTTCCTCTTTGTCGCAGGTGCTTTTCTGATACCATTCATGATTATGCTGATATTGGAGGGCATACCGCTGTTCCTCATCGAGCTGGGCATGGGCCAGCGTATGCGTTTGGGCGCACTGGGCGTATGGAATACAATACATCCATGGTTGGGCGGCATTGGCATCTCCTCGTGCATTGTCACCCTATTTGTGGCGCTCTACTACAATGTGATCATCACATGGGTATTCTACTATCTGTTTAACAGTTTTCGGGTGAGTAATGAAGATTAGGAATGCATATTGAAATATATTGATTATATTTAAATTTTAGTATCCGCTGCCCTGGTCCTCCTGTCCTACGAATAGCAGTGGGTTTGAGCTAGAGGAATGCGCCAAGTCGTCGGAGACGACCTATTTCTGGTATCGCACCACATTGGATGCAGCACCCTCGATGGATGAGCCCGGTGGCCTTAAATGGTGGATTGTCATCTGCCTGCTGCTCTCCTGGACCATTGTCTTCTTCATTGTTATGAAGGGCATACAGAGCTCCGGCAAGGTGGTCTACTTCACATCGCTCTTTCCCTACGTTGTGCTCACCATCTTCTTCATAAGAGGCATCACGCTGCGCGGCGCCGGCGCTGGACTGATGCACATGTATACGCCAAAGGTGGAGAAGTTGCTGGAGCCGACGGTTTGGCTTGACGCGGCCACACAGGTGTTTTATTCATTTGGATTGGCCTTCGGCTCGCTGATTGCCTTTGGCAGCTACAACACGCCCAAGAACAACTGCGTCCGGGACGTGCTGCTGGTTTCCGTGTGCAATGCCGTCACCGCCATCTATGCGAGTGTCGTCATCTTTGCCATACTGGGCTTCAAGGCCACAGTCAATGTGGATCGCTGTGTGGCTAGGTGAGTTGCGGGTTGATATAGTGTCACTATGTCTGTGTCTGTGGCTTTGGGTCATTGCAAGTTCATCAGCACGCATCAGCGGACAGTGTACTGGGTGGGTCACTTAGACCAGACCAGTTGTAACCGGCATGCGGCAGCTTTGTCTATCTTTAGCTTGGCCACTCGATTTCATTTGTTTTGTTCATTGATAGGCAAATCGATATGTGCTCGTCTGGCTGTCTGTCAATTTGTTTCAATTAATGTGGCGCTGCACAGGTTTCTGCAATTGCCGCCATCATCCGCACACCCTTTCCCTTCTCCACTTGAGTCATTGACAATTGTTCTTGAACTATGTAGTATTTGCATGACCCATGGTGCTGGGCCCAGTTATTGAGCTATTGTCTGAGTTGCTAATGCTAACTGATTTTAACAAATTGTGCAGCTTATAGAGATTTGATATGCTATATCGCATACTCCCACTACAAAGCAATAAACTCAAATTAACTATCAACACTAAAAATCAAGCCAGTTTAGATAAAATAGAATTTATACAATTCCAAAGACTTTTCAACACTTCAATTTGTAATATGTTGAATGTTAGAATGAATCTGCGATCTGTCTTCAGTTAGATCAAAAAAAGTAAATTAAATTCAAATTTGAATAAAATCCTATTATATATAAAAGATTGAATCAATCTTATATTTAATTCCCAAACAATTTACGATTAGTAAAGAATAAAATCAAATTTCAAGTCAATTCTTTATCATCACCAAAAGAATGATTCACCAATCTTGAATTCTTTTGGATTAAAAAGAAAAAAGAATCATTGTTTTACAGCTCTGTTAGATAATAATTACTTTAACTTAAAACTATATATTGGAAACGGGAGAGCAAATTCAATCCTGTCACGCTCGTCTCGGAGTATTTTAAAATTTAACCCGTCCATCCCGTTTCCACCCGAAATTTGTAAGCCCAAAAAATTTAACTTTTGTCTGAACGTCATAATTTTAGCAATTGTTCCAAGAGTTGCCTTATTTTGTCAACAAGAAAATATAGTGCAAATGCGGTTTTACAGTGAGTGAAAATACAGTAAAAATATACATTTTATCGAACAAAACAATAATCTGTACTCGCAAGTAATTTCGGAATTAGCGGTAATTTCAGGATCATGCAAGAAATTCTCCCGTCCTACATTTTTCGAACTTATTGCGGGTCTCGCAGTAATACCGTTATATTCGCGTTCCGTTCAAATCTTTCTTCAAATATACATATTGATACAACAATGATAAAAAAGTAAGAATGCTCTAGTCGAGTGTGCCCGACTACGAGACTCCCTGCTCCCAACTTGCATTTCAAGCAGTTCAGCGGCAACACAAGCAAGCAGCGCACTTAACATGTCCAGTTCCTCTCAAACTGTTGTTTCTGCCTGCTGAGACGCGGGTAATAGATTCTTCCATAACTTTGGTGTTATTTATCCGATCGTGATGAAATTTACAAAGATCAATATTGATACAGCATATATGTGTACCAAAAATCAAAGCTTTATCTTTAAAATTGTGTCTGTGGGAGTTTTTTTTGATTTGCGGGGGCGCCGGGTGGTGCATCCGAAACTTTAAATAAACTTGATCTGCGTATGGTATACAGGAACCTGCATGCCCAGTTTGGAGTCTCTAGCTCTTATAGTCTCTGAGATCGACGGATATGGCTAGTTCATCTCGGCTGTTGATCCTGATCAAGAATATATATAGTTTATATAGTCGGAAATGCCTCCTTCTCTCTGTTACACACATTTGCAGTACTTTAATACTCCCTTTTACCCATTTTTAATGGGAACAGGGAGTAAAAATGTAATAATAAATATTTGTTAATTTTTAAATAATTATAATATCAAACACCTGTTGAACTTGTATACCTTCCTTTCCAGCAATACGGATATACTGGTCAAGAATGCGCTGCTGCCCTTCAAGAATGTCAGTAGCTTGGAATACGATTCAGCTCTCCATAAGCTTAATGGCACCGAATATGCCGCTCTGCAGCTCACCGAATGCAGTCTGTCCAAGGAGTTGGATAATGTAAGAGTAACAATTACAACTTCTTATTAGAAATAAGTCAACTAATCAACTGCTTTTACTAGGCTGCTGAGGGCACTGGATTGGCGTTTATTGTCTTCACCCAGGCCATTGTTGAGCTACCCGGTGCACCGTTCTGGGCGGTGTTATTCTTTACCATGTTATTGTCACTGGGTTTGGGCTCACAGATTGGCATACTTGAGGGCATGCTGTGCACGCTGTTTGATATTGATATTATTAAGCGGGTTAAGAAACAACATGTGACTGGAGTGGTGTGTATATTCTGCTTTTTTGTTGGTCTCATCTTCTGCACCGGTGCCGGAGAGTATTGGTTGAAGATGTTTGACTCTTTTGCCGGCACAATTGGTTTGGTTGTTGTCGCCTTAATGGAAATGATTGCTGTCATATTTATTTATGGACATGAGCGGTAAGTTCTGCTTATATGCTGTACAAAATGTTTTCAATTATAGCTTGTGCTTTTGTTTCTCAGCTTTACCGAGGATATCTATCAGATGACGGGCTATAGACCTGGCCCATACTGGCAACTAACCTGGCGCTACATTGGCCCAGTTATCATGGTGTGCATATTGGTCTCGTCTGTTGTTTTTATGGTCATACGTAATCCTACATATGGCGCCTGGAATGCCGAATTGGTATATTGTTATTATTAGCTTCTTTTGTCTATATATCACTCAATTCTGCACCTTTATGCTTACAGGGTGTCGTTGAACAAAAGAACTATCCCAGTTGGGTTATGGGAGTTGCTTTGTGCATGATAATGGCTGGAGTGCTGCCAATGCCCATTGTCTTCCTTATGCGCAGCTTCCAGTGCCTCAAGGTGGATCTGGACATACACCAGGGATCCATCAGACGCAATGAAACAACCGCCTCCACCAAGGAAATGATTGACAATGATGATGATGTAAGTTTTATTTTGTTGTTTTTCTTATGTTTTTTGTATAGTAACATATTTGTATTTGGCAAAGTACTTTGTTGTGTTTGTTTTGAACGTTTCTTTTTGATATTTTTGTTAAGAACCTAAGCTAAGATACTTTCTAGCGTTAAAGCGAATTCTCTTTTAAACTATAAATGTAACTAATTGTGTCTTTCTCTCACTCAACTAATCATCCACACACATTTACGCTTGTTTCTCTATCTAATTATAATGCTTCCATTCAATATAAAAATACGATACGAAAATATAAAAAAAAAACATACTTCACGCTCATGTTGCGCTCTCAATGTCCTTCAGAATATGAGTCCGGATATGCCACCGCAAGATTCATTAGCGGCAACACGCTTCACAATTGGAGACTTTGAAGTAAGTTGTATGTTGTCCTGACCACCACCCGAACTATCCAAACCAACCCAAAACACGTTCATAAACAGCTGTTAATCACACAATTCTCAATTCTCTTCTTTCTCTCTTTTTTATTGTGTTACCCTCCATCCATACAGAACTAGACATGTTATAAGAACCTGATTCTTAATAACCTAACCTTTACTAACTCAAAAATGTAGCTCCTACCCCCCAAAAAAAAAACTAAAAACAAAATACCGTTGCAATGCCTGACACCACGCCGTAAGGACAATGCGAAATTTCACGCGACATCTGCCTGATTAACCAAAACAAAAACCCGATTAAAACAAAAAAAATGCTCACACATACGTATTGATACGTATTCAAGTCACAACTTAGTAAAAAGTATTGTTAAAAAAACGCACAGCAAATTATTAACTTGCAAAAACAATCGCAATGCCATTTAAATGTATCTCGTATTCTTAACTAGAGTTCGAAAGAAAAAGAAAACCAAAAGAAAACTCGAATACTCGTACTCGTCAACGCCTTCTTAACAAGAACAACAAGAACAAGGAAAATTTAAAACAAAACAAAAAAAAAAAGAAAACAAAATACGATTACAATTATTTACCAGCAATTAGTTTAGTCCAAAGTTTATAAACTTAACGATATCTTAAAGATTAGACAAGTACTAGTAATTAACATTAACCAAAAGGCTCAATGATTAAGCTTAAAGTTCAGACAGGCAAGTCCAGATCTAGCTAAGTAGGGCTGTTTAGCTAAACGCCAACTAAGAAAGACTGGTTCTTAGAAAACACTCAATTGGCTAATGATGGTTCAGTAATGCAAAACTAACAAGGTAAAGTAAATAATTATACGGAAATTAACTATAGCAATTTTCCCAATTTGTTTCATGTTGTTTTGTTTGTTGTTCTCTTTTACTTTAGTTGTATTTGTCTTTGTATTTGTATTTGTAAATGCATTGTTTAGATTTCCTTTAAGATGTTATCAAGTGTACCCTGTATTTAGAATACTGATTGCTAATATAACAATCAGAGTCAAAGATACATATGTAAATACATATATATGTAATTTAGATTAACATTCGAATTGATCTAGTCCTGTCCATCTGTCCAATTAAACGTAAAAACTCCCAGAATTTTAGAGTCAAGCATCAATTGTTTTTTTTTTATGTTAACTATTTTAAACCATATTTTTAAGAAATCACATTATTTATATAAGTACTATGTATATACATATGTAATTATAAATGTGACTTAAATTACTTTAAATCTGTGTACAGGGTATCTGCTGGTCGAGTAATCTTGACTAGAATTAACATACTTGTATAAGTATTGTATTGTTTACTGTTTGAAAACTGCAGCGCCCTCTGTTGGTTCTGTTTGTAAAGTGTAGCTTTTAGAAAGCTTTTCAGTAGCTTGCAGCTTTGCGGCAAATCAAGTATACGCCGTGTGTTTAGCAACAAACCAATGTAGATTACAAATTTCTTATGTTTCTTATGTTGGTTTAAAGTAATTAAAGTATTGCCTTATAAATTGTAATTAAAAATGTTTTTTGTTCATAGGAGGACGAGGAAGATGATGATAATGATTTTAGTGGTCCAGCGTTGGGTGGTCATGTGAAGACTCAGAGTGATTTCTCCGACGATGACGAGGAGGATAAGCCAATGACGATGCGTATGATGATGATGCGGCCAACGACAACAACAAAAACAACAACACCACTGAAAAAAATAGGCGGCAATCAGCTAAATGTGCCAACAAGCAGAAAGCAGAACTACAACAAAAAGGAGGCCTACGATGTGTAGATAAGCGGGTTGAAGGTGGCAAGCAGCAAGGAGCAAGGAATTGCAACCTAAAATGGAATGGCAAGTAATATAGAACCAAGTACATGAATGAAAGAACTATATAGACGTACAAAGAACTATATAAATCTGACGCTGAGTGGAAGCGCAAAACATTTATATATTTACAATAAGTATTTTAACATAATTTATAGTTAAGTTAAGTAATAATATGCAAAAAGTAATAATAATAAAACAATGAAAATTAACAAAAATAATACAAAATACAAAAGAAAAAACCAAACTTGTTAAATTAATATTTCAATACAAAACACACACACATACAAAACTTAACTATGTACAATGAGCTACAATTGAACTAAAAACGGGTTTGAAGAAAAGTAAAAGAAATGTTTGAAATTTTTGTTGCCATAGCATTTAGTTGAAAAGTGTTTTTTAGGCTTAAACTGTTGAGCACAATTCAAATATATATTTGTGTCATTATAAATCCTATATACATAAACATAACTACATATATATATACTATATAACCCAGTTGTAATCCCTGCCTAGCCATGAGAACTTTAATTGCAAAACGCTTTTGTAGTAAACCCAAAGAAAACTTTTAACAAAACGCATTTCCAAGAGTTTAACTCATTAATTAATTTACTTAGTGGCATTCAGTTTTATGTTGAACTTATGTATTCCACCCAAATATATTCAGTTTAGCTCTATTCAAAATAATTATAATATATATATACAAATGTATAGATGCAAAAGTATTGTAATAATAATTAAAATTAATTAATTACAAATTGAATATGAATAAAATGGATAAGCAAATTGAAATATTAACAAAAGAAAGTCTAGTTCAGTTGTTAACTGCTAAATATATATAAAAAAAAAACAAAAATTATTAATATAACTACACTTACTGACAAAAAATGATTATTATTATGATTAACAAACATTTAGACAAAAACTAAAAACATGGAATGTGTGATATTCTAAATAATATCCTCCAATTGTAGTCTAAGCAACAAATCACCAAAAAATTGAACTGCATATTTTGTTCTTCAAAGTTTTTCAACACTGTATTCTAAGTTAAGATTGTATTTTTTTTTTTGATCACATACAGCCACTTGCTTCTATCTTATCAATCTGTTTAATTATGTTATTTTCTGCCCACACAAACTTAGTTCAGTTCCTTCTCTAATAGATCTTAGCTCGAAATATTTGTTAAAAAACAATTTGTACACACACATACACACACTGAAAGTATTTTCTTATATTCAAAACAAAAAAAACTGCTGTGAATAGTTTTAGTGGTTGTAAAGTTCTATTACAAGACGACGAAGAAATACATTAAAAGTTATGAATAATTATATAGTTCTTAAGCAGCATTAATCTCTGATCTGATCTTAACTCACATCATTCACTTAAGTTCACATATGTAAAATCAAAAACATATTTCAAATTCGGTTTCTGCAACAAACTCTGCAAAAGGTTTTTATAAACAATCCGCACACACACACACATACACAGAGGCACAAAAACTTATAGAACAATTAGGCACATTGTATTTCCTATTTCGGTAAGGTGTCTAAACAGTAATCAAAAGAACATGGAATTTTTGAAAAGAATACAAAAACACACGTGCAGAAACGGCAAACGTTGAAGACAATAAGACATATATAACAAAAATAAATACTTATGATATGGACTCGTCGAGATTTGTGAACGTAGCTACCGACTTGACAGTTTCGATGGGCTCAAATTTTTTACAAAGATTTTACTTTTAGTTTTTGAAAATTTTTAACCAAAACCGTAACAAGAATTTCGTTTCAGTCAGTAGTTTGCTATGAATAATTAGGAATGATATACTATGTATAAATTCCTTCAGATATTCGAAAAATGTACCTTGCGAAAGAAGACACACAGGTCGTTGTTTTTAGTTGGTATAGTTGATAAGCTTGTAGACAGAGTTAGGAAGGGGACAGAAGAGAGCCAAACAGTTGTTTTGTATCTGATAGTTATAGATAAGTACATATATAAAATCTGTTGACATAACCCGCGGCAAATCAAACTCAAAGATTATTATACGTAACATTTTTTATGTAAGACATGTTATATCCATTATAAATCCACAAAAACCTCCACAGTTATATACCACATCATATCCTCGCAAATCAAGAAAAATTGAAACCAAATTGTAAACAAACGAATTACATAGTTTACTTCACCTATTTTTAACTCAACCATACGAACTATAAATATTGTGTATCAATTATTGTCGTAGTGCTTAAAAAAACAAAACAAAAGAAAACTAAAGCGATATGCAACAAAACTGGACTCGTGTAAATTTTGATTGTATTTAACATAAAGAGATATTACTTATGTGAAACATTATTATAATACTATACGCAGGTAATTATTATTAATAAAGATATATAAAGAATAGTGCGTTAAGTTGAAGAAGAGCAAAACGAATTCAAAATGTCTTTTTCTCTCATACGTCTCGCATATTTATATGATTCCGGTGTCAAAGATTTTGGGTGTTGACAAACTAATTTATGGGATTATTCGATTTGTTTATTATTATTTTTGCTTTTTTTTTATTTGTTTGTTGCGAAAGCACTTTGTACTGAGCGTAAAGCTCGTCTAATGCTAAAACACTCGTCTACAGATTAGGCTTATCACTGGGTTCAAGTTTCGACTACCCAAATTGGTTTGCAGCAGTGCAAAAGTAGCATTTTGATAAGTCTCCACTCTGCCTCAACTCTCGCTAATACTCTTTCATTCTCTTTTCTCATTCAATAGTTCATAATTTAGCGCAAGTGTGAACCTGGAACAAGCAATTTGAGTAGTTATTATGTATGTAAAAATAACTTTATTCAAAAACACCATTATAAATGTGACAATCAACTGTTGAAAAATGTCGCATTGTGTACCAAAGAAACTTATTAATAGAAAGCCTTTTCGATATTGATCGATTGATAAGAATAGTGTATAACAAAACAAGTCAAATTGCTGCCATCAGCTCTAACCGACTTGCACATGCCCTAATTCTGATTTCAGCACAAATAATTAATAGCTAATATATTCTTCTTTTGGCACAACAGGATCTTTCTTTTGGAATTATACCCAAATAATAGATTTTAATTCAGTCAAGAAATGTGTAGCGTCTCCAACCCTATAATATATATATATATATCCTTGATCAGCATCAAAAGCCGAGCTTATATGTATCTTAATGAAACTTGGCACAGATATCTCTCTTTCTTGCAGCTAGTACCTATGTCGGTATCGGCTAGATAGGACCACTATAACATATAGATGCCATGGGAACAATTATATGAAAAATAAGTTTTTGCATGAACAACTTTTTTGTTTTTCAAAATAACTCGACCATTTTTCACACATGTTGACAAAAATTCATCGAAATCGGACCACTATATCTTATAGCTGCCATAGAAAGAATCCATAGGAACAATCTGTTGAGAAATAAGTTTTTGCATGAAAAACTTTTTTATTTTGGAAATTATCTCAGCCAAATTAACTTTATCTTAGTTTAAGCACCTTTCACACATGTTGACCAAATTTGATCTAAATCAGATCACTATATCTTATAGCAGCCACAGGAACAATCTTTCATGGAGAAGCAAAGTGGACAGTACTCAATTGTATTACGATCCACATATGTTGAGTAAGTTTTATCAAAATCGCTAAAGCTGTCATAGGAACAATTGGTGAAAAGCTAAGTTTTTACATGCAAAACATTTCTGCAAGGGAATATAACATCGACAAGCCGAAAACAACCTTGCTTTCTTGTTTGAACATTTATTTTATATCCAGTTAGTCACTTGCAATCTTTTTTAAAAGAGTATAACAAATCACAGTCGCATATAACAAAACGATAAGCTGCTGCGACTGCTGTTTTTATTTCAGTTTATAAAAGATTTCGTAATTGGAAGCAGACGCGCCGCGGGGCACAGGCCACATTGATAAGGGTAACAAAAATGGTAATAATTGGCCTAGACAGAGCGTTGAGTGCAAGCTAGCAATGATGAAGAGATACTCAAACCGAAACTAACTGCAACTGCTCATATAAGGCAAGATGTGGCAGGAGGCGCGTCTTTTGGCAGCCAGAATGTTCGCGGCGCATGCGGTGGGCGTCACGTAGCAAGAGTAAAAAAAGGTGGGCATGGTTCTTATCTTATCAGCATAGCGTATGCCATATGTTGCTGACTGTGTGTATAATAACAGAAATGGAAAGAGCGAAATAAAAGACAAATAAACAACAGAAATCGAATCGAATCGAAAATGTATACCGAAATACAATCGCTACAATATGTAGTACGAGTACTACAAGTACATCTGTTACTTAAGCGTGCCGACTGCCATAGAGTTTCAGTTTGGTTTGTTGTGTGAACGCAGCAACAAGTGCCCCGCAGTAGCAGTAGCAGCAGCAACAGAAGCAGCAACGGCAGCAACAGTTGCAGCAGCTGTGTGAATACCGAAGCGCAACAAGTGCCACATAAGAAAGTGATTAAATTGAAAGAGCTTAACGCGCGACACGTTCCTTCAATTAGTTTTGTGCAGAGTGCACACAGATATTTAAATATAAATTCACAATAAGTCTGCAATTTGATCAAATTAAACGAAACTAAATAAAATAAATTCATTAAAATACGGAATTCAATTGGCAAACGCAACAGCTGAGCAAAAGTGAAAGGCACTGAGCCAAAGGGGAAGGGACTTGCAACACTCAACTGTGCAACAGGAAGAGGCAACAATAAAAACAAAAACAACAACAACAACAACAGCACAACATGCTGCTCAAAGGCGTTCAGCTATTACGTAGCGGGTGAGTGTAATCAAATTTAAGTGTCGAGCATTAAGCGGGTCATTGTCAGACTGTGGTAAGTAGCAAAATGTGTAGGGAACAACAGCATTGCGAGTTGTGCAAGGAGAGTGATCTATAAAACTGGTTAGATGGCATTGTGTGGCCTACTTGGCTTACCAGCTGTAAGGTTACTTAAATTCTATTCTAGATAATAACCTACCTCAACCGCTTGACTACATTTCCCAAATGGGCTCTTATCGCTACATTATCGCGCTTTTGCTCGTTATTCCCAATCAGAGGAAAATTCCATGTTGATTGAGTTCATCTTGCTAATTCTCAGAAGCATGCACAACAATAACAAGAGGAGCATCAATGTTAATGTCGCTGTTCCATAGATAGTCTGAAAGATCATTGCACTCGCTAAGGCAGCGGAAACAAACAGCAACAGAAAGAAGTAAAAGTGATTAAATCGAAAATACTCGAGTATTTTGCACAACTGAAATGTTCCTAAGAAATCTCTCTCTTTCTGTCTTTTTCTCTCTTTCTCTCTCTGTGCGTTTGTTTATAAACAATGTTTACGCACGCTGCCAACCTGTACACCCCCCGCAACGCGCTACAATTAGTTTTATCAATGAATTCTTACAAAGCTCACAAGTTTTTTTAAAGCGCTCGAAAGTATGCAACACTTTTTATTTTTTTTTAATCAACTTACAATTTCGTCTGATTAAAATGAATTGCATTGAGTTGACACACATTGACTTTTAACAAAATAACTCAAAAATCTAAATAAATAGAAAAAAATAAAAGGTAAACAAATATAAATATCAATTGAAGAAGCCAATAGGTACGGTTGAGTAAGAAGGGAGTTCATTTTGATAAAAAATCAATAATTTATTACTTATACGTGCCTCGTGAAGGATCAGTTTGGTATCTGCTGTGTAAGGTGCCTTTTTAACTATTTTAAGTCTATTGACACTTTGGAGCCAATATTTGGTAAAAAGGCCACTAGCTGATTTGAAACGATTGGGCGAAAATTGAGTTTTGTGTGAACAACTTTTCTGCACTCTAAAGACAGCCGTTTCTTCTTAATTTCCAAATCCAAGTTGTTCAATAGAAAAATGTGTTGCATACTTTGCGGCTGCTCGTTTTATTAGTTTTCGCCTGATGAATAAATTGTATTGCCTACTTTTGGGCATAAAAGCTCAATTTTATAAAATCTTGTCCGTAACGACTCGTCAAGCCAAATAGAAATATACATATAAATAACTGCCATAGGAAAGATCGGACGAATTTATAGTTGTATAAAAAGCTATTGGCTTACAGAGATATCTCAAACACACTTTAACCGACTGCATAATGCATTCTATAGCCATATTTCCTAAATCAGCTGTCAAATGATCGTTTGTCATAAAAGTAATATTGTTCTTTCAAAATGAGTGTGGTATTTTCTGTCAAAGCTAGCAATGCTTTCGAGGGTATTAAATCTTCGACACCTTGAAGTTAACCGTTCTTTCTCGTTGTTGTTTGCTTTGCGCTCCGCCTGCTTTGTTAGTTTTCTTAATCAACAGCTGCTAACGCCTTAGCACCGCATCGCAACGCACCGCACCGCCCTGCCCCGCACCGAACACCCACGCTTCATATTATTTTTGTGTTTTTGTTTTGGCTCCGGTTTTTTCTGCTCTTTGTGTGAAAGAGTGTATGTGTGCTTGGGTTTGTGTGTGTGTGTGTGTGTGTGTGTGTGTGTGTGGGAGCAGCGCAGCGCAGGCAGCGATCGGCAAGCGACGCTGCAGTTGATCGACTGGTTTTGCTGCCTCTCTTTTGTCTATGTGTGTGTGTGTGTGTGTGTGTGTCTGTGTGACGTTGTTAGCGCGTTAGCAATCAAAACAAACACAAAAACAAATTTCTGTTTGTGTTCGCTTTGCCTTTGTTTTTGAGGGCGCCTAGCAACAGCGTCGGACACTGGAAATCAAAGAGCTGAAAAATAATAAGAATGGTACAAATGAGATTGCTCGCATAAGACATACCCTGTATCTATATTGATGATCCCAGAGTTTATTTTTCAATCGTTAGAATATTTACACAAGGGGAATTGCAGGTTATGAAATATGTGTTTTAAAATATTTAAATTGTGATTGGTAACAGCATTTCTATGAAACTTGTTGAGCAAAAGTTCATAAATATTTTTCAAATGAAACAACTGTTGAAAAATTACGCGCTATTGTCTTATCATGAATACTGTGAAAAGACACAACAAGTTACCAGCATTCAACTCAAGATCAACTGCCAAAAACAAAAAATATGATCGCCAAATTTCATAATTAGAACTGAATTGTCTCAAATATTTTCCCTGCCGATTACGGTGAAGAACACCACATCGTGTCCAAAAGTCACTCTCGGTTCTTCCGGAAGCCCGATGCTGCACAGCACTACCTCACAAGGGGCATCTCAAAATGACCAAAAGGCAACCTGCTGGGAGCTACGAGTACAAACAGTGATCATAAAAAATCGGCGGACACTCATCGGTCTTATGGTTAGCAAGAACTACATACAACATTGTCTTTCTGGACAGGAAATCAAAGGAAGCAGTTGGACAACACTACAAGCAAAGAGTATAAGTCTCAAAAAAGGATATTAAACGATTACGAATTCCAACAAGTTCTAAGCAGATTATCAGAATTGAACTTGTTTTACATATTTTAGTAGTTTGTACTACAATATTATTATAATATATAAAAAATGTATGTATATATTGCCTTAAGCAGATCTGTAGTTTAAAAATACAGTAACATATAGATTTCTGAATTTACTCGCATATTTTTTTTTGCTTATATATATAAAACTATGGCTAGATCCAATCTTGATGCTGATCATGAAAATATGTATGTATACATTTCATAGTCTACTGCTGATTCTTTGCACAGTTTAAAAATACCCATTTTAGCAATTTTCAATAAGTAAAGGGTATAAACATAAAAAAATTGAAAAAAAACTGAAATCTCTTTTGGCTTTTAGTTACTTGTTTTGCGTGTTGTTGGCTTTTGTTTTGATAGCCACTTTGGTGTGGCGTGTTTTGGCCACTTTATGTTATGTGTGTAGCTCTTGGCCAAGTGGGCCGACTGCTTTATATATGTGTGTGTGTTTGTTTGAATGTGTGCGTGTGTGTGTGTTTTTGTGGCCTGACAACATTACTTGTTTCGCTTTGCAATGGTTTCCTTTTCATTGGGTTTATCAAACTACAGTTATGGCGATGCAGAAGTATCTGACAGATACATTTCATGCAGACATTGTTTTGCTTGCGCAATCTATTGACAGTTCGCGGCAGCGTAGTCTGTTGATAACCTTAGACAACCCGACGACAACGACAACGACAACGACAATAACAATAACAATGACAACAATGTTGTTGTTTTTGTTGACGCTTCGCATTGGAATCTACATAAGTATGCATATTGCTAGAAGCCGAGCCCCCCAACAGAGAGCGTGTAGCAGCCAGCAAAACAGAAATAGAAAAATATAATAATAAAACAAAAAAAAATGTACAAATAGCACAATAATATTTTTGCATTTACTCGAATAACAATAATAAAATGTAGACTCGTATTCGTAATATACATTTGTAAGTACTTTCTGATAATATTTCTTTTGCCAGGCCACGCGCCTCTCTTAATTGGTTCTATAAAGTCTTTGTTTTGTATCGATCAAAGTAATTTCTTGTCGAATTGCTTTAAAAACCAGATATTTTACTTGCTAATTATGTCAAATTGTTTAGAGCTTATCAGTTAATGGTTTGTTTACTACATTCACAATAATTCAGGGAATTTTGCAATTAGATAAGATAAGAATAGTTCATTTCGTTAGTTTGGATAAACACATGTTTTTATGAGACATCATATAGCTGATGACGTGTTACATCGATTCTAACAAAATATTAAACTATTTTAGCGATATGAATATTATAACTGCGCCATATAGACTTTGTTCCCATTGTATTTCATTGAAATATACATATAACGCACCCGCATATAGACGACGTTTTGCGACTTGACGATTTGTTCATTTACCTTCTAGTACTTTGTATTTGAACAAGTAGAATACCTTAATCTACACACTGACATATTGTCGTGTGTACTCCTACGTTATAAAGAACATCGCTTATCAGTTGGTAAACATATTAACACACACACACACACACAAAATGGGCAGTCGATGCTTCTGGTTGTCGCCTGGACTTTGATATGTCATAGTGCTCATTATTACTATCAAATGCCATTTACAAAAAACTACATTTTACTTCTAACAATTACCAGTTCTTACTAGAACTCATAATGTGGGTTAAAATGTAAAGTTGGTTGGTCTTGGCCTTCAATTACTACGTAATTTGTCAAGGATGTCTACATCGTTTCTAAGTTAGCTAAGCAATACAATCTTTCATTAGATTATAAAGAAACTCAAATTTTGTGGAAATAATAAAGTTTAGTTTGCTATTAGTTCCAGCATTTCTAAGACAATGTTTCTTTAGTTAACTTAATTTGTTAAATGTAATGGCTTCAAAAATTACTAGATTTTGCCTGAACTTTAATTTGGAACAACATTCATTAAAGTTTCTTTCTCAACATTCTTTAAAGTTTGTTTGAGGTTGACTAGGACGACATGTTGTACAAAAATTGAATTGATTTGTAACTTTCCACAGAATCATTTCATCATCACCATAATAGAAGCACAAGTTTAGATCATTGCTGATTGTGCAGTTTATAATTAGAATAGAGAATGACGTCGATTGGTGGGGGAAAACATTTCATCAGCTTAATACAAAAACAAAACTTGAGCATTAATCAGAGCTTTTTCCATTTCCAAAAATGTATCATTACGATTCGTTTTGAATTATGTGGAATTTCAATTGCAATATAAATCCTTCTGCCTTTTTAAAGACAATTTCAATTACTACTTACTTCATTAATTAATTATTTGGAATTCAGCACAGCTAATAATTGCGGTTTCGATAATTAAATGGTTTCCACAGAACACTTAAAATGAACTAAAATTTAAGAAAGTTTCTTGGTCTTCTGTAAAAAGTTAAAACATATAACATAAGCTAATTACCAAGCGGCTATTTAACTATATTTATCTACCGATTGAACTCAGGAAGTTCTACGCTTATGTGGCTTAGTTCCGCCGTCGTTAAATGATTGAAAACATTTCATCAAAATCAAAAACCTGGTGACTGACAAAGTGTGACTAAGACAAGATAATGCGAAAAGCGAATACCTTCGTACATATGGACGTCATACTTAAGCAGCCTGTAAAACAATTTTGGCACAAAACCATAGCAAATAAATAATAAATAAACTAAAGTGTTTTGAGCTTATTACGCGGTTTTGATTCAGCCACGCGTTGCCAAGAATATTTTTGGTCTGCCCAACTTCGACTGTCAGTGGCAACTGGTTTAAACTGGAAACTTGTTTTGTTTTGAGTGCTTTTGACGTTTCACGGTTTCGATGGCCTGCTGATAAGGCCCTCGAAACGGAACCTCGCAACTTGTTGAGCAGCCATGGGTGCTTGTTATGTATGTGATTAGGGCCGCCCTTAGCCCATTCTCTTCTGAGTGTGTGTGAGTGTTTGTATTTTGGGCTGTCTGGTTCTCAATATAAGGTTTAAGGCCAAGGCTACGTGGCAAGTTAATGAACTTGTTCAAGTCCAAAAAGCTGGTTAACCTGTTTGGCAACAGGTACAGCCCTTAAACATGACGACACATACGCAATTCATCTGAAGTATTCTAATTGCTGTTGCATCAGAAAATGTTCCATGCAGCTAATGCCACTATTCCGTTGCCACGCATCCCAAAATAAAAATACCTACATATGAATACACATTTAGTGCTAGGTAGATTAGTATATGCATTCCATATAAGCTACATATAAGTATCAGCAATAAATTGCCTTATACACATACAATATAAAAAGAAAAACCACGCGCTTGTTCATTTTCTGCTTATTCATTTTCGCAACGCATGAAAATTTCAATAAAAATAAATACACAGTACGAAAAAAAATGTGCCACAAGCAATGACATCAAAGCAACGACCAGCATATACCCTGTATGTCACGACTACAAAAGGCATGTGGAAAAAATCATGATATTTTTTATTTGATGTGAAATACACGGTTTTTATTGGTTTAAAGGGCTATTTTGTTATAAATTTAAATACTTTTCATTCCACTTCCTCAAAAGCACAACTTTAGAAACTGCGTTTTCCATCAATATTCAGACTACGGAGCCCTTAATAATTTCGAATTGGGACACGGAAACAATTGTTATTTTTATTAAATTAGCAGAAATCATAAACATAAACTTAAGAAAAGGTCTAAAATATGATTTTAACTGAAAGCCACATTGTATCTGATTGTTAAAAGAAAATTAACTACAATTTGCAGAACATCCAGTTGCAATGACAAGATATCTTTGATCTACAGAGTAGTTTATATTCTAGACCTTCAATTTTTATTAAAAAGTAAATACAATGTGAGTGAGGCATTTACAAATGCCAACTAAGCAAACGAAATGCAAAATGATGTTCCCATTCCAATTTCTATCCCAATCCATACACATCCCTATAGCATAGCATGTAGTACTTGTGTACATACGCAGACTTTGCCTTCTTATCAACCAAAATAGATTTCTAGTTCGCAATGAGCGCGTGGCAGCCATCCACAAAATGTGCTGTTGTCATCTGTGTCGAATAATTAGCTGCAAGTGTCAAAAACTGATAGCAAAAAATCGGACAGCTTAAATTTTGGAAAAAATGCGTTGTAGATTTGAAAAGAAAAGAAAAGCTACTTATTCGTATACCCATTAAACCATGGCTATGGTCAGTTCTTATCAAGGCACATAAATCATGCAAAATAAAGAATTAGGGAGCTAAATTTTAAAGCCAGCCAGACGGAAAGCAAAGATAACATTTCAAGTCAAGAATCCGCATCACAAATCTTATTAAATTTGAATATTTGATCTGACTTGAGTTCATAACAAAACAGAACAAAATAGCAAAAGTGAAAAGATAAACAAGAGCTAAGCGAATTATCTATAAAGCCTGTCAATTTGGTAAAAACGAACAAAAGGAATTAAAAAATCATTAAGTTGAAATTAGCAGCCTAATTAATTAGCGCTATGATTAAGAAAGAGTCAAAATGCAAGCAGGCTATTTGGGAAAAATCTCAACTCAGGGATGGAATTCTCTATAAAGCCTGTCAGTTCGATAAAAACGAAACAAAAACAAGTAAGAATGCTCTAGTCGAGTGTGCCCGACTACGAGACTCCCTGCTCCCAGCTTGCATTTCAAGCAGTTCAGCGGCAACACAAGCAAGCAGTGCACTTAACTCGTAAACTGCTTGTCCAACTGTTGTTACTGCCAGCTGTGACGGGCGTAATAGATTCTTCTATAACTTTGGTGCTAATTATCCGATCGTGTTGAAATTTCCACAGCTGATCAACATTGATACAACATATATGTGCACCAAATATCAAAGCTTTATCTTTAAAATTGTGGCTGTGGGTGTTTTTTGCGATTTGCGGGGGTGCGGGGGGTGCATCCGAAATTTGAAATAAACTTGATCTGCGTATGGTATACAGGAACCTGCATGCCAAGTTCGGTGTCTCTGTCTACAGACAGACAGACGGACAGACAGACGGACATGGCTAGTTCGTCTCGGCTGTTGATCCTGATCAAGAATATATCAAGATGTCTTAAATTTCAGAAATGTTAGGATACTATATGTGTAATAAAATGAAGAAATCATCTGAGACCTAAAGTCTACCGATAAATTTCTATATGTTTCTATCTTTTAAATTTGATGGTAATATGATGACTCTTGACATCATTGCTTCTTTTAATTAAAGTCAAATCTCCATTCAGTTTGTATTTGGGACGATAGATCTTAAGCAAACCCTCCTCAAGTAGTTTTTATATGAAAGTTTGCTTCTATTTATATTTATATTAATATAATATTTGTTGATAAAACTAGACACACAGCGTCGAGTATTTGATCAAGATCCGTCATCCAAACCATGTGAATTAATGATACTAATCAGGGCACATAGTAAGCCACACACTCAAACACACACACACACAATTTATAGAGTGTTTGACAAGCTAAACGCGCTGAAAGAAAATGCGCAGTTCCGAAATACAATATGTTAGTTTGGCTCAACTAAATTTGATTACATATATACATATGTGTATACCTATCGTGACGTCAGTTCCAAAGCAACTTCACAATGACATAGATAAATAGAACATGGACTTTGTACCGCTGGCAATGTAACTAACAGCCATCAGCTACATGACTGCCCCAGATATTTAGATACGAGCTGATTAAAAGAGAGAAACAGAGCGCTAACTGAGAAATTGTTTGCCAAGAGAAGCGCTGTTAATCTGATGGATCAATTGCATACTTGGTGCAGCTAAGTAATTAAAGGATAACTGCAAACATGTTACCTTTTACTCTAATTACTTTTGCCCTGATAAGCGTTCAATATTAGTTCAACTAGTGGCAATGCAATCAATCAGCTGAACAAACAAAATAACAGAGAACAGAAACAGAAACAGAAACAAAACCAAAATCAAAACAGAGAGCATGCCCAGACGCTGGCTGATGAAACATTGCATCATTCAGTTCAGCCAGTTCAGACACAGACAAATCTCACGAAATCAATGAAAGTGACGCAGACAGACGACTACAGATCTCTCTCTCTCTTTCTCTGTCTCAAAGAGTTCTCGCTCCCAGAGACAATTGAAGGTTGTCTCTGTTGCTTTGGAATACCCAAACCGAACGCGCCGTGCCAAAGCGTAAGCAAGTTTTTTTTATAATCGAAGCAGAAACAAAAATAACTAAAAACATTCGAATGAGCTGATATCGACTATAAGATGCTCAGTTTTAGTATCGTTCAGAATAAGTTCTATTAAACTGAATGAAAGAACTATTTTCCTGATTGTAATTCATCTAGTTCGTACCTGCTTGTTGCTCATTTTAGTCAACTTATAGCTCGTTTGAATCATTTGAGTCCCATTTCAGTTCGTTTGGTTCAATTGTTTCTGTTCGTTTTGTACCCACTCAAACGAACTAAACGACAGACCGAGCTAAAGAATCGAATAAACGAACGATTTGATGGATTGAATGAACTATTTCACCAATTAGTTCGTTCAGCAAAAACCGAACTACTGAACTTGTTCCTTTAACTGAACTACAATATACAACTCTGCTCTGTATGTCTTTTCTTTGAATTGGAGATAATAAAATATCAATACTCATTGTTAGTTCTCAGCCCATAACATTAAACGAAGTTTTGAACCTCAGCGGACAATGGAAAACACCAATTTCCTCAAGAAAATTCAATATTTCTGAAATTTTTTGTTTGTTTTTAATTTAAAAACTTTTTGGCTATTAATACTCAAACCACATATACTTAATTATGATAACATGTATATAAAGATTATGGTTTAATTCTGTTGCTGAATACACCTTAAAATCGAACTTTTCTACAAAAAACTTCTTCTTATAAAGAATTTAAAATTTAAAAATAATAAAAATTGAAAATTATAAAAATAATAATTTAAAATTAAATTTTAATGTTAAATTAAAATTAACTGGAGATAAATATATTATAAAAGATCATGAGAACAAAGTAACTTATGCCTTCGCTGGAAGCTGTAAGTCCAAGTGCTGATCATTTATATAAAATCAAGTGAATATTTTGTTCCTATATAGTGAATAATATCATCTATAACTTTGCTCTTGGTTAAAGTTCTAGTCCAAAGGGATAAGACTATCTCCTAAATGTAGGTTAGACTTTTAAGCTAACTAGATTGACAGTAAAACTAACTTCGGATTTCTCTCTAAAAATTTGCAAATGGTATACACTGTGCCTTCCAATTACAGAGTATAGACCGAAACCTGCACAACAGGCCAACAGCCATCAGCCAACAGCTGATTAGCCAGTTTTTGTTTTACAATTGTGTGAGGCTTTCAGCTCTTTTCCAGCAGCTGTGCGAGCACACTTAGAATATTATTTGAGGTACAGTTGTGCTCATGTGATGTTAGCTATTGAGCAGATGGTGATTAAACGGATAACTGTTGTGTTAGTAGTGTTAGCACAGGTAAATTGAAACACTGTATCCCTTACCTAAGTGAACTACAGGTATTAACCCTTTACTGATCCTATCAATCCTCTGCTCTTTTACTTTTCTACACAGGCTAGTTGCTTCGCCCAAGAGCTACAACTTTCGATTGGTTTGTAGAGCGCTATCCGTGCACTATGGTGATGCCAAGACGCTGACACCAGCTGTCAGAGATTATGTGGATAAATGCGTGGGTCTATGCCAGCCAGAGCGTGTGCACATCTGCGATGGTAGTCCGGCGGAGAGCAAACTGCTGCAGGGACTGATGCTGAAGCAGGGCACAATTCTACCTTTGCCCAAGTATGAGAACTGCTGGCTGGCAAGAACCAATCCAGCGGATGTTGCTCGTGTGGAGTCCAAGACATTCATTTGCACGGAGCGTAAGGAGCAGACGGTGCCGGTGACGCCCAATGCAACGCCTGGCACATTGGGCAACTGGATCTCAGAGGCAGACTTGAAGGCGGCAATTGCGGAACGTTTCCCGGGCTGCATGAAGGGACGCACCATGTATGTGATACCCTTCAGCATGGGTCCAGTGGGCTCGCCACTGTCCAAGATTGGCATTGAGATCACCGACTCACCCTATGTTGTGGAATCCATGAAGATTATGACGCGTGCCGGATCCTCAGTGCTGAAAGTGCTGCAGCAGGGCGATGGCCAGTTCGTAAAGTGCCTCCATTCGGTGGGCACGCCTGCGAGTGGCGTTCATGCTCAGTCTTCCTGGCCCTGCGATCCCGAGCGCACCATTATCCTGCACAAGCCCGCCGATAACGAGATCGTCTCCTATGGCTCCGGCTATGGCGGCAACTCGCTGCTGGGCAAGAAGTGCTTTGCTCTGCGCATTGGCAGCACCATTGCCAAGCGGGAGGGTTGGCTGGCCGAGCACATGCTTATACTGGGCATCACCAATCCGCAGGGTAAGAAGATCTATGTTGCTGCCGCTTTTCCCTCGGCCTGCGGCAAGACCAATCTGGCCATGATGACACCCACTCTGCCGGGCTATAAGGTAGAGTGTGTGGGCGACGACATTGCTTGGATGAAGTTTGATTCTCAGGGCGTGCTGCGTGCCATTAATCCTGAGAATGGTTTCTTTGGTGTTGCACCGGGCACTTCACGGGCCACCAATCCTATTGCCATGGATACCATCTTCCGCAATACAGTCTTCACCAATGTGGCCTCCACCTCGGATGGCGGCGTCTACTGGGAGGGCATGGACGCAAGCCAACTAAACAATGTCACCGTCACCGACTGGCTGAACAAGCTCTGGTCCAAGCAATCGGGCAAGCCGGCTGCTCATCCCAACTCCCGTTTCTGCACGCCTGCCTCCCAGTGCCCCATCATAGATCCTGCCTGGGAAGATAGCGCTGGCGTGCCCATCTCTGCCATTCTCTTTGGCGGTCGTCGTCCCGCTGGTGTGCCTCTAGTCTATGAGGCACGCAACTGGGCGCACGGTGTCTTCATTGGCGCCTCCATGCGCAGCGAGGCCACCGCTGCAGCAGAGCACACGGCAAAGGTGATTATGCACGATCCGTTTGCAATGCGTCCCTTCTTCGGCTACAACTTTGGTGACTATCTCGCCCACTGGCTAAGCATGGAGCAGCGCGGCCAAGTGCCCAAGATCTTCCATGTCAACTGGTTCCGCAAGAGCGCCGAAGGCAAATTCCTTTGGCCCGGCTTTGGAGATAATTCACGTGTGCTGGACTGGGTCTTCCGTCGCGTACAGGGCGAAGAGTGCTACGAGGAGTCGCCTATTGGTCGTCTGCCCAGCAAGGGCGCCTTAAATGTTGCCGGTCTGGAGGGCAACGTCGATCTCAAGCAGCTGTTCGATCTGCCCAAGGACTTTTGGCAGCAGGAGCTCAGCGAGATCGAGAAGTACTTTGAGGCCCAGGTGGGTGGCCATCTGCCACGCCCAGTTGCCAGCCAGCTGGCAGAGCTGAAGGCCCGCTTGGCCACCATGTGATGTGCTCCATTTGGGTTCCATTTGGGTTATTTGTAATCTTAGTTTAATAAAGTCTAATAAAACGAGCAAAGATTTTGTTGTCGAGTTCTCTTGGTGTTTAAATTACTGTTTTTTTCACAAAGCGCAAAAGAGGTTATATGTTCAAAATATATATACGCTTGATCAGGACGTTGAGCTGCGTCAATAAAGCCCAGTTTTGCTAAAATTCCAACTGCAATTTACAATATCAATATACACTTAGCTTTCATAGCAGCTATTTTATTATCATGTCTGCAAGGGTATTAAACCTGAGAAATCCCAAAATAGGTTGTTCTTTCTTATTGAATTTCATGCTCTATATGATGGGGAGTGGCCACACTGCTTATCAACATGGCATAGAATCGGAGGCCCGTCTATAATTGGCGTAAACAAGCATATAAATCCATAATCGCGTTAACCTTTCTGCACTGCTTCGAATTATCAAGATCGCAGCGAAAACAAGCAAATAAAATGTTGACAAATGCCAAAAAAAAATAAATAAAATGGGCACCAAAACTTTATGGAATGCTTCAACGAACGTTGATCTTAAAAAGAAAACGGGTCTCTGCCGTTGCCAAGGTCTGATTATCGGCTCTGTCACGGGGTGGTGTGATTCGACATGTTCCAGTTTGAAAACAAGAGACTTTGATAAGGAAAAAAGGAATGACTATGGAAAAGGGTTTTAGATCCGGTTCAATCTTTCCTAACTTGATCTGAATTGAGATGATATAGATGTGAATTTTCAGGGATTAACCCATTAGCATATCTATCAGAACACTTGACGAAAAGTTTCCCAGAAGGTTTTTCAGGAAAACATAGTTCTACGTAGATCCGGCTCGAAGTGCCTGGAACTTAGAATAGAGCTTAGTTCTATATTTAGAAGGTGTTTTTAGTATTGACGTGAGCTCATTAGGGGCCCGTTGGCCAGCTGATAACAAACGATGTTACATTCCATTATAATAGATTTTGATTTTCCTTATTGATCCGCCAATCCATTGACGTAAATTCAAAATTAAGTCAACTCATCAAACACGCTTTGCTATAGAAAGTCGATCTTTGCGCGTCGCAAGGTTTCGGGAATGGGACTTGATAGGGAAGGTAGGGGTGTGTGAACGGCGAAGATCGCACTTATAAACAGCACAAGCAGACAGTGCTGTTGATGACGATGATGATGTTAATGTTCATGATGATGATGCTTATCAAGCTGAACTAGAAAAACAAGTCCATGGTTTATAAATAAGCACACAAAAAATTTTAGCGAATTTTGTATGTTTCTTTTTTTTTGTGTTTTGCCATTTTAAGAGACGCGTGGAGGCTGACTGAAAAAAAAATTAACAAAAAAAAACACCTTCACCCAAACCCTATAGGATATAAACAAGGCTTTCAAGGTGGTTCAGTTCCTGGGCAGCTTATAAAAATGAGATCGACGACTGGGAAACCTTCATTTCTCCTTCCACAAGTAGTCCGAGAACACATGACAACCATTCGGCTATTCTTGGGTACAAAATGTCATATGAATGCCATCAACTGGCCGCTGGCCATTCATGGCCTCCAAGACGATTGGCTGATGGCCATGGCCAACATTATAATAGACTTAGGAATAGCTAGATCATCAAATTTTCCGTCACCAGTTTTGCGAAACAAGCGAAAGTTGCCCATAAACTTGGCAAAGTGACAACAAAATCGTATGCTATGCCATGTGATGTGGCAAAGGCGTAGGTGGGCGCGTGCAGAAACAAAAAAAGGGGAGGTGGCGGTAGTTAGGCATGTCACATAGGCTATTTTTTGACTATATCTAAAACAAAAGTGTTTAAAAAAGAACTGGAGAGGTAATTTTGGGTAAGGGGTAGCTAGGTATAACAACATTATTGTGCTTATACCTAGAAAAGGAAATGTGTTTAGGATAAACTGAAGAGATACCGTTAGATTAGATCTAGGTAGTCAATATTCTACTTACCTACATACATACATATAGCTAACAAAATATGTTTACCGCGAGCTATTTACTTAGCGCACTTGAACGATATAGCGTAAAAACATAAATAAACAAAATAATTAAATTAGCAGCTAGCGCAAATAACAACAAGAGCTGCACAAAAAATAAAGATTCTTATCAATACAAACGAACGCTCCCTATCAAAAATCATAACAACAAAATAAACGAAAAAAAGCGAAACGCACACACAAAAAATACAAATACTTGCCACAGTCAACGACAACAACCGCTTGTTGCCAAGCGGCGGCAACATTTACCCCACCGCCGACAGCCAAACCCCTCACAAACCAACATCTGTGAAAAACCAAAACAATTGGCGAGCCTCCCGTCAAGCAACCAATCAGCGTGCACGAAGTTTGACCCGACGCATCGTAAATGAGCGCGCGCTGCTCATAAAAACAAAACAATAACAAAAGCAAAGCAAGCCGAGCAGAGAGCCGAGCGCCAAGCGACGATCGTATGGCCGAATGACAAATTCTAGTCGCATCGCGCAGGCGACTGCGCTGCCCGGCGTAGAGTATAAAAGGCGGCTGTGGCGGGCCAGTTGGCATCAGTTACTCGTGGACTGAGTAAATGGAAAGATCAAGTGAAAGAATTAATTTCAGTGATCTGAAAATCAAAGTGATCTTTGACAAAAAACTCTGGAGAAACATAGCAAAGCAAATCTGAAGAAAAAAAACACACAAACCTGAACTAATAAATTGTGATAATTGAGTTGTGATATTTAACAAATTAATATTTTTTGCTAAAAGTGAAAACAAATATTGCCATAAAAAGCATATATAAAGCATCGATTTGTGCGCCATATTCCAAAGTCTTTAAAAGAAATAATTTAAATCTAAAACAAATAAATATTTATAATCTAACAAAATGCCTGAGCTCATTGAACAAAGCAAAATTATGTAAGTATGAGTTGTAGCAAAGAAAAAACCACCTAGATACACAATTTTCATAGTATGCCCCAAAAAAGTATTTTTAAAATTTTGTTTTTAATGCATTTAAAAAAAATGTCGATGTGCTGCAAAAATTTTAAAATTCGCACAAACATGTGTGAAATGAACTCTTTGAAAATGCAATTCATTAAATGCCCATTTTTACTACATTTCCAGTACACATTCCTAAATGTACATATTCCAAAAGTTTTATCAAAATAATTCTCCCTTTTCACTTTTTAAAATTTTAAACTTCATTTTTAAGTTCCCACTTAACTGACCTCCTAATCCATTTACTTCTCTTGCAACTTTCACTCATAAATACCCATCTTCTCTCTATCCAACATCAGCTCCGGCAATGGCTGCGGTGTGCCCCAACTGCACAAACTGCGCCAGGACAATTGCGGCCTGTACAGCCACATTCGTGGTATTCCCACCTCTTTTGGCGATGTCAACAGTCTGACCGATGGCGTGCGCAACTTTGTGGAAGAGGCAGTTGCTCTGTGCCAGCCTGATCAGGTGCACATTTGCGACGGTTCCGAGCAGGAGAACAAGATGCTGATCAAGACACTGCTGGAGGCAGGCACTATTGTGGCACTGCCCAAGTATGAGAACTGCTGGCTGGCAAGAACCAATCCGGCTGATGTGGCTCGTGTGGAGTCCAAGACATTCATCTGCACGGAGGAGCGGGAGGAGACCATTCCCACGCCCACCGATGGCGTCAAGGGTGCTTTGGGCAACTGGATTTCGCCTGTGGACATGGAGGCAGCCATCAAGCAACGTTTCCCCGGCTGCATGAAGGGACGCACCATGTATGTGGTGCCCTTTAGCATGGGACCCGTTGGCTCGCCGCTCTCCAAGATCGGCATTGAGGTGACAGATTCGGCATACGTGGTAGCCTCCATGCGCATAATGACCCGCATGGGTTCCGCTGTGCTGCAGCAACTGGCCAAGAAGGAGGAATTCGTGCGCGCCCTGCATTCGGTGGGCACACCGGCCAATGGTCTGTTGGAGCAGAACTCCTGGCCCTGCGATCCCGAGCGTACCATTATCCTGCACAAGCCCGCCGAAAATCTGATCGTCTCCTATGGCTCCGGCTATGGTGGCAACTCACTGCTGGGCAAGAAGTGCTTTGCTCTGCGCATTGGCAGCACCATTGCCAAGCGGGAGGGTTGGCTGGCCGAGCACATGCTCATCCTGGGCATCACCGATCCCAAGGGTGTTAAGAAGTACATTACTGCAGCCTTTCCCTCGGCGTGCGGTAAGACCAACTTGGCCATGTTGAACCCCTCATTGTCCAACTACAAGGTGGAGTGTGTGGGCGATGACATCGCCTGGATGAAGTTCGACACTCAAGGTGTTCTGCGTGCCATCAATCCTGAAAATGGCTTCTTTGGCGTCGCACCCGGCACCTCAATGGAAACGAATCCCATTGCCATGAACACAGTCTTCAAGAATACCATATTCACCAATGTGGCCTCCACTTCTGATGGCGGCGTCTACTGGGAGGGCATGGAGAGCAGCCTGGCACCCAATGTACAAATCACCGATTGGCTGGGCAAGCCCTGGTCTAAGGACTCCGGCAAACCTGCTGCTCATCCCAACTCCCGCTTCTGCACACCAGCCGCCCAGTGCCCCATCATCGATGGCGCCTGGGAGGATCCAGCTGGCGTGCCCATCTCTGCAATGCTTTTCGGCGGTCGCCGTCCAGCTGGCGTGCCCCTCATCTATGAGGCACGCGACTGGACACACGGTGTCTTCATTGGCGCCGCCATGCGCAGCGAGTCCACCGCTGCAGCGGAGCACAAGGGCAAGATGATCATGCACGATCCGTTTGCGATGCGTCCCTTCTTCGGCTACAACTTTGGCGACTATGTGGCTCATTGGCTGAGCATGGAGAAGCGCGGCCAGGTGCCCAAGATCTTTCATGTCAACTGGTTCCGCAAGAGCGACCAGGGCAAATTCATGTGGCCCGGATACGGCGAGAACTCCCGTGTGCTCGAATGGATTCTGCGCCGCGTCAATGGTGAATCCTGCTTTGTGGACTCGGCCATTGGTCGCATTCCCGCTGCTTGTGAGCTTAACTTGGCCGGCATGAAGGAACATATCGATCTGGAGCAGCTGTTCTCGCTGCCCAAGGAGTTCTGGTCGCAGGAGGTGAAGGACATTCGCCACTATTTCGAGTCCCAAGTGGGTGCCGATCTGCCCGCCAGCATCTATGCTGAGCTGGACAAGCTGAGCGCTCGCGTTGCCAACTTGTAAATGCGAGAAGTCATTGTTTATCAGCTGAGAATTTATCTGAAGTCTCATCCACATCTTTACCCGCCTTGCAAACATCCATACCATTAAGCAAACTATCCCCAAAATCAATATACATAACTGTAAACAAACCCATCGCCCTAAACATATACTCTTTATAACCCCGAAGACTATACTAACACTTCAACTCTTTATTTAGTCGTTTCTTTAGTATTTAAGGCGCAGACTTCCAAAACTATTTATTGTATAAGCATTTAGCTTTAAGTTTACTTTTAAGATATTATATAAAACAAAATGAAAAGAAAAGAACAAAAAACTAATATTATAATAAATCCAGAAGATTTTACATACAACAAATTGAAAATGTCTATTTATTACATTTATTTTTAGCTTAAGATTGGAATCAGTTATTTGATTGTGAAATAAATTGCATTTATTAAAGGAATTATGCAGGTCTGTTCCGGTTCCACAACAGTAACAAACAATTTCCGTATTTCCTTTGTATACAAAATTTCATTTTATTCAATTTGAAGAAAATTACACTGCCAAGAAAAACACAGTAAAGTAAATAAAAATTAAATAAGAATATAAATAAAAAAATTTAGCTTTCAAAAGATGTTCAGTTGGGCAATACACCCAGTGTTTGCTTAAACTGTTTGGGAATTATAAGCGGCAAAAAACTTTTAACTTGCTTTTACGTGTAATTTTACCTCAAAATAATTTTAAAATTCTTTTCATAACTGGGGATAATAAACAAACATAAAAGCAAGAAACAAGAACATTTAAATAGTACTTTGTAGCCTATTTACAAGATCAAAGCGCAAACGAGAATAAATAAAAGAAAAAACAGAAAAGCGAATTGCGAAAAGCAAACAAAAAACAGAAAACCAAAAACTGTTACAAAAAAAAAAGACTTCTTCAGCTTAACATTAATTGACTTTAAAGTTAGGATCAGAAACAAGTAGAAAAGTATGCAACAACAATGAAACCAATAAGATTTTACCACAAAAAAAAAACATTTCAAAAGTCCTGCTGACTCCAAAAGTGGACTTCCAGGCTGGAAGAGAGCTTTCGCTAGCTGAGCAGAGAAAGCTTTCGCTGCCACAAAATGCAGCCGACGTCGCCAGCGAAGCTACAGTTCAGCTCGAGCTGCGTACGCGGTCGGTCGGCCATTTTGTGCGGCTTTTGCACATTGGAGCGCGCTCGCGCCAAAGCGGAAACGGAAGTGCAACTGTGGAGCAACTTTGTTAAACTGTACAAACTGTTGCTTTTGAGTCGTTAGAGCTTATTGCTTGCTGTTCTTGTTGTTGGGAAAGTGTCGTAACGCAATTAAAACAATTATAAAAGTGAATTTTGCAAATTACAAACAAGCGCAAATTGCAAAAACAAATTAACAAAAAATATATAAAAAATGGTAAACATGAACATGAAGAAATATGATTTTACAAACTTTAGACAGTAATTATGGCTATGTGTGTGTGTTAAAGTGTCTGCAAGCGTGTGTATATGTATGTGTGTGTGTGTGTCTGCTGTTAAGCTGCGATTTGACATGTTGATTTATGCGCTTCTCTTTTCACTCTCTTGCTGTTTCTCTCTCTCTCTCTCTTGCGTTTAATGTGTGTGTGTTGTTGGATTTACGCGTGTCCCTGTTGGCACTTGTTGCGCTTGTTTTGCGCAAAGGACAATCGCTTAATTGCTAATCCTCGCACCCAACTTTGACGCCAGACGCGTTTAGTTGCCCACCTGTTCCTTGCCGCTTCCGCCCCACCTGCAGCCGACAAGCTGTTCCCCCAGCTGCCCACAAATGACGCATTTAAAACCAAATTGCCCGCCAAAGTTGGCCATTTGGGTGGCTGACTCGACGCTGGATGGCCGCCACTTAATATGCCATCAACATGAGATTTGCACAAATGGAGCGCACGGCAAGAATTATGTGTTGCAATAAAATCGATGGTAGACGTTGGGAATAGTAGGGTGAGCGAGTAGTGCTAGGTGCCAAGTGGCAGTCTAATAACTAAGTTGCGAACGTGACTTTTGGCCAAACAATTCTAATTTGACGTTGGCCAATTCTCCTCTGACCAGCTGACCAGCTGAATAGCTCCATGTGTATCTCCGACCCTGAGGGCCTGCGCCTGCCCCGCTAAGTAGGCTACAGTTTCTGGACAACGTTGCTTGTATTTATTGTTTGATCCTAAGTGTTTTATGGACTTTTCTTGTTTATGCTACAGCTATATACACACACACACACACACACATTCGCACGCACACAGAGACAGATACATACTAGCTTATAGACGCATTTATTTTTACAACAAACGCTAATTCTGCAGCCAAGTGCTGGTCAGAGCGTGGCATGTAGAAAGAGACAGAGAGAGAGCGAATGAAAAAGAGAAAGAGAGAGGGGAGCGGAAGCATGTGGGTGTTGAGAAAATATTTATGTTTGTATGGGTGAGTGTTAAATATGTGCTTAACGGGTGCGGGCATGTAATTAAGCAAAGTTTACTCAAAAGGGTTGCAACGCGGGTTGGGAACTGTGTAAACTTTAGTTCATTTATGTGGCAAGGAACACAAGTTAATGTTTAGTAGAAATGCAGTTGGGTTCATTACGCCAGTTGATGTTGATGATGATGGTTGACTCATAAAGCACCAGACACATATGTCAAAGTTTTAGCCCACAGGTCAAAGGCATTTGAACTTTTTGATGACTGGTTAGTTATACAACATCATATCATACTATACTTTGTATGTACAACGAGTATAACTTTCACAAATTACACTGTCAGCTGAGCTAAGTCCTTTAAATATGCAAATCCTTTCTTGTCTTGGGCATACACACAAATCCTACGCTAAATCAAATCAGTTTCAGTTGGTTGAATATTTTGCATAACTTTCAAATACAATAAACCTCACTGAATTTGTTTGCTTTTCATGACATTTGAAAAAGCTTAACTTATTTATGAGCAGTCTAATGTTTCATGCTTCAGCACCAAATATGCTTTTGATTGACTGATTGAGCGAATCATTTTTCAAGCCAACTGACATTTTTATCTAATTTGTTTCTTAGTATTATATTGACCTGCATTCGCATTGTTCTTGTTTACCTGCCTTTAAGGCTCTGATTGCTTTGTGTAAAATTCTTAGAAATTCAGTGAAACAAAGCTGCTGCGTGGAATGACGGCTTAAATTTCAACCTTGCATAGGAAATGCATAAATAATGCCAATACAAATCGAAACAAACCGCTCTGACGACTAGTTGAATGAAAAATGACAGACAGTAAGAGACTTAGGAATTGGAAAGGTTGGGCTGCAATAGTTTCCTATTGATTTGTTGTTTTGGCTTTGCTTTCGCAGAACCAAAACTGTTGTCCATGTTTGGTTCTATTCAACGTTTTTATGATTATGCCATACATACACAAGCCTAACCCTCCAACCACCTTTGCATCTGTCTTTACGTCTTTCTGTACTTCTGTATCATTCGTTGCGTTAGCAACAGGCCAGCTTACGTGATTCCCAGGTACACTGCGCAGTTAAAACCTTTATGATTAAAAGATTGCAGTGCTTAACTCAAATATACCCTGTAATTAACTTACTAATTCGCTGAATAATCTTTTAAAATGTGCTGAGTTACTTAAATACTATTAGGCAAATGAAGTAATCAATGTCATTCAAGTCGTTTTTATCTTATCAGAAATATCAGCTATATATTAATTGATTGAATTTGTAACATTTGACATTTAATAAAGCTTTCATTTGCATAGAGTTTCCCGATAAATTGATTGGCTTTTTGCCGTTACGGCTGTTTGTTGTTGTCAGATTAATTTTTTTTTTTTTTTTGTTAATTTCCTCGAATTTTGTAGCATTGTTAACAAAATAAACACTTGAAATTGTTATTAAAATACTTGTTGACCTTTTGACGCCCAATTATGCTTTGTTTGTATTGCATTAACATTTCCTGGAATTGATTTTCTTGCATTAAAATTTCTAAGAATTGACTTTTATATCTATATACACATTAATTGAATTTGTTTTTCAAATTTTAGCTTCCAAGAATAAATGAGATTTTATGGTTATAAGCTAGAAAAATTGATGGAAACATGTTGATGTTGACATGAAATGTTGATAAATGAAGGAAATGCAAAGCAGCTTGCATATTTTGCTATTCATCACTGTCAATAAAAAACTGTGCATTTTTCAGCTGAAACTAAGCTGCTAAACACGGAACCATTCAAAAGTTTATCTTATATATAATCCTCAATATTAATTAAGCCACTAATAAAATCAGTCGCGCTTAAATTTCTTCAGAAATCAAACATTATTTCTGCGCGCAACAAAGCGTAAAATTTTAATTAAGCTCAATCTGTCAATTGCGGCTGCAAACTGTTCTGAATCACACACGGACTTTAAAGACTTATTCTACTTTAAGCAAAACTTTAACCTAACCAGTTGTTAAAACAATGTTTTATATTGTAGTATAGAAATAGCAAAAAATACTTGCACAATAAAGCTGACAAACCGAATCAATAACAGATTTAAGGCTTAAAGACATATATACTCTCACAGTGAGCTTCGTTTAGAAGGTATTAGAGCCAACAGGTATCTTATGCCACAATGTACTTATATCTATATACCTATGTCGACTACAACAAAGTACATATTTTCAGCTTGCATTCAAATACATATATATTATTTGCTTTGCAATATGAACACGTATCCACGCTTTAAGTCCATGCTTGTGTCTGTATCTGTATCTGGTTGATTTAGTGGGGTGAGCGGTATAGTAGGGTTAGGGGTGTACGACTATTTGTATAGGGGTATACAATAGATAAGTAATGGCGAGCGGGGTCAGGCGGGTGCAAAAAGCTTGGCAAAAACAATGGCCACAGTTGGGATTCACATTACGAGTTGTGCGGACAGGATAGCAGGGGATAGGGCAGGAGCTGTACAGGAGCTGAACAATAAAATGAGACACTGGATTTGCTCATGTAAGTGCCGGGCGATTTTATATTCTTTTTTTTATACCCTGTACTACGCTCTGGATGTGTTATATAAGCATAATATAGTTTTGTACATACTTGCAAGTTTAATATCAAAAGCCGATGTCTGTTTGTTGATCTCAGATAATTATCTAATTATTTCCTTGATCAAAGAAGAATTAAGCCATCCCATATTCTTTTTTCGCCTTTTTCTCGAATATTTAATATGAATTCCAATTAAAAATGTTTGGGAAAAAAAAAATATTTTCGTTGTTTTGAATTCAATATCTCCAAAAATATTAGAGATATGTTTAAAATGTCAAGAACTTATTTGTAGGAACATATATTGACATTCATTTGATATATTGTCTGTTAAAATCGGTCACACGCAAGTTATATTGAAATACAAGAACTCACTTCACAAGAAAACCTATTGAAAATAACTTTCGTTAAGGTTTTCGCTCTTTTCACTTCTGCCAGGATTTTGCGGATTGAATTCACTTTTATTACATTTTGAAACTTTAAAAAATTTTCAATTCCGCAAAATGTGGAAACCGAAAAAGACCTAAAAACACAGACGCCAAAAAGCATGCTATGATTTTTGCTGTTGCATATTTTGCTTGCTCAAGCGGCTTATATATATTTGTAAGTACTTTTGAGCTAATTAAAGGGTATATAAAAGTCAAACATGCTGGACTAAAGCATTACTACTAGCATGTTTTTATCACACTGGGGAACAGAGAGCTATAAAACTATAAAACGAGAAAACTGTATTGGTCTTGGTGCAACAATCAAATCAAAATCAGTTGGCAGCTGGGTCAGAACTTTGCTTAACTGCAAAGTGCGCAACACTTTGCCCACATTACCTGCTAAACTGTGTTTCTTATCACACCTGCAACAGACACAAAGAAACAGACACACAGAAAGGCAAAGGCAACGACTTTGATCAAGTTTAGCAACTCCAAAGTGCTGACAAAGTTCTTGAACAAATCTTTGTAACCTATAAAAAAAGACTTGTGTGTGTGTGGGTGTATGTGTGTGTGAGTGTGTTTGATTGTGTGTGATTGTGTGTGATTGTATGTGGTTGCGTGTGGTTGTGTGTGGTTGTGTGTGGTTGTGCCACAGTCAGCCAAAAGACAAACATTAACTTTTAACTCACAGCACAACAGAGCAGCAGACTAGCAGACCAGCTAACAATTGTTGCATGCAACACGACAGCCCATTTTGAAGCTTGCAACAAGAAAACAGCTTTAAGCTGAAGAAGGCTAGATGCTTGGGACAGAGTGTACTTCAACTTGTGGCAAGGCAATGTGCCATCAACTCGGAAAGAGCTGAACATTTTCAAGAATTTTGCTAAGACAAAAACACATTTTAGCTTGTTTATGTATGTATGTGTTTGTGGGCGTATTGATGTGTGGGCGTGATCTTTATGCCCACTCAGAGGAATTGGCTTTTATGGAATTTCAGTTTATTGTAGTTTTCATTATTTTATTAAGCTAAGATAAAACCATAAATTATGTTTACTCTCTGTGGCCATTTAGGCAAATGCGTGTCAGTGTGCGTGTGTGTGTGCATGTATGCGTGTGTGTGCGATGAGTAATGACCCGTGATATTTACACATGAGTTGCGACCAACTTTCAGCAGCATCATCAGCAGCAGCAGCAGCAACAGCAACAGCAGCAGCAGCAACAGCAACAGCAGCAGTAAATCCAGAGGCTTACAGATTCCCTCCTCCCCAAGCAATTGCAAAATGGCACAACAGCAACACAGCTGGGATGGAGGGGAATCGGCAGCTGGATACAGTGGCCATGGGCATCCTCACACCCATACACATACACAGGGTGGTCATAAGGCGCCAGCTCGTGCTTCCAGCAATCCATTGCCCTACAAGGGCGCCACACCCAAGTCACCCAGGTGAGTAATATTCGTAGAAGCAACAAGTGAGACTCTAAATGTTATTAGTTGTACGTATTAGTTTAAAAGCTGGCTAAAAGATTTCGAAGAAATATAAGTACAATGTAGTTACTATCACAATAAACGTTTTTCTTTGAAAATTATGAAAAAATATTTTACAGTTGAGTACAAAAAGCGTTGCTTAAAAATATCAGGCATACGCAAGCCGCAGAGCTCGCACAAATTACACTTTAATTAAACATATTACACTAGTCACTCGCAAATTAGAGCCTGCGTAAATATGAATTTTTCAGAAATTAGAACAAGCGTTTAACATTTTTCTTCTTTTAAAATAAATTTTTCTTTTTTATTTTGTGATAAATCTAACAAAAATGAAACATGAATGTAAAAATGAAGAGTTTCAAGTATAAATTTAGAAATATTTACGAGGATATCATAAATTTATTTTAAAAAATTATTAAAAAAGAAAAGGAAAAGTACTAAAATTTTTTAGAACCTGACGAAGAAATTGGATCCTTAATATATTTGATTTAAGATGTTTCTCTTATATTATTAAGTTTCCTCTAGAAAAAAGTTCAAAAATTAGAGTTTTTTTTTAAAGTCCAGGTGTTTTACTTTGCGAGCAACCACTGTACTTTAGCAGGCATTTATAGAATGTGTATACGTACGCCGTAATGGGATACGCTCTATATCACTAATTAGAAGCAAAACATGACTTTTGGCGTGTTTGTTTTGGGTTTTCAATAAGTTTTTAGTTTTTGTTAATTCACTGCCAAAGTTCCACTTCAGTTTTAATTGGCTTTACTTTAGCCAAATTGTAAAACTGTTTTCAACAAGTTTATTGATATACTGCCTTTGAAATCATTCAATGAACCTCCTCTGCACTTTTATTCAATACAAAATCCAAAAAATAAATACATTTTCAGCGCACAAATGTTAGGTTTTCACCTTCGATCAGATTTGCCAGCATTTGTATAGATTTTGTGGGTTTTAATTAATAAAGACTAGCATGTGGTATTCATTTGATATTCAACAGCATTTCCAGCACTTGAAAGTTTTCAGTGAAGTTGGTTAAGGAATTTTCCGTTGCAATTTAATACAACAACTAACATGTTGAAAATGCTTTAAATTTCACACACATACACACACGCACACACACGCACACACACAGAAGTTATCATGCGGCGCCGCCCACGATGTATGCCACCTCCACGCAGTCAACTGCGGTTAGCTATGGTTACGGCGGCTATGAACCGCCACGAAGTCCCAAAATCACAACGACCTATGCAAATGATGATGAGGTGAGCAGCTCGACGCCCTCATCTTATTATCAGACACCCACATCGGGGTCCATGGATGACAACTCGTCGCTGTTGAGCGGACATGGTGTGCATAGTCCCAAGTCGCCGTGTAAGTTTGTATTTGATGCAGTTAGTCCAGGTGTGGGCCTGGATCAGGCAGCGCTGGGCCGAAAGTTTGAGTATTATGAACCCATCTCGCCGGATGATGGCAACTTGTACTATGAGCCGCCAAGTTCGCCACGTCGCCAGGGCTCCAAGAAGCTAATGCGCACACAGCAGCCGCTGGAGCAGCTGTCACAGCTGTCACAGCTGCCACAGTTTACCACAACGGGCGTTGACGGTCAAGGGGGTAGTGGCAAGCGACGTCGCGATGAATGGGAGCTGCCGGTTATCACCAAAATCGATATGCGTAATCTAAATGCAGCAGCTGCAGCTGGCACGAGCAGTTATAGCAGCGATGGCACAGGAACAGGCAACTATTATAGCTTGAAACGTGACTCTTGCGTCACGGAGTGCACACAGCTGTCCATGGAATCCGGCGAGACTACGCAGCATACAAACAGCACGCTGGTAACCACGAGTTTCAGCTACACGGATACCGATGCAGAGCATGTTGTTGTCGAGCAGACAGTGCAACGCCAGCGGCGGCATGCGATTAATATCACCTCGAATCCGGGCTATCAGGTGCTACACAGCTCACACTCGACCTTGGATCGCACCTGTTCGGATAGTGTGGTGCAACTCCGGTATCGCAAGTCCACCAGTGATCTGACCAAAGATGCGGAACATGAGCTTAGCGGCTGTAAGCCGAGCAAGCCCAAGCGGGATGCTGTGGAGTTTAAGCCGCGGCGGCGTGGCAGCTCCAAGGGTGGTTTGGCTTATTTGGCCAGTCGACGCAGCTCGCGTGAGTCCATGAAGAGCGCTTGTTCCAATGCTTCCATATTCTCCAATGATGACATTGGACCGTTGGCCTTCCAGAGCTCCAATCGCGGCCGTCAGCGTCGCACATCCAATTTTCTCGAGTTGCCAGGTGGGTGGTGCTAGCTTCTGTGATCTCTCTACTTGTAACTCATCCTCGACTCCATATAGTGCCCGATCACATTCGTCCACGCGTTTGCTCGCTGCCGGAACGTCCATACAATCCACGTGCCAGCGATGATCTCTACCGTCTGCGCCACTTCTCCATCAGCAAAGGCAACGTTGTCAACTGTGGTGATTCCATCATCTCTCGCAGATCACGCAGCAACACCAGTGTCAACTCCACCAACAGCCGGGCCAGCGAGAGATCACCCTTTGAGGGCAGCTGCTGCGGTGCCGGCTATGCAAATGTGGACTCCTTGCCGGCCTCGCCGGATGACTCCGATAATATGGAGCCACCGCCAGCGGCACGCTATCGTGTCGTCATGCTCGGCGATGCCGGAGTGGGCAAAACAGCGCTGGTGAATCAGTTCATGACCTCGGAGTACATGCACACGTACGATGCGAGTCTGGGTAAGTTGAGTGGAACACAGTGAGTAGTTATTGCTACCCTTAGCTGGAACCTATGCGTGTATTTATGATCCCGTGCCGATCCCATGCCGCTAGTTTCCACTTACGTCTATAGAGTTTTAATTTTGATCTGAGTTTTAGACGATGAGTTCGGCGAGAAGACGGTCAGCGTTTTACTGGATGATGAGGAATCCGACATGGTCTTCATTGATCATCCCAGTGTTGAAATGAGCGTGGAGAACTCTCTATCCACCTATGAGCCACATGGCTGTGTTGTTGTCTTCTCCGTTGTGGACAAGGGTTCCTTTCGCATTGCTGAGGAGATTATCAACTATTTGTGGCAGGAGAACTACACCAAGGACAAAGCTGTCATACTTGTTGGCAACAAGGCGGATCTGGCTCGTGCTCGGCTTATTACATCACACGGTATGTGTTTACTGGTTGGAATGGTTTACTAGATGTGGCTACCAAAGTAAATCCTTGTCTTAATTATGATAGCTTGATTTAACTTTCATTTTCACTTTCACTTCTCATTTCTCATTTCACATTTCATATTTCACTTTTGCCCTCACAGAGGGCAAAACGTTAGCCGCCTCACGCTGCGATGCCAAATTTATCGAGACGTCCAGCGGCATACAGCACAATGTCGATGAGCTGCTTGTTGGCATTTTGAAACAGGTAAGAAAGCACCAAGGGAGGGTGTGATAGCTCTAGCTTAGAGATGGAAAACTTTAAAATTTGTTTAGGCATTTATGGTTTAAGAAATGCATGAACAACATGTTCAAGTCTAACTATGTGGCAACGCCTAGGGTTAAAATAATGAGAAAATAATAAATAACAAATAAGCGTGAGTAAACTAAATAAAGTCAGTAATTTGAAATATATTTTATTTTAAATCTTTAAAAAATTTTGGACTACCCTAGCTGGCAACGTTAATGAGAAATGATTCGAATTATAAGCAAAATTCAATTTTCGATCATCAAAGATTAAAATTTAATTTTATAAAAATAATATTTTATTATATGAGAAAAAAAATGATTTAATTGTTTTGGCTTAAAAGTGAGTTTTTTGAAAACCTCTAAATTTTAACTTGGGTTAGAAACAAGCCAAGTCTCTAAAATAAGTCGTATGAACAAGTTTGCAAAAATGTGCATAGAAATGGAAATATGAAACATTACAAGTTATTCTATAGTTGCAAAAGTTTCAGTGGTTTAGTAATTTTAATTTCAGTATACAAAGTTAAATGCGTTTTGTCAATAAGTTAAATGATTATTTGAAAGTCTCTGTAGCACAAATAAAATAATTGTAGCGATAATTG